>JACJUM010002878.1:15579288-15751975 GCA_020976665.1 Heortia vitessoides
TTGAAAATGACAGTTTCTATCACAAAAAAATAACTTTATTAAAATTTTATATATTTGATAGCTGTTCGCAAATGATTCATAGCTTTAACTTTAACAATTATATTTTAAAAGTTCAAATAGAAAAATATTGTGAACACCGCTTAAGAATGAGTTCCCCTTACTGTAATAAACCTTATTATATCTCTTAAAATGCTATGAACCATTCACACCGTTCCGTTAAAACTTTCAGAGTATTTCTGCGGTAGCAACGTTCCCGTTTAATTCCCTCAGAAGTGTTCCAAGTTTGTTACATCTTTATATAATGATTTAATTCATCGAAATGACATTTGAGATTTGTTTAAGATATGCAATTCCGAGGAGTGCCAGCGGATTACAGTACTTTCCTCTGTACCAGGTGTTGAAAGAGGTGACTGAGGTACCGAGACCAACGGATCGTGGTATATCCTTTTGAAACAACTCAATTCAAACACAATAGAGAAGGGATAGGCAGCTGCGGCATCGTCGCAATGTTACGCTCTGTGATTGCCACCATGTCCTCTCCGCGTGGTAGTTATGAGTAAAACTCCCCCTTTCTGGGAAAGGTCTGTGACCAACAGTAGCCTTTCTACTGTTAATATGATGAAAGATATTAAACTCGTATCAGACTTTTGAAATCCATTTTACATACAAATTAGTAATATTGTAGTGTTTGTTTATAGAGGGTATTTATTATCATTATGCCAATCAGTTAGGAGTAACTGTATACAACAGTGGTCGTCCAGTCCACAGCTGGACATAGGCGCCCCCAACTGACTTGCAAATAGACCGTTTGTATGTGATTGCCAACACACTGGTAAGTGTGTTAGCAATCACGGGCAAAATTCTCCCTTCCATCGGGAGGCCTATGTCCAGCAATGGACTTTCAATGGCTGTAATGATGAGTACAACAGCGGAGCATAAATGATACTAAGTTTATTTTAAAAATTCAAACGAGGCGCTACTAGTAATTGTTTAAAATGTATACTTGGAGGGGAGGAAACCCACGACCGCACGTAAGATATGAATACTTTCATAAAAAATGACAACAACAAACAAAGAATTGTGCATATTAAGTTCAGTGTTTCTGGAATTATATATTTCAAAGATTCATTTTTTAGTGCCAAATATCAGATAAGTGCTTAATTTGTTACCAATTTGTTTTTTGAATTGGAATACTAATTGTCCTATTTTCTGCAGTGAACGTAATACGCATTAGAAGAGTTATACAGTATGTGGGCACTGTTTTTACTTAAACAATATTTTAAATATTCTATTATATATATTTAATAATAGAATATTATTTTTTATATATAAATATACACACATGTATATATTGAACTGAGCTTTATTTATTAATATCATATATGATATTTAAAATTTACTTGTTGAAGAAATATTATTAAATAAAAGGTTGTGTACCAAAAGCTAATTAAAACTTTTTATTAAAAATGTAATAACTTAAGCAGCGTGTTTTCAATGCAATTGGTTTAATAGAATTTTGAATGCGACTGTTAAGGTACAAAACAATGACAAGTCAATTTATATAACCCATGTCTAACAAAGCATTTTACTACGCATAGAGTGCATTAAGAAACCCATTTTTCACGCAATATAAGCCGTTTATATTTCGATATTGAATCTTTCTCGATACTGGTTGAAAATATACCTCATTCTTGCAAACGCATGATCCATTTTCCCATAAATCATTGTGACGTGACCAACTAAGCACAAACCGTATTAAGTTGAGAACAATATTATGCTACCTTAAGCCTTTCATCTCCTTTTATACAACCGAGTTTGCTGTTCGTGTACGTCTCCTGTTTCATAGACATCATTATCTTATGACATTGGTAAATAAAAAACCAGAAACAACATTATTTTACTATATAAAAATAACTTCTAGTAAAATAGATGGAAAATTTATTAGTGATTCAATTTTTTATTGAATATGGTATAATTAGGTACGGCCAATGCTATGATTAAAACAAATGAATAAAAATGTCATTGTCTTGGTACACACTCGGCATATAACGCGGAGAAATGACATATGGTAGAGCTGAGACATTTTGAAACGGAGTCCAAGCACCGGCAAGTGCAGGATAGGTGGAGCATAAGCTGGGCTGAAGATCTGACTAGAATTCGCATACAACCGGTTCTTCTCTGAATTCACTCTGAGAGTCCTGTACTTACCTTACTACGCCCTACAACTGATATGATCATGATGAAGTACATACATTGTTCAACCTTGAATATTGTTTTTAATTTTAATTAATAACTTTTATCAAATATGAAAAATATTAAAAAGTATATAAATAATCATAACAGTTGGTTCAAACATTGAAGTTTCATACAAAATATATGTTATTAAGTGATTCCAGGAAATGAACTACACGAAAAACTACGGTTCATCAATCATAGATCATGATCTTTTATCGCAATTGCATTATAACTATGCTCTCTATTATTTGTTCTAATAATAATTAATCCACCCACAACAGTGTAACTAAAATGCACAGGGTGGGGATGGGGAGCAGCATCTCTGTCTCAAAAAATGCGCTCTGAGATTGTCAACACGCTTGTACGCAAAATTTTCTTTATTTTTTATCAGATATGCTGATATTTTTTTATAAAACTAAGTCAACAAAGAAACATACGGTTTGCGTGATAGTAAACATTATCGCAACCAATAGACGCATATTATCACAAGGATATCACTAGCGCGTTTTCACTTTTAGACACGAATATATTGGGCCATATTACCTAGTATTCTTTGCTTCTCTCTCTTCAAACTGGAAAACCGTGCAAATACTGTTGTTTGGCGGCAGAAATATAAATCCAAATCTTAACTTTAGCCATTATTTTCATATTTCTATTTCTCCATTCATCTAGGCACAACGATTATAAACTTCAAACAATCTTCTTTCATAAGCCTTTTCATAAAAATAAGTAAATCAACACACACAATATTGACACAAAAACATGTAAAGTAAAAGGCTTCATTCCTAAAAATACGCCAAAAAACAAATAGTCGTTATGCAGATGTAACAGTTTGGCTTTATTCCATTTGTACTTAAGGGAAATAAGAATATGTATGAAAAGAAACCCTTGCTACGAATCCCAATGAAGTATTCTCCGGCTAGAACTAATATAACGCAGAGAAAAGAAATCGCTAAAGTTAATTTGAATTTCTAAATAGCTTGATATTTAACACCTTCCATTGTTTCAAGAACGAAAAATTAATGGTACGTGATTTGAAATATTTCAGAGGATTTTTTTAACAGCGGCTGTTTTTCATTTCGTTTTCTTCAGTACTCCATTTTATCTGATTTAATTTAGGCCTAAATATAGAAACCGTAAGACACAACGAGACCCGTTTAATATTTTAGCAACTTAATAAATATTTGGTATAGGAAAATAAAACTTCCTGAGTTCAAAACGGAGATGTAACGTTTTATAGACTTCTGAAATAATTAAAATTTTGCGCAGTAGACTGAGCTATCTTTACACAGTGAAAATAAAATTCACTCGGTCTATTTTTATAAATTAGTTAGTGGGTCTGGTGTTGTGTTACACTCAAATGTTATGTTGTAAAATAATACAAATTTTTACACACAATTATTTCAAGTTCTCATCTTTATTTGGCAATTTAATGGTGCAGTTGGTAGTGATCCTATCTTGTGTGTCCGCCTTGTGGTCGTGGATTTGATCCCCACCTAGCGAAACATTTATTTGATGTTGATATTTGTGTTAGTTGTGTCTGGGTGTTAAATAAATATTTTATTTGTGTTCTTTCTGTTAACGGAATTCCATAACACAAATGCTTTAAGTGACTTATTTTGGAGTCTGGTCAATGAGTTCATATGATGAAAAACAAAAAAACTATTTAGGCCACATTTCCCATTGGGATAAAAGTAGTCCTTTCTCGTAACAAAGTGTAAATGGTAGAATACTATTTATTAATCGATTCATAATTAATTTTACTAGCCTAACTTAAGAACTTTGCTAGATTTTATTTAGTTCATTATCCTATTTAGTTCCTAGATATAATTTTTTAATTCTACTACTGAATCAATATAAGCAAAACCTGATGAGCCTAAATAAATAAAATAAAATAAAAAGCAAAGTGTTTTTATTACAATTACTACGGTAATTACATATATACATTCAAAGAAAAATTTATAATTTTGGTAATCTTTGAATTAATTTCACACTTACTAGCGGATACATAAATCGACATAGTAAACTGGAACAATGTTACGTGGCAGTATTGGACTTGTGCAATTATGTAACTGTTGCTGTGACGAAACGTTAAGCTAGATGCACACATTTGTGTCATGTCTCATCATGTCACGCTAGAAGCATATGTTTCTGACCATAAATAATATTACGCTACAAATAACAATTGCTACGTGAGATGTATGACTAATGTTGAACCGCGGTTTATTTAACGTTTGGTTCGACGTTTCGGTAACCTTGCGGCAATCGTTTCAGAGTTGCTTAAAAAAAGGTTTTATTATTAGTAAATAGTGACTATATGGGGTTAGTTGAAGAGATGGGATAATGTACGTCTGCCCGGTATCCCTCTGCCACTGGGCAATCTCGCGCATATGGAATCATCGTCATGAAAAGCCAAAACGCGTTTTGACGCCAAAAAGTGAGCGTGGGATGTTAGCATACTTTATCGCTCTGGAATTTCGAAAGGATCGGATTCTATCAGAATTAAATGTTATATCGTGAGTCGTGAGATTACGACTACAAGTGGTAAGTGACTTTACAACTCTGGTATCTCTCTGGGGAGGATGAAGTGATTTCGGTCCAAGTGGTACAGGTCTTAGTTTTTGTTTTATACACGAGTGACCTGGTTATACCGAAGTGAGAGGGTTTCTTCCTTTAGGAATTGACAAAATAAATAAAACTTAGTTTTAGACACCACTATGTGTAATGTGTTTCTTGTACAACATATATAAAGTGAGTAATTAATAAAATTCAAACAGAAATAATCTTAATTATTTGTTATTAATAACGATAAAAAAAATAGGGAACGGTGCAAAGTTACAGAGATGATGTGATTTAGATGATTATATTAGCCTAAGTATTTTATACAATTTATCTCAATCAAACTCAATGATGAGCGCACTAAAATTATGTTAGTTTGTAAGACAAGTAGGCACAGTTTCATCGGTTTGGCCTGCCGCAACTTGTATTTGCATTGGTATTGATCTCAGAAAATATATAATGGACCATAGAAACCGAGACTTACATCAACTTACGGCGGCTCCCTCTTAGAAACCGTAAAGTTGGTGATGGGTGTTCGCCATAAACAAAACAAACACTTAGTGATAAGGTTTGCTGCTGACAAAGAAGGATCGGATACATATCTAAATAAACGTATTGGAATAAATGAGGGACGCTTAATACCGCTCATATACCTTATTCAATATTATTTAGGAAATGACTCACTTTCCGTTTAATATTTACTTGTGGTACGCGTAATGCACTTGCAGTAAACAAAGTTTTAAGATTCATTTGGGCCGGCAAACTATGATAATACTACTACAAAAATTTGTTACTTGTTATTATATTTATACAAATGACTTCTAAGATTTGTATCGTCATTAGTTCTTCGAATTTTACTGTTGGTGCACAATGTTTTTATAGATATAAACGTACACTCTCGTTGCCTGTGAATCCAGTTAAAAACTTCGAGTGATTTTATTATGAGAATACAAATATAATATATAATAGCTGTGTAGGACCAGCAGGTAGAATAGAACGTAGATAACACTAATTTAAAACGTTTTCTAACCCCAAATGTGTGATATCTTCTATTTTATGTTAGTTTTTATAAAAGAAAATGTTATAAAGTTTGAAGTGACCAATATTAATTCGATTCGCATTTGGTAGTGTTCCTATCTTGCGCGCCAAAGAACGTAAGTTCGATCCCTACTAAAGACAAATGTTTATAAGATTTGGATTTGTTTGTTCTATGTCTGCATCTTAAATATGTATATAAATATTATATTTGTGATTAATTTTTTGTCTGACGTCTGTAAGAATAGTTCTTTAAGCGACTTATCTTGTAGTCAAGTCGACGTAAGAAATGTTGCATGAATTCATATTTGTGTATATAAACCGTCAAACCAATTTATGTTTGCAGTGAACAGTAAATTGTTCGCTGACTTGTTAAGAAACATTTCAAGTGCAGTGGGCGGCGCACTGCAACACTTCAACCAAGATGAGGTGAACTGAAGTGAAGATAAGGTGATTGACCTGGTAATTTCACTGCTCACTGAATGAGTCAATAGGCGATAGGTCACAGGCAGTACATACAGTACAGAAGCGCGAAGCGAAGAATTGTATGGCTGGTATTATTTCATAAGAATAATGGTTCAACCATTATTCTTATTAAATAATAATGGTTGAACCATATTACTCCGTAGGTACCATTCCCGAAATTAATATAATATTTCTGCTGCAGAAGTGGGCTATTTAATGACGCTACAAAAAAACTGAAAAATAAATAGTAATGTACACAGCCACCATACATATGATTATAAAAGGTATCCATAATATCCTGAGTATAGTTAATAAAAACTGTAATATACAAATGTTATTACAAGAATTAAACATAAACATGATATGCCCCTATGCCCTTCAAGGGCATTTATGTAGGATATTCCTATAAAATCTAAGCAGTACATTATACTTATCGGTAAATAAATTTAAAACTACTCTGCGGTTGCCAACACGCTTGCCCAGCGCGGCAATTATGGGTAAAATTCCTCTTTTCTTATGGAGGCTTATGTCTAGCAGTGGACTTCCGATGGATGTAATAATGACTGGTGTAAGTATTTCGTAAACCTATTAATGTCGATTTCGACGGACCCAATGGCGTAATGATCCTAACTTGTGCGCCATAAGTCGTCGGTTTTATTCCTCAGACTGTGATCTGTGATCTGTGTCTGTGTTGTATAAATGTAATTAAGTATTATATTTAAGATTTCTCTGTTGTCTGATGTCCATAACTCAATTGCTTTGAGTGACTTATCTCCAAATCAGAACAATGTTTTACACGTAGTGTAAATTTATTTGTTTATTATTATTGTATTTATTATTTCCTTCAAATTCCATATTAAATTTCTCGTTCATTCTCTTTGCATTTACTTCTACGTACACCGCATCATACCTTTACAAAAAATGTCTTTAATTATCTATGCCTAATATTATTATAATGCATAAGTTGATTTGTTTGCTTGGTAACTGAACTTTGATTGAATGTGCTTTTACCAAGGACTGCTGATTGGATCCAGAAAAATCTGTTAGTGTCAATCAAAAGCGCTCTTACCTTTGATCAGTAATGAACACTAACGTTAAGTCCATCCGTGTTCATCTATTTAATAATATGGTTCAAAAATAGTATGCAAGATTTTATGTCCATTAATATATATATTTTTTAAATAATGATATAGTTTTTTCAAGAGTTCGCTATTACGCTTCGATATCACTGATGCAAGTTTAGTGTCACAACTAATTTTATGCCCACTCAATCGCACAACGGGATGATGAAATTGCACTCTAGTCTCGGTATCTATTGTGTAGTCAATTAAAAACGACATATCCCGGCGCGCGATAATCTGTAGCGGAAGGCTTAACTCATCGGTTATTCATTGAATCGGAGGCTAAATCGGTGGGGGATTAAGAATCACTCCGCACAAATGGAAAACATCAATAGAATAAATAATTATTTACAGGTTAAAAAGTAAGCCGACGAATTTGAATGTATAATTTCGCGCATGCGTTTGTTCTAAATATAAAAACTAATATTGATAGATGGACAATGCCAATCCAAATTAGCGATATACTCCAGAACTCAAAAATAATGTACAACAATACCGGAATATACAAATATATATGTTTGTATTTATAAATATACATAAATGTCTTAGTTTATACCTAATATCTAATTTTGTTTAATTACGTTCTCGGTTTTTTATATATACGTACGTACTCCCTAACCAACAAAAGTTTTAAATTGAACTTTGGTAGCATCGAAACGAGACTTGTCATATTGACCAGACTTCTTTATTTCTCGCGCAGCTTGCCTTCTATCTTTTGAAATATCGACTTCTGAAATCTCATCGGTTGCCATCAAATCCATGGGACGCGCTACCTCTCCAATAAAGAGTTCAATCGCCTGGATTGATGGATGACCTGCAGCGAATCTCGCCATGACCTATCTCCGCTGGTCTCTACTGCCGTCAACATGTATTTTGTCGTACTTGCCCATTAGCATGTGAAAAACCAGTTGTTATAAGATAAAGAGCAATGTTTTAACTATCGCGAAACTCCCTGAATTCACTACTAGGGCAACAGCGACCGTAATCTGCGATGATGCGCTCTGGTGTACCGAAAAGAGAGACGCCGCTTTTTACCACTTTAATACTGCTTCTAAAGTCAATGTAAGACATGTCGCGAAGAACAACAAATTTTGTAAAGGCATCTATAATTACAAAAATGTATTCCTTTTCATCACTTTTGTTACATACCCAAGGTCCTAACTATCGCTCGCTGAAACACTGAGATTGCGTTCTCGCATCGATCGCAACCCAAACGGCATATCGAGGTATTCGAATCGTATTGTTCGAACGGCGTGATAAAAGCGGTACGCTCGATTGACTCACTACTTATTGGAATTAAATGGAAACTACTAGCACAATCCAGTTTCATAAAATATTTTGCACCGTGTAAGGGAAATATCTGCTCAGTAATAGATAGGTATCTATCGGGAACGGTGTTTTTGTTAAGTCTTGGTCTTGGTTCTCGACCAACATTTATTTTATTTTTACTTTGAAGTATGTCTATTGAGTAATGCATAAACATTCGTGAGGTGCAAGGCCCTTGTACCGCGAGGCCAGGTATCCACATCTTACGCCGCCTCTGTCTGGAATAAGATTTTGGTAGGGTAATTACAAATTTTATTTAGGCCAACAATCTGTTTAGTACTGTTAACTTTTTTGTTACTTATTACTACTACTTATTATATATTTATTATTATTATACTACTTTGGTTACCTAGTAGTAACAGAATTGTTAATACGTTTACAGATTAATTTATATGCCAAAGTTTTGTTTAACTAAAAAACACTGTGCACCCTTATCAAAGTGAAATTCAAAACTTTCACCATGGTAGGTTAATGACCTCCGTCCGGGTTTTAAGCTCTCATAGGTTGACCCGATCAGACGGCTGCTGCTGTTGACGGCGAGACTGATGGTGGAGCAGCGAATTGCAATGTGGCCCGGCGCGAAATACTTGAAGCAGATGGGGGCCCTAATGGTGGACGGAGGAATGCAACTGCAGGGGTGATGATAAGAGCACCAGTAGGCATCTTTGGCTCCTTGTTTTTCTGTCTGCACTCTAAATTGTGTTGGTCCTTTTAGAGCTATGCTGATAGCAACGACGAACTGGCTTTCTTGTAATGGAGTGTCAGTCATGTAGACGTCAGCAGTAGCATACTACAATAGTGCATTTGCCTCATGTTTGTCCGGGTCAAGCTCTGGGGAAACCTCATGCTTTTTGGCGGGAAACGGGTAGTAGAAAGCTGAGATGAGCGCCAAACGTTAATTTTTTGCATCGATTATTTGACGCCATTGTGAATTGATGGTGCTGTTACCACGCGGCGTCTCGTCTACTCGATCGAATACCAAGTTTTTCATATGTCATAAGAGAACTAAAAAAGTGAAGAACGTGTATATTTAACGTAAAATTTTCTTTTATTCTTGGTTTCGGTTATCTTGTAACCGTTCTCAAGATTGACAGACGATGTTGTGTTAGGATTTAAAAGTTATTATAACCTTAAATTTTTTTTCATTAATTTTAGTTGTTAATTTTATTTGCGTTTTCATTTACGCAGAAAGTGCTGACAGTAACTTATAATCTAGTAGTGCTGCGATATTGGCCTCTTTTGTCTATTGTCTATTAAAATTAATCTTTTAAAATTATATTAAGGACATAGTCAACTTTGTCGTATACGACGACTAAGATACTGGAACCAACAAATAGCGGCCATTTGAGCTACACTTTTTAGGACGGATATCCATCCGAAAACGTGTAGCTCAAATGCCTTGGGCGGGAATGGGCAACTGTATCCCCATCACGAAAGCTACACTCTGCGATTGCCAACACGCTTACGTAGCTCAGTAATATGGGTAAAACCCCTTCTTTTCGGGGAGGCCTATGTCCAGCAGTGGATTTCCAATAACTACGATATGATGATGATATAGTAAAGAAATGTTCGTCATGGAGTCATGTGTGGTATAAGTAATAATAGCAAAATAAGTAAAATAATAATAAAAAAAATAAGTAAAAGTATTAAGGTAAGGCCTCAGTAATAACATTGAATATGTGAACAAAACATTTAGTGATGATGTGCTGTTGATGAGGATTTGAATTCATAAATGCATCGGACCAATCGAGTACTTTAACTCGGTCTATGTTAATGAATGACAAATGATCCAATAGAATAGTATCTAGTTTAAACAATAAGTAATGCAGCACATAAAGCACCATGTCATTTTGATATTACAAATTAAACCCAGGCAATAACAGTATAAGGTTTATTTAGTCATAAACATACTATCTAAAGAAATACCTTTAGTTTAGAGCTACAAACATTTCATCACCTCATAATATTTAGTGCTTACATTGTGACAGATCCCAGTTTTTATAGCAGGCACTTGTCTTTAAGGTCGCCGTTAAAACTGACTGTTAAGTATTAGGAGCTACCTGGTGATGGCACTAGTACTAAGGTGGCTTTAAAAGCTGTGAAGTACTGACAGAGTAGAATAGTACCTTCGACTGCACCAGGTGTCGTAAGAGGCGACTAAGGACCAGAACCGACAGATAGCGGTATATCTATCCGGAACAGTGCTGCTCAAATGTACAGGGTGGAAATGGGCAACAGTATCACCGTCGCGAAAGCAGTGCTCTGCGATTGCTAACACGCTTGCCTAGCGCGGTAAACCTTTCTTAGAGAGGCCTATGTCCAACAGTGGACTTTAAATGGCTGGCATGATATTGATGATGATGATACAAAAATGAAATAACACAAAAAGGGAAGCTGGCTGACTGACTGGCTAACTAAACGACTGACTGACTGAATAACTGACATATCAACGCAGGGTCTACCCTTATAGGGTTAGAAACTTTATTTCTTTTAGATGTTCCTTTTGTAACGTAGGGAATCACTAACTGAACTAAACATCTGTCGTAAGACGCGATTAAGGTAATGAAACCGACAGATGGCAGTATATCCATCTCAAACAGTCTTGCTCAAATGCACAAGGTGAAGATGGGCGCAGAACCGCTATCGCAAAAGCTACGCTCTGCGCTTACCCTGCGTAGCATTTATGGAAAAATTCCCCCTTTTTAAGGAGGACTATATCCAGCATGGATTTGCAATGGCTGGTTTGATGATGATAATGATAAAGGTATCTTCATTGAACGTTATGAAACGAGTGAAAAATATATTTTCCCTTAAGAGTGTAAAAAGAAGAAGCAAAGTAAGTATGAAAGTTCTTCAAAACATGGGTGAAACCGCGGGACACAGCTAGTGGCATATTATTTTTACTCCTACTTTGACGTCCAGGAAATTTTGAAATACCTTGTTAATCAAACTAATTCAACTGATTACAACATCGTGTTATTTACATGCAATGCAGAAGAAGAATTATTTAAAATGCTACATTAAACATGCAACCACTTTGCGCATCATGCCCTTCCTGTTGTTTTATTCATAAGAGATTCAAACAAGAGTAATTGTTTTAATCTTGCTTGTATAACCTAATGTTATTATAAACTGAAATTTACGGTGTCTGAACAGTAATTAACTTGCGTAAATTTGTAAGTACTGGACAAAAGGATTCACTGTCAAGCTACTTGAAGTATACGATAATAGAGTATGGACTATTTAACGTTGTTACATTTGTAAGACAATGCTAGTGACAAAACAAACTCTTACCTTAAAAGAATACATTTTTGTTATGTAAGCAAACTTTTTTAACAACTCAAGTTAAAAATATTTTAGAAAAAATATATATACATACATTCATCACCCCTGTGTCCCATTGGGGAAGGCGGAGACTATGGATCACCACTTGTAATGAATTTTGCCTATTTTTCTCGCTTCTTTTACTCGTTATTGGTGGTACCTATGGTGGTGGAATGTCAAACTTTCTTTCATTCGTCATCTCACATACCTCTTCTATCTTAGCGTCTTCTTCAACGTAGCAAAAGTACAGTCCAGTTTTCGCACCTTAATGGGACAGCGTTACAAACTGCAAACCTTGTCACCGTAATTTTACAGAGAAAATGTTTCTTTCCAATTTGAATATTTACATATCATTCTAATCATGTTTAACAGTCATATGGCAGAGCAGAATAGTTAGCTTCTTCTCACTGTATCAGGTTCGTAAGAGGTGACTGAGCTACCGGAACCGATAGATAATAGTATATCCAACCAAAGCAAAATAGCTCAAATGAAACAGAAATGCAGAAGCATTCCCGTTGCGAATCTTCGCTCTGCGATTGTCAACACCAAGAGTGTTGACAATCGCAGAGCAGCGCGACAGTTATAGACCAATTCTCTTTTTCTTGGGGATACCTGCGGTCAGCAGTGTTTTTTACAGGTGCTGTGAAGATAATTATTCTATTCATATGAAGTTTATTATTTCCATATTGTCTGTTTATGTCATTGTATTGTAAATCAACTAAACAGGTATTAAATTAAGAATGGCGGTTGGCGACATCATAGGGTATAAATTTTATAAGTATTAATAAACTCAATAAAGTAAACACATGTTTTTTGTACTAATCTAAAATAAAAAATACCTAGCTGTACAAAAATCAATATCCAGTTCGAATCCTTTTAAACTCAAGCAAGCAGTTTTGAAGATAAAGTTTGGCGTGTTTGAAAATATTTGCTTGTTTGGTCCCAAAATTAAAGAACTTCTTAGAAAAATTGGAGGGCCCTACTACGCGAATAAACCTCAAAAGAAAGATTCACAAAGCTACATATCATAAAGCGCCATCTATTGGTTGATAGTGATCATTTGAATGTTCTGTCAATTCTCAAGTCATAGCAGGGCATTACCAAATTAAAATATGTTTTTGTTATAGTTTCTTGTTGCTCTTTAAATTGGTTTTTTGGAATGCCTTTTGAGGAAAATGTTCTTAAACATACAGCAGTCGCATTTTAAATACCCGATGCATTTAAAGTAATAAAAAAGTATTACTTGTTATGCTTTACCACGGTAACTGAATATTTTGCGAAATAAAATAAAAATATCATAAAAATTCATTTTGACCTTTATGTGAAAAAACTCCAAACGTACCCAACTGCCAAGGTAAATTTTTCCGGTACCATAAATAGTCAATGGGGCCTTCCCTTGGGGTCCACATAAGAAATTTAATCGAAACTGGTCCGCTATTTTCTGCTGATAAACTTTTGAATTTATATTTATAAAATGCAAGTTTACAACATTATTTAAACGTTTATTTATTTATTTAAACATTTATTTATTTAAATCTTTATGCAGTTACACTGTTAATATTTTGTGTTTTTTCTTTTCATACTTGAATCAAAAGCGTCCTATAACAACCTAGACTTAGTTTGTATCACTATGACATTTTGAACATATTCTGTAAGATACCTTAGAATTTTGTGCATATTTTTATGTATCCACTTTTGGAAATAAGCCGTTAAGTTTTTTGCTTTTAACGTGAGGTACTATTCTACTCCGCCGGTAATCCATGGCTGTTGTGAACACTTTGTTTGCTACTATAGCTGCACTACGAGTTTTTGATTGATCGATCGCGTTGTATCTAAAATCATGTTCTTTTCAATTCCATCGTACGTTTGAATTTATTATTTTATTTATAAAATAGAATTTAACGAAAATATTGTAGGACGTAAGTAAATTCTTTTAATTGGACTAACATTTTTGATTGACTGGTAACAAATATATAGAAAAAATTAAAATTAAATTTTCTTTAACTAGCTGTATGTTACAAGTATATACGTAATAATAGTAATATGTCTAAAATATATAAAGATCTTTAGTAACGAAATTGTATTGGGTTTGGTAACATTGTTTCTGTCATACCATTTACTTATTACATTATCAAACTGTTTAACTATTCTTACAGAATAGCTAAACAACAACTCATATTAGTAAAAAATAACATCATTTCAAAGTTTTTTTAGTTAGTCAGCGCTGATATCATAAATTGTAATCATTAATAGCTAATTTAGCTAATCGTAATCATTACTTCATGTATCTCAATTTTTAATGTTAATCGTACATGACTGACTGACTGACAGACTTATCAACATGAGGCTTAAACTATAAGATCATAAAAATTCAGTATTAAGCCCATACTGAATCATGAATCACAATCTGAATCACACATCACGCTAGGACCAATAACGGCGAAGCGTAAATGATATCGACTGGTTTGTTCTACAACTTAACGTAAGTAAAAACGCGGGGCGCTGCCAATGAACCATAAACGTCTACGAAAATATATACATACGGTAAGTGTATAAGTAATAATTACACTGGTCAACACTGATTTTGCCACACGAACTTTGATAGCTAATTTTGTTTTATCAATCTACCCTCATCAGTTGTCATCTGTCAGTTAGCCTCATATTTGTTGTGATACGGTAATACTCATAACTAGTACTACGGCGGTAAATTGACAGAAACGCTCACAAGTAAATCATCATAAAAGTATTTGTAGTTGAATTTGAATATTTTTTGTGATTTATTAATCCTGTGAACATGTCGAGGAAGTGTAATAATGACCCTAACTCTTTTTGTTATGTCTGCGGAGAACTTACATTCCAAAAACAACGACGAAATTTTACGAATCTTGTGCGGGAGTGTTATCACCAATGTTTTGGTTTTTCTGTCGCCCATCAAGTCAAATTCTGGGCTCCTCTTGTCTGTTGCATAACGTGTGTGAAAAATTCAACCGAATGTAAGAAAGGTGCACGAGCTGTGCCGTTTGCTGAACCCATGATATGGACTGAACAGCAATAATTATATAATATGGATAATTATATAATATTTTCAATACTATATAAGGAACTTAAAATCAATGCTTACTACATATTTAAATAAAATGTTTAACTTATATCTTGTTCTATATAGAGATTTCTATTTTTAACTTCATCCTTTAATAATTTGTGAAAATGAAAATAACATAATTATTATATAATTATTTCATACACGACTGTAATGAAAAACATTTGTTCACTTGCTAACAATTGTGAAACGCTTACGCATTGAGGTGATAATATACAACAGCTATTTATGAATAGATAAAACTAACTACTCAAAACCCTTAATCCTGAATACTAAACTAAAGTTCTAGTTTGTATTCGTGTTGCAGCTAAAATATACTCTGGACGCCCGTGTCAAACGCTTTAAACAGTGCAAACTTCGCTTGTGTAGCCGGTACACGTGATTAGCACCAACTGGATCCTCTTCAAAGTTCCAAACTGGACCCTGTTAATGCTTCACAAATTATAATAGACTTAAGTACAATTATAAGACTAACTGCAGAAGATAAAGACATCAAATGGTTGCTCAAGTACTTAAATACAACACAACGTGCGTACGAAATTGGCGGAACTCTTAAGTGTGGTGAACGGATACTAAATGTTATCAAGATATTGTTTAGTTTCTATAAGGACAAAATACAAATGGTATCATTTTTAAAAAAATAAAATTTTTAAAGGTTACCATTTTTATAATTATTTTAATAAACTATTTCACTATGAATGGGAATGCTACAATGCTATTCTGTTTAAAATATTCAATCGTTCAAAATATTAAAAGTTTTAGGCACAGAAGAATTATGAATTAAGTTTAAAATAAAATTTACTAGAAGCAAATCGAATTGTCTCGGGCTCGCCCGAACCCTAGACAATTAGTTTATTTTTCTTAAAAATATAATCTTAAATATTTGAGAGTTAAAACAAATATTACGAACGTTACGTGTATACTGATAAACAGTGATGTAAATATGTGAAATTTTAAACCAATAATTAATAAATAATAAATTATTATTGCCGAGGTTTTCAGGACATAATAATTGGCTGGTTTAAGTATAGGTGATTGACAGAACGGTATATTATTTTGTATAATTTGTATTTTGCTTGAGGTACAAACAATTCTCTATAACCTGATCTAATATTACTTCATATCTCTTAGTGTATGATGGTATACCTCAGTGAGCCGCTCTATCACATTCTTTCTTTTATGCAAACCAGTGATATAATTATATCAGACCGAGATTGGCTAATATTGAACTACGGTAAAAAAAACAGCATTTTATTTCGTCTAATCAACTAGATTTATTACAATAGAATGCATTAGTGTTTGTGACAATTTTTTTCAACTATCTATTACAGGTATATCGTTGAAATTTTTAAGATACGTCACCACAGTTCCATCGCTACCACCTAAATTACTTAGATCTATGGAAATACTTCTAGAATAATATAAACCCATGTTCGTTTATGTGTTATTTTTATTATATTATGCATGTATTAAACATATAAATTTTCTTGAAACAATCTATCTAAAAATAATCAATTGCGTTGTTTGAAACAGATGGGGACAGACAAATAGCGGGAAAGAAATTTGTCTTGGACTGCAGTGATGTTGCTTCAGAAACATGAGACCTTCATTACATGAAGTAAGTTGGCAAATAGGGCAGTACAACTGTATGCGCACAAAACAGCCAGATTTCATTAGGACAGAAAAACGTTAGATATATACATTCAGCCAGTCCTGAGAGTAATCACTTGGAGAAGCTTACGTATAGCAATTAAATGATAATGGTGCAATGTTATAAAATCTATTTGGCAAGTGTGTGTCGATAACGAATGAATGATGCCTTAATATAATATAAATATTATGTATATAAATTTGGTAAATATAAACATACATAGTATAAATAAAATTTATTCAGTAGTCTAGTTATAGGACTTTTACTTATAACTTAATATTATGTATAATAAATAAGCGATTTATATCAAAAATCGCCATCTTACTTAGTTTCTTATCATATTGGCGGTTTTTTTTCGCGGCAATCATTAGTTACACTAATGATTTCAGTATATACACAATTGTGCAAATATATTCTCCGGATAACTAATAAGGATCCGGATTAATAATACAGGACATAAGTTTCCTTCAACCAGAATGATATTGGATTCATTTACTTTAACTTTTAATCAGAACCCGCCTGTTGGTAGCAACAATATCTATATAAAAGGTAATTAAGAGGATTTAATACAAATCATTAGGTTTATATAGAACCTTCTACACTACCAGTTTTCTTTTTAGTTCTTTACTGGTGTCACTTGACCTGTCTGATGCCTAAATTTGTTATAGAGAACTTTAATATTTTTTTCAGATAGCGTATCCGATAGTAAATGTATTCGAAACAGTGTAGATCAAATACACAAGGCGGGAATGGGCAGCAACATCCCCATCGCAAAAGCTGCGCTCTGCAATTGCCAACACGTTTTCCCAGCATGGTAATTATCGACGAATTCCCCCTTATTTGGGGAGGCCTATAATCAGCAGTGGACGTTATGCGGCTGCTTTGATAAACAAGTCTTATGACCCCATAAGGTCATCAAGGTTATCGTTTATTAGTTGTAAGCAGCATTTATATTCATAAAACAAATATTTGTTATATATTATTGTTATTTATTATGATTACCTCAATTAACTCTGTAGGGCCTTCCTTGAAAAAATGTTCATAGAATGTATTTCATGTTTGGTAGAATAGACTGCTGGTTAAATTTATTATAACTTTATAATTGTTTTGATTTTCAATTAAGTTCATCAAACAGTAAACATGAACACTCAAAAGACGGTTTTCTTTCGTAATGTGCACACTCTTCATCAAACAAAACTCACCAAAGCAGAAAATTAAACGGCCAAAAATTATTTATATGCCAAAGCTCGTAAACAGGAAAAGGGGTCAGTAAATATATGTGGATCCGATACAATGTGTTTATAGTTTGTACGTGTGTATCCTTTTATTACCTGTTATATATGTAACAAATATCCAATACAGCCTTATATGGCGATGTGCTCATACTTTTTCAATTGACCGAGATAAAGTATAGTATTATCCGGAAAGCATGATATCTGTCTCTGTACTATTTATTATATTTGACGGGCCTTGTGCCAACGTGCATTTTTTGGAATCTTTATATCATTTACTTCTTGAAATAAGTTTTTTCGATGAATAATAAAAATTACAATGTGTACCAGCATTCAATATATTAATTGTTTCTCACCATATAATCAATTTATTAAAAAAAAAACTAATACATAATTATCATCATCTTTATACTAGCCATCAGAAGTCCACTGCTGGTCATAGACCTCCCCAAGAAAGGGAGAGTTTTGCCCGTAATTTCCGCACTGGGCCAGTGTATTGGCAATTGCAGAGTGCAGCTTTTGCGACGAGGACGCTGCTGCTCATCCCCGTCCTGTGCATATAAGCTGCACTGTTACGGATGGATATATCGCCATCTGTCGGTTCTGGCACGTTAGTCGCCTTGTTCGACACCTGGTACAGAAGGAGGTACCATTCTGCCCTATAATGTAATTATAAGTGTAGTTAATTCAGTTAGTCTTGTAAATAAATATCGAAATATTTGCAATTTTACGCAATGAAAGCAGGTATTTTAATTCTATTACGAAAAATCTTTCTTCGTTCTACCACCTGTAGTAGATAAGAAAAGGTAAACAATAAAAGCCACGCTAAGCCAGTATATGCAGCTTATCTATTTAAGTATAACTCTTAAAATGTCCAAGAGTAAATCTAGGAAGTCGATAAAGCAAACAAAAGAAATATTGATAAAATGTCGGTTTTGCTTTAAAACTGAATACAAACAACATTTAACTTTGTCCAAAACGTCTCATAAAAAAGGTATTGAACGGAGAGCGCAAAATAAAAATAGTGTCAATGAAGCCTTACATGCTTTAATGGGCAGCCAAAATGTATTAAAAAGGGCACGACTAGCTGTTTATAAAGACTAGGTGTGTTGATTCCAACACTGACATATGGTAGTAAATGTTGGGTATGGCCAAAGAAGCACGCAAGTTGAATAAATGCTGTTGAAATTAGAGCACTTCGAAGTATGTATGGAGTTAGTTTGAGAAATAGATTAAAGAATAGAAAAATAAGAGATTGATGTAGTGTAAAAGATGATGTTATGACAACAAAAGAAAAAGGAATGGTAAGATGGTTTGGATATGTAGAAAGAGATGGATGAAAGTAGAATCACTGCACAAATATATAGATTGGAACTAAATGGAAGTACTAAGAATAAACAAGCGTGTATTAAAGGACTAATGTGAGTAAAAGAAGCAGGTGAGGAATGTTAAGATCGTAGCAAGTGGAGATCCATATTCTCTGTCTATCCCGATGGGACACAGGATTGAATTAAATGTTTAAGATTTAGATTTGATCTTAGTTTACCTCTAAAATTAGAAAGGTATTTCATTATATTATTATTAATTATTATATAGAAAATTGTAATGAAAATGTAGGATGGGGTTGACAACAGCAATAAAAAGTGCCATTCTAGTAACACATTCAAATAATGATATTTGAATATAAGGAAAGAAAACGAATAACAGAGACAAACGCGAGAGATATTAAATATTTCTTTCCACTTCCTTGTTATTATTACATTTGCTAACAATAATATAATATTTTGTGAATAAGATAATATATTTATTAATATCATAAGGGCTGGCCTTATTTTCTGTGGAGTTGACACAGTAGGACAGTGGTTGTCTTATAGAATAGACGTCATTATATAAAGAGGCTTATTTTATTGACGGCGCGAATCCTGAATAAATGAATGAGATTATATTTGCGCAAGGTTGCCAAAGATTATCCACATCACATTGTTTGCAGCTGATTTGGGACGGAAGTGGATTTTTCTATGTTTGTTTTATATGTGACGGACAGATGTGCATATATAACGTATGTTAAGGATTATATTGGACGTTTTTGAATTATATATTTTTTTAAATAGACCTATCACAGGCACTTTTAAATCACCAAAATGTATGACCATGAACTAATAGCATTCAAGTCATATCAACAAACAAATAATTAAGTATCCAACTTTAATCAATACCAATAAAATGTTGAAATACTGTAAGTTCATTAACTGAGCCTCTAAAAAAGAACCAACAAGAAAAACTGATGGTAACAGTGGTTATATATAGTCTCAATGGAACTCCTACTGGCGTCACCTTAACATCTGTTCAAGCAGTTTCGTCATCATCATCAGGTATAAAACGTCTGCTGATGGGGCATAGACCGCCCCGAGAAATGGGAGATTTTGCTCATAAGTCGCATTTCTTGGTACAGATACCTGGTACAGAGGGTGGTACTTTTCTATTCTTCCAGTACTCCACGACAATCTACCGGTACGTGACGGTACAAGAAGTCTTAACATTTTATTTATTTTACCAATTAGATATAAAAATTAGCTATAAGATATTATCTACTAGATTAACCCTTCAAAATGAGATTTCTATTAGTACTTTTTATCCGGTTCTGTCCCAAGCGCAAACCTGCAGTCCTAGCTCAATTTAAAGGTGCACCCCATACAAACGTTAGCGAAAAAAATTAAATATTAAATATAATTAACTTTTTTTTGGATTGAAATATATTTGATCTTAGAGTCAAAGTACCACAGTGACTCGTGCTAACGCCTCATGCTAACCACACATGACTGCCGCACTATGAAATAAATCCGTATTTTAAATTATGGTAGCTACTAACGACATCGTGTAACAATGGCAGCTACCGACCACTTATAGCAACTTAAAACCTTTAACCAGCTGTGTGTGGTTGTAAGAATAAAAGAGAGTGAAAGCAACGAGTGATTAGCTCAGATGGCTTGTTGAAGCGTGCCCTTATCAGTAGTGGTGAGTTTTACTATATTCTGAAATACCTTATACAACATACGTTTATTTCAACATTTCACTATTTCTTGTCGAAAGTACCTTGTTACATATGTTCGAAATTGTAACACAACCTTAATTGTCGGTAATTAAAACTGTCGTTTATTTGCTACCACGCGCGTTCCAACTCAATATTAGGTAATCGTGTTTCACTCGTGTGTACCAAAACACTTTAAGTTAAACACATTAGGAAAATATTTGATACCATTGTTTAGAAGTTAAAAAAAATTGTTAAATGATTTATTTTTATTAATAGTTTAAATAAAGACAAAAATGAAAATATAAAATATACCTTCGTATAATAATTATACTTGCACAATGATATTAATTGTACGGTATCCACTGTTAGAAATAGGCCTTCCAAGAAAATCCGGGTTGTTACTCATTATTTCTGTGCTGGGCGGGCGTGGTGACCAAGGTTTCAGAGCTTATTAATTGGCAGCTTACAATTACGGATGGTTATAGCGCCATATATTGTTTCCTTTACCCCACTCATTGCCTACTGTTTCAGAATATTCACGACCTGTATTTTGATTAATTGCACAAATCATAATTTACCAGCCTTATACGTTTAATATCCATTCAAAGGTTTATTTCTTTAATTAAGCAATTTCCAGTTGAGACTCGTAATAAAAGGTATATTAAAGACCGCTCAAGCTTTATAGGGCAAAGTTATAATACTTAGTCTTCAGATTTACCAGCGTGGAAGGCCCACGCAATATTTCTGAAATTTATTACGAGGCATGTAAAACATAGTAAAATGTATAGCAAAATCAAGCAATAGTTAAATCTCGTAGTATAGCAAAATCAAGCAATATAAGAAAATCAATTTCTTAACACATGATAAAATTTCAAGTAAATTGCCAAGAAATTTGTATAGCATGCGTATATCTTATTTGCTACATCTGAAATATTTTTTTAGTATTTTCACTATTACCCAAGATTTATATTAAAGATTTGCGTTTCCTATCATTCACTTTACACAAAGGTAATATTATTATAGGAGCTCGTTATGGAAATGTTTAGTTAAATTATGAAGTCAAGTAATTTATTTACTTCTATATATTCATAATTAGAGATAACACCAAAAAAATTCAACATTATCATGATAGTAGCAGTTGAACATTCAACGGTAGGCATAGGACTCTAAGAATAATATTTACATTTAACTGCTGCACTGGGCATATGTGGTGGTAACCGCAGAGTGTAGCTTTGCGTCGGGAATGCTTCTGTCCATTAACACTACCATTCGTTGGGGTAACCGTCGCCTCGTCGAGAAGTGCAGAGGGAGGTATTATTCTATTCTGCCTGTACCTTACAGCAAAATAACGTCAGATTAACGATTATCTTTTATCTCCAAATTGTCAAACTAACCATGTATCTAAACGCACGAGAGCTTCTCATTTTGAGGGTCACTTGAATTTTGTGCAGGATTTTCTCCCAATTAAGGAATTATCTACACGTTGCACTGTTGACCTTTTATAAACTGAGGAAATAGCTCGTCATTATTAAGCGTTCATTTGGAAAAGTTGTACTAATGTTATGCCTTTCGTAAAACAATATTCTTACTTAAGATATGAATGCTATTTCCGTATCCGTAGGGATTTTATTGGAAGGACATAGATGAAGATAATATGATATATAAAAAGAAAAAAAGTAAATTAAATAAAAAAACTATATATATGTCTATAAACTTAAAACAAACTAACCATGTATCTAAACGAACGAGAGCTTCTCATTTTGAGGGTCACTTGAATTTTGTGCCGGATTTTCTTCCAATTAAGGAATCCTGTGCACGTTGCACTGTTGACCTTTTATAAACTGAGGAAATAGCTCGTCATTATTAAGCGATTATTTGGAAAAGTTGTACCTTTAAATTTAAATTTTTACTTCCAACTGCTTCCAATAATACGTTATATTGCAATCTTATTCCATTGATTAATACAAAATCTCAATAATCGTCATCATCATGTTAGATCTTTCTAGATAATCTTTATCACTGAGGAGTTTTGCCCATAACTAACACACTAAACAGGCGCGGTGACAAATGCAGTGAGTACTTTTGCAAAGAGGATTATTCTGACAGCCCCCGTCCATGTAAACTATTTCTGATACAATAGCTACGGTAGATATACCACCATCTATCGGTTTCGGTATGAGGAGAGGAAGTATTGCACTATGCTGGTACCTAATGGCAAAAATACAAGCATTCATATGAATAATGAGTTGATTTATTTCTAGTAGATAAGGAAACCTAAATATGGTGGTAAAAGTCTTTATGGATAAGCTTAGGCGTTTTTTTAGTTTGCCAAAGCAAAATTTTGCAGTGAGGTAACCTCTAGTTCACATAGTAAATCACGAAGTAAGAGAGAATTTCAAGAATATCTCCGGGGCATCGGTTCAATGGTCAGAGCTTAGGAAAAGTTATACAACGGTTTCAATTTAAACTCGAGCTAACTTGGACTGCTTGATTTATTCTAGTAAACATTATTCGGTTTTGTTGGTAATTAGTTGCATTTAAGTTCTCAGTTAAAATTATACCCATTATTACTCCATCTGGCAAGAATGGTGACTATCGCTGAGTGTTGTTTCTCTACGTAGATGCTACTGCCCAGACCCACCTTGTCTTTTGGCCCTGTTACTTAGTGACAGTCTACAGCGCCTAGAAATGTACTACTCTGCCTTTAACTTTACTTAATACATTAATCTGGAATATTCAAATACTTAATTGTTATTTTAAAATTATTTTGGATTAGCTGTTCTGCCACATGTCACATATCAACTCATTATATAAGACCGGGAGATAATAGCCCTTAAATATCTATACCGCTCCGAAACCGTTTTCTTCCATATTTGTACTTGGAATACATTATGCCGCCCAAGATGGTCCCACACTTATTTAAGTCAATGGGAAAACTCCTAATATTCAGTCACCATTTTCCTTCCTCAAAATCATACTGAATTAAGTAGATAACCTTTAATTGTTTGCATAAAGATCTTTCATATATTGGTATTAAGTTGTTCGGAAAATCGGCAACAACATGTTGTATTTGTTGTTTATACTTATAAAAACGAGCATGCCCGGCATATAAATTAGTATACTTAAAATTTTACATATCATATCAGCCACTGTTATACTTAGGCCTCCTCATAAGGGTAAAACTTTTCTCATATTTGCCGTGCTGAATGCTCCTCGTCGAGGATGCTGCTACCCAAATCCGTTCTTTGTATTTGAGCTACACTCTTTTTGATGGATATAGTGCTATCGATCCATTCCAGTATATTAGCCCGCGGCATCTAGTCCAAAGGAAGTTAATATCCTTCTCTGCCGATACCCCACACCAAACGACTTAAAATTGCGTACAAAACTTTCTTAAAATAGACGTCTCAATAGTCGTGTGCTTGGATACCACACTATTTATTTTACCGTTACAGAAGTGTTTGGCCGTGTGGTACCGGCAGGCTCACCTTGTACCTTTCCCTATACCAAGTGTCAGAAAAGGTGACTGAGATACTGGAATTGAGAGATGGCGGTGTATCCATCCCACGCAGCGAACCTTAAATGCAGCTGCACATCGACAACTCTACTCGTGCTGTGTAAATGAAAGCTAACTTACTTATATCAAAATAATGCGTTCGTAGGAAGCTTGGTCAAATATACGCAAAAATACTAGGTAACGTGACATTCACATAATATTCTCACGTCACGCGGAAAACATTACTTGTGGTATCCAGCTAGTGCTCATCCACCACAAAATCATATATACAGGTTTTGACCACAGCCTAGTGCCCACAGCCAAATCTAACGGCCAAAGTGACAGTGTTGTGTCAAGGTCGAGCCATAAATTTGCAATAAAATTAGCGTGTGATTCCAACATCCAAACGTGTCATCCCTTGCCCTGGTATTCTTAGCTACTCTAGGATATATGCGATATCTTTGTGTCAATCTGAGTTCGAATAGTTTACATAACGAGCGTCATGCAAATTTGGTAATGTTCGTCTATTGCAAGTTTCTTCAACAATACAGTCGTAGTTACGTTTAGGCAGCGATGAGATTTTTTTTACATTATCTCTTTTTTTGATCAAGCACTTATGTTACGGACTTCAGACAACATAAAATACTTAAATACATATTTAACACTCTGAACAAACACAAATATTGATCACATAAAAATCTGTTGTGGGTAGGGCGGGCTTACCCACGTTTCTTGGCGCGCAACATAGGATCACACTAGCATCTGCACCGCCAAGCCCGACGACGATAGAAAAAGTTGATGTTCAAATTAAAGTTCGTGTAAAGCTCGTGTTTTGTATAGATCTTACCACATTGCATTGTATATCACCTGGCTATGAGTTAAGGTCACTAATTATATCCTATGGCAACAACACTCTGGCTGCTGTCAAATAGGTAGATTGTAGGAAGACAAATAGAACAGATGCTTTGCTTTGCTTATTTTAAGGCTAAATATTAATTAAATGTAATACGTACTTAACAATAAAGTTAATAATCCGTTTAATATTTCACCTTGCTATAATTTCTAAGTAATAGTTAATAAATCATCATCACAGCAATTAGAAATCCAGTGCTGGATATAGGCCTCCCTAAGAAATGCGTAATTTTGCCTATATTGCCATACTGGGTGTTGGCAATCGTAGAGCGTAGATTTTACGACGGAGATGCTGCTGCCCATCTCCACTCTGGGCATATAAATACGTGGCCTCTATAAATATTGTAGGGTAATCAATTAATAGTTATTTAAAATAAATTTGATGAATTGGTAATAAATTAAAATAACTGCACATAATATATTTCTGCTTGACGCTATTATTGTTTTAAAGAATTGCTTTTAATTAAAATATATTGAGTGATTTTGTAAAAGTGAGCGATGTATATTAATTACATCCACTTCGGCAAATATATTTAATAACAATGATATAAAAGTTGAATGTATTCGGCGATCAATCTTATTTATGTCTCTATGTATAATTAAAAGTGATACAATTTATTTTATTTTTTCTGTATTAAATAAATTCCCACAACATCTCATACATTGACCTGACTCCGTGGAAAGTCGCTTAAAGTACTTGTGTTATGGATCCAAACAACAGAGGAATCGCAAATATATACTTAAATACACATTTAAAATCTACCCTATTAGGAAGCCAGACACAGAACAAACAAATATTATCATATCAAAAATATTTGCCCTGAATGGGAATTGAACCTAGGACCCTAGGAGTTCTGAATAAAGGTGTCCCCAAAAAACGAGGGAGTTCTGCACCTATTTGCCGCGCTTGGCAGCTGTGGTGATAATCGCTGAGCGTAACTTCGTGACGGACGCTGCTGCCCATTCTCGTCTTGTTGCATTTGAGTGACGCTGTTTCGGGTGGATATACATTTAGATCAGATACCTCAGTCACCTGCTACAGAGGGAGGTCTTATTCTAGTTTTCTACCACCAATGAGATTTTTTAACGTAACAACAATAATAAATCAGTTTTATATACGTGTTTCGCTGTAGGTTATTCGAGTACGTGGAATATGACATTTAAATTACTTTAATGGATCAATTATAAAGAGACAAACATAACACCCTCCAAATAACGAATATAAAAAGTTTCGACAAAACAACCAACAAAGATTTACAAACACAATCAGCTTTATTCATCTTGGACATAAGACAAACGTGGCAATTTCATCCGCATGAACTACAATTTATGTGCCGGCCCTCAGGAACTCTATGTTTCTTAGGAGCACAAACAGTCTTTGTAGTTTTCTGACCACTGCGCAGAATTGTAAAAATAAAATCTATTTCGCCCATTTTTTCTTACTTACTTACTTCCAAAAATTTGGAGCAGACAGTTCCAGATTTTAAACGAGCAGCCGTGATGGCGAGAAAAAGTAATAAATAGTAATAATTTGAGGCATAAGTGTTTGAGTTTGTGACAGGGACTCGAATCGCTTAGCATTAAAATGGCGTATGACTGCATATTTTCAGGCTTCTTTTACCGTGGTAACTCTGTCTGTCGGTACTGTAATGTACCGACAGAGTAGAATATAACCTCCTACTGTACCAGGTGTCGTAAGAGGCGAAGGTATCAGTACAGACAGATGGCGGTATATCCATTTGAAATAGTGCATCTAAAATGCACAGGGCGGGGATGGGCAGCACCATCTCTATTGCGAAAGCTACGCTCTGCAATCGCCAACACGCTTGCCCAGCGCGGCAATTATGGGCATAAAACCTTCTTTCTTGGACAGGCCTATGTCCAACAGTAGACTTCCAATGGCTGGTATTATGATGATGATGAAGTCTGTCTTTGACTTACTTCCACGACATACTTACCAAATTTAAATTGTTAGTTCATTAAACTTACCTAATCCGAAAACCCTATTGAAGCGTAATGGAATAGTTTTGAAAACTCTGCGAGCCATTCAAACTGCAATACTTACAAAAATTCGGTTATCTATTAAAATAGCCATTTGAATGTACAAAAAAAAAATGTAAGTATAAAGGGTTAAATTTAAGTTACCCGTCTTTAATTTAATAACACAACGCTCCATAATAAGTCTATAGGGAAACCATTTTATGGAATAATTTTATAATAGGGTTCCTAATAATCGAGTTAATCATAAAAAAAGGTCTTTGGTTAGCGGTGATAGCAAATGTTAGTAACTATAATGACTTAACTATAAAACAAGCAATGTGGGTAAATGAAGTTCTTTAAAGAAAAACCTAATAATGAAATTAGATGATACATTAACCTGTTGACTGCGACAAAGTCCCTGTGAAAACAGATTATTATTTGATTCTAACTAACAGCCGCGATTGGACTGGCAGATGAAGACCACTTTTGAAATTAGCTTCCTGAAAAAGCGGACTGCTGTTTGGGCTCACCCTTTAAAGAATGAACCGTGATATTATGAATTGTAATTCGCCAGTCCCATGACTTTTTGCCCTGAATTAGCAAAAATAGCAATTGAGTTTTTAGCCCCGCGGTATCACTTAAACAAATTTGTTGACACAAATAATGAAACCGTGATTTTACTTTGTTTTAGCTGTGAGGTATTAGCAGAGTAGAATCAGACCTCCTCCTGTACCAGGTGTCGTAAGAGGTGACTAAGGTACAAGAACCGACAGATGGCAGTATATTTATCTGAAACGCTATAAAGCACTGGGTGGGGAAGCAGCACGAAAGCTACACTCTGCGATTGGCAACACGTTTGCCTAGCGCGGCAATTATGGATATGATTCCCCCTTGGCCCCCTTAGGGCTTATGTCCAGCAGTGGACTTCCAATGACTGCAATGATATTTTTTTTTCTGATAGATACTAGGTACATATAGTGTCAACTCTTCAATCCTCCATAGCACAATTCTGTCAATCATGTCTGAAGCAAAGTAAATAGCACTTTCCCCTGATGAGATATCAGAAGAGGTGACTGTTGTCATTTGGATCACATAGCATTTATCAAATATGGACGTGGATGGACAGGAGCAACTTCATCACGAAACTAAGCTTTGCGATTACCACCACCCGTTCCCAGCTGACAGTTTTAGGTAGAATTCTCCCATTCTTGGGAAGGCCTATACCTAGTAGTAGACGTTCTATAGCTGGTTTGATGATGATGATAAGTTGGTCGAGGCGTGGATATACGTTTCTGATTTTACGTAGCCTATATTAAGAACAGTTTTAATTTTGAAAACTTGCGGCTTAATATTTTAGAAACCAAA
Source organism: Heortia vitessoides (assembly GCA_020976665.1). Lineage (NCBI taxonomy): Eukaryota > Metazoa > Arthropoda > Insecta > Lepidoptera > Crambidae > Heortia > Heortia vitessoides. Next base: position 15,608,121 of record JACJUM010002878.1, read on the forward strand.
ATAAACCCATACATGCAAGTAAGACCCACATTGGAAAAAATATGTGGCCGTGCATTGAAAAGCCAAATATTAATTGGAAAATATAGAACAGTTTGACTTTGTACTGAGTGCCCCTAATTAATATTAAATTGAGGTAATTTAATTATTCAATGCAAACAGTAATGGTTTGCACCGCAGACACTTTATGAAACTCTACTTTAATTAAAGCAAACGTTAATTATAACCTTATTTTAAATTTGATGAATTCTATTGTCATCTTGTGGAAATGTTTGAAAATTAAGAATGGCATATTTTTTGGTACTTAGTTAGGCCAGCTTAGTAATAGTTGGATAAAAAACATTAATAGACGTGTTGTGTACTTAGTTATAAAGTCATAGTATACTAAAAACATAGTTCCTAGTGATTAGTAATAATTAGGACCATTGTTTTTACAACTTTTTGAACTTTCGCTATTATCATAATCATCGTATCAGACCAAATGAAATTAGGTCCATTTTACTTAGATTAGAGCAAATCCTTGAGTGTGATTTCATGCTTCTACCCATCAATAAGCATGCTTTTACCCATCCTTAACCGTTTGCATTGAGAACTCATATATACCCCTTACGATTCTTCAGTTGAATTTTAAATCCTGGTACGAAGGGAGGTAGTCCTCTGTCGGTACATGATAATCGCAATTATTTACTTAAAATTGAAGTCCGGTATAAAAATTTGAAGATAGATATCTAAAAATATAAATATCTGTTTTATAAAAGCTTAAAAGTTTGTTTTACCACGAGTATAAAGCCTTATTATAATCATGACACGTATATGTACTTTAAGATATGGTGCAAATTTCCAATAGAAATGTTGATATGCGTCTTAAGCACGAACCTTGCGGATCAAGCACGACCAACTCCATATAAAAGTGGTTGGTGTCTAAAAATGGATAACTGTCTGTCTGCCTGTTACGCTTACGCACGTTACGAAAAGAAGGATGAAAAGTTGTATGGAAGTATCGCTATTTTTAGAGCTAGAAACTTAAAACTTATTTTTCAGGCCATTCATTCGATATAAATAAACATGACATTCAAAGTATATATAAGTTAAGGTAAAGAGGTATGGACGAAGTCGCGGGCACAGCTAGTATTTTATAAAATTCTTATCATAAGTCAAAAATTTATGATATTTTTGTTGTTATTATTATTAACAGTTTTACATGGTTCTGTGTGGTGTGTACCTCCTAAAGTATTTTGTAAATCTTATAAAGTAATTAAGTAATTAATTTACAAATTAATTTATCTGTAGAGTATAATTTAATTTACAGATCGGAAGGGAGGGATTGGCGGTTCCTCACACGAATTTTATGTCTCTCATAAGGGTTAAGCTATGTAAATATATGAATGTTAAAAATTATATAAAAGCAGTCCATATAATTTATACTGTCGAACAAAATTACAGTGTCTGCTATTATTTAAATCAATCAACTGATCATGAGGTAACAAAAACTAGAACATTTTTTAAACCTATTCCATGTGCACAAAGTCTATTGCGAAATTTGGAAATTTCCCAATTTAATATTAACATATCACAAAGTAGGGGTACTCGGTGTTAGCGAAATACGAGCTTAAATCTAGATCATGATAAGGCACGAAATCGCTTGCGGCTTGTCAGGGCATACTGTTGTTTGCACGTACATGTCACGACCTTGTTCAATTCTGCTCATTAACAATGTTGTAATTTACTTTTTTTTAAATCGGTATATTTGTTTTTTATTATTATTAAATTGTATTTCATTTAAAGTTTAGATAAATAATAATATAATTTTTATAATTAACCATCTCCAACACAAAAACAATATCTTCAATCCGTCAAAGAGGAGTTGAAGAAACGTCTCGATAATTGATATTATGAAATATTTTTTTTAAGGTAAGAAAAAGTATCAGTACAACCAAAACCAACCAAAAACACTTATTTTGTTGTCATCCCTAAGTAAAAACCGTACCGAAAGAATAAGTTATCATCTAGTGGAGAAATATGAGTATATGCCACTCACCGAACCATCCCTCTGTTTTTTCTACGCAAATTAACAAAGTATACGCAATAAAAATAAGTTCGTCGAAATTAAATGTACTTTAAGGGACATGCCAAGGGTTACCCACTTATTATTTATTACGGAAACATCGTTTGAATCAAAGGAAGATGCTGATTGAAAGGGAATTGGTATGTATATACCAAATCCCAAACTAAGGACATGCATATAACTGGAGACGAGATAAAAAGGTGGCGGTGTTTTATTTATATACATAATCAAAAAAATAATAATAACAGAAGACTTTATTGATAACGGGAACCACTATCTAAATATAGAAAAACTATCATTAAATATTGGCGTACTATATTAACTGGATACTAGTGATGCTGACATGGACATCTTTCTAAATGTGCATGCATCTCATCTCAACTACATAAACAAAAAGGTTTTTAGTCTTTGGCGACATTGACATTGATTTGCTCAGGAAAGATAAAAAATAATATAACAGATGATTTTGATAGGGTGAAGGAAGTTGGTTATAAATTTTTAAATAAATTCACCCAAACTATTGTACACGAGAGACTTCCAGAGCAAAAATAACAAAAGACCATATCTGCACTAGAATAAACACCACACATTTAGTTTTTCAATAATGGAATCATCGCTATTCTTATATAAAAGGAGAAGTACCAAGACCAAAAAACGCACTTAAATTACTTTATCGAGATTTGGGGCTCAGCTGAACCCACTAACCTTAATTCAATGCAAAGATCTTAAAACAAAGACATCAAAGCTTTATTTTAAGCGTTTTTCGAAGTCGAAGTTAATTTAATAGCGCAGCAATCATGAGAAAAGAAATCCTCTTATTTGGGGCAGCTCAAGTGCCCAAAAAAGAGAACGTCTAACAGTGGACTTCTAATGGCTGATATGATGATGATGACATTAAGTGTTGGTGGAAGTGGATTATTGAAGATTAAACAATACGTCCTCAAATAAGCCTATTACTTATTTTTCTTGGCTGTTTTACTTGCAACATTTCTGGGGAGAAGTGTTGCAAGTATAGTGCAAACATAATTGTGTAATAAAGTAAGTATTAATTATTATTTTCGTCTCAATGAATAGCGTATAACAATTGATCCTACAAGCTTAATTATCACACAGAACTTTCCAATTAAGTTAGTGAAAGTCTATTCAAAATTTAAATTGACTGACAAATTGAAATGTTCAACTCTTAATGTGCCTTAAATAAACAGTATTTACGCCATTCAGCTGATATCTGATTTGTCAATGTTCATATTACAAAATCACGGAATTTACTAAAGTATTTTTTTGAAATACAATCCTTTTGCGGTCTTAATCATTTGGATACAATGATATTCATTAGTGATACTTAAATATCCAGAACGGACGGATCTATGTGATATTATACTATGAAATACGCAACATGTATAGTTGCGTTTATCTACGATAGTAGGGATGGGCAAGGCTGCAATTGACGTCTGAGTAGTCTAGCAGTGAGTGCTCCGAAAAAACTTTTAAAATCTGCTTGATGTCCTACGAAAAATTCCAAACGACTAAGTATATCAGTTCCAAAAAAACCCAACAGTGATAGACTATTAAATATAAAAATTAAACCGTATAGGTAAGGTTGTTTTTTTATTTATAGACAAATTAATCTTCTGCTTGCCTGGATTCTATTTCTGAGAACCTTTTTGAACGTGAGCGAATTAGATTTCATTCATACTGTTCTATTATGCACCAACCCGTTTTTAAACACGTAGTTCGCAATGTAAATCTAATAAAATATTTGAATTTATACTAAACATTTACATTGGGTACTTTTTAGCACGTGAGTATCATAAACTTTTCAATTTAGTCACACCGCTTTCTTTAGTTAATCTTATGTGTGCTTATCTCACCCTTCTGAGCGGATAATATTTCTTATTGGACTGATATTTGTATATACTGTTCATTATTCAGATATTATGGATATGAACGTTATATTGCAAACTTTTTAGTAATAATGCAGTCACCTCAAATAATGTCAATAATCGTCATTCGTCTGCAGTTTCCCTTTTAAACACTTCATTTTAATAAGGTTATGGCTTATTTCTACACGCTACAACCTATATTATTATATCATCATACCAGCCATTGGAAATCCACTTGTCTTTGTTTTATGTTTTGCTTTAAATATGTACTTAAGTATTATATATTTGTGATTCTTCTGTGGCTTGATGTCTGTAACATAAGTGCTTTAAGCAACTTATCTTGCAGTTAGGTGAATGTAAGAAACGTGTAAATTTATAACAAATTTTTATTTGTTTAATACCAGCTGTATTTGTATATTTATTTTTCTTGTTAGATACTATCTCATTTGTTGAGGACTTTATTTCTATCTGCTAAATAAAAAAGAGATGTTGTAATCCGAGCAAATTATTAGTCCTGGTATGAAAACAGCTACTTTTGTGTATGAATAAGGTTATTTAGAGTCGGGCATACCAAAATGTTGATTTATGCCTAACATTTATTTGTATAGTTCAAATAATCTAGGTTAGTTTTATCTTTGAAATGTGACTGTCATTTAGATGAACGTTCAAATTACAAGGCATTAACTAGATTTTCAACTATTGAACAGCAATAAAAAAATTTTAACGTAAAGCATAATGAGCTCAGTTTTTTTATAGTGTGTAAAATTTCGATCACAATGTAATGAACAAATATGAATAACATGCGAGTACAGCTCAAAGCAAGGGTTAATTTATTTTATGGTTTTTAAAGTAGGCTAATGAAACATAAACTAAAATGATTACCTCTCTTTATCAGGTGTCGTAAGCGGCGACTAAGGTACCAGAACCAACAGATAGTGGTAACCATCCAAAACAGTGAAAGTTAAATGGACAGTAGCATCCCTATCGTAAAACTACGCTCTCTCATTGCCAATACGCTTGTCCAGTATAGCAATTATGTACATATTTACCGCTTTCTTTGGAAATAGGCCTCCTCAAGTGATCTCTTATACGAACAATTGTACGCGGCCTGTGTCCAGCGGAATCCAGATGTTTTAGTCACATTGTTTGTTCACTTTATGGGTGGGCGTCCAACACTGCCGGTACGTGGTCTACATTCAAAACCTTATGGCTACTGCCAATTCAACTTACAAACCCGGTAACTTTCGTACTGTTACGGATCTCCTATTTTTTGAAGTTGGACTTATGTAACTGGATATATGTATTGAGGTTGTACTTGAAGTTGTCTATGCGTTAAATTGAAGTGAAATTTGGGTCCAGCATGATAAAAGAGAAAAACATAATTTTGTTTCTAACATTAAAAAGTAGGCGGTAGAGAGAGCCCTAGTTAACCTTTTGCTGAAATCGGTTTAATTAGCAGGTACAACGAGATTTTTCCCTGCCAACTGTTTTATAAGCCCTAAGCCTTTCAGTAATTTTACTTAAATTAATTAACTCTCCATGATGAGGATCCATACATAAAACACGTTGATATATTTGTTAAAAATAGTTATATTCTACTAATAATCACTTTTAGTTTCATATAATTTTTTTTAGAAAAAAAATAGAAAAAGCTCATCGGACACGCTTACAATAAGCTGAAATCAGTGAACGCACGCATAAACAGTGTGGAATTTGTTTCTTTCTAAAATAATAGATGGCGCTTGGTGTTCCATCTGCATATGATTATAAATTTACTAAATTACAACAATAGTATATTTCCCATTTTGTCACCTTGCACACTACATCTTTGTTATTATGCTGCATTCTAAGCCAAATTTGAAATTCCCTGATTTTGTATTCAATTGTGCATATATGCATGTTTACATGATTATTTAATTTCACTTCTAACTCTAGGTTAATAGTCTTATATTAAAACGCTCCTCCAACTTTTCGTCCTTTAGCTAGAGGATCACCTGTAAATATAATTTTGCTTACATTAAAACTGACTATTGTTTTCATGCACCATTTAAAATCAGTTATTGCAATTAATTTATTTTTTATTTATTATATGAAAACTAGTACATATTTAAACTGTTCTACTCAGTTACAATCTTGCAAATTGAATGTTGATTCACAAATATGTTTCCTTTATTTAAATATTTTCAACGAAAGCTTTAATATTAAATCTTTATATATAATAAATTATAATATTGTATTGAATACATGATCATAATATGCTATTGTACGGGGTATTATTGCTGACATAATATATGTATTACATATATATATATATATATATATATATGTGTGTGAAAATGTGTAATATTTTTTGTTGTATATTACTTTCACAGGATTTATTTATAAAAATACTTTTTAAATACTAACATCTTTTTTTTATGTAACATTTTTTATTACAAAGATCGCGTTATGAACCCTAAGGTAGGCCTTTGTGTTAGGTGACTTTTACAATGCCTTGGATCGTGGTCTGTATTATAAATATTGATGGTGTACTTCCTTTTTGTAAATATTAATGATATTATTTTACGATTCAAAAGTACTTGAATAAGGTGTATGTAAGCTAAATTAGGATACAGACATCGCCTAGCGCATAATCAAGATGTATTGACAGTGTTGATAAGTGATGTTGTAAAGATTTTGAATAGAGAATACTTATCAGTAAGCGCAGCGTAAGACCTTTACGAATAAGGTGGGCAGTGGATTGGATTAAAACCGCATTTGTGTTGGATGTATGATGTATATAGACGTTTCTATTAGAATTCCTATTTACATTTTACCAAAACAAGTATCTAAATTATAATTGGTTTAAGTACGTAGTAAAATATAATGAACATTCAACCTTATATCATGGTGATTTTAAAAATCAATTTCACACGAAAAGTAAGATGAAAAATATATTAGTTCTTCATTTGGCCGGTCCTCTAATACTTTGTTGTATAAGCACATACGTACGAATTTATTGAAGCGTGATATCATATTTGATAGCACCATGAATTCGGATTCATCTACTATAGTTGCCTATTTCCAATCAAATCAATATGATTTTTTACTAATAGAATATATTTTCTAAATTAAAGTTGTGAAGCAGTTAGTGCACCAGGTATTCTCTTTTATTGAAAATTATGCGAATGACACTAAAAGAATACACCGAATTATTACGGAATTTCCGATTTTTTTTGCTGCTACTTCTTAAGCATTTCAGACGGGCCGGTGCAGTTGGTTGTGATATTATCATGTACGCCAAAGATCGTGGATCCAATTCTTAGCCTAGATAAATATTTATATGATGGTATTTATATTTGTTCCATACTGGGTGTTAAAATATAAATTTAAATATTATATTCCCTCTGTTGTCTGATGTCTGTTATACAAATAATTTAAGCTACTTATCTCAGTCAGGTCAATGTAGTGTTAATTATTTTTCTTCGGATAGTATACTACAGAACATAATTTTAGGTATTTTTTTTATATTTAAATAAAATAAAGGCGAGATGAGGTGTTAGTGTTTCAAAAATGGTTAATCGAGGTTTTACCTTCAAATAATATACACATAAATTAGATCGGTACTTAAATTCGTAAAGAATAACTTCTCTGTATAAATTTGATAAGACTTCTCAAAACTATGATGAAGTAACTTTCTTCCCAATTACGACTAATGACCTTCCGTAACCATAATCACTTCCACGAGCCAAACTTACTAGAGCCTCAAATTGCTAATCAATTGGTCTCGCAGGATTAATACCTAATAGGTATATGTAATTGCCACTACGCCCGCACATCACGGCAATTATAGGTCCCTTTTGTGGAGAACCCTAATATAATAATGATAATACAAAGAATTAATGTTTCCCTGCAGCTAGGACGTTCGCCTCGTATGCTTATTTTAAACACATAAAATCATTGGATATTTGTTTAGTCACTTAGTAGCTGACTTAAGGAGTTTAACGCATACCAATGACACATAAGCTTATATATAATTAAAGCTCATTGTCGTCTTCGGTACCATATGTCATAAAATAAGAATCATTATCATCATCATCATAACAGCCATTGGAAGTCCACTGCTGGACATAGGCCTTCCCAAGAAAGGGGATATCTACCCATAATTGCCGCGCTGGGCAAGCGTATTGGCAATCGCAGAGCGCAGCTTTCACAACCGGGATACTACTACCCATCCCCACCCTATGCATTCGACTCTGGTACTTTAATCGCCATTTACAACACCTGGAAAAGTGGGAGCTACTATTCTACTGTGCCGGTACTTCACGGCAAAAGAAAATAAGAATGACGTACCGGAAATGAGTAATGGCGCTTTATTCATCCCAAATATAATACTATGTTCTAGGATTGCTACCACGTCTCCCCATTATGTATACTTCAACGTAATAAAACCAATCTGATCTGCCCTTTTGAATCGATTAATGACGATCGGTATAGTAAGACCTAAGTCCAACAATGAATGTATGATTATGACCTGCATTGGTATCTCATTCGCACACTTTTCTACCACCAAATAGCAGTGTTCACTTTGCTGTGTTCCGGTTAAAACGGTGAAAAAGACAGTGAAATTACTGGGTGATGTGACAAAATATCTTCCAAGTCACAAGGTTGGCAACGCACTACTGATATCCTTGTGAAATTGCTAGTGTCTATCGGCTGTAGTGATAATAATTATCATGCGGACTGTACGCATGTTTCATGACCTCGTGATATAAAATAAAATATTTTTGGGACTACGATATATTAACAAAAACCAATATAAACTTACAAAAGGAAATTAATTAAAAATATGTTTTATAAATCAAAATAGTATGTAGAAGCGACCACTAACCGTACTCTCATAATCTGTCCTAAATTGATCCATCCATCTAGGAATGCTCCTGTCGCAAAACATCGCCCATATGTCCATTCCTGCCTTGTTGCATTTGAGCTACTCTGTTCGAGATAGATATACCGCAATCTGTCGGTTGTGGTACCTCAGCCGCCTCTTACGACACCTGGGTACTAAAGAACACCAAAAATATTCTATAGAGGTCCTTTTCAATTTGTTCCTGAAGATTGAAGAGTAAATAATTGGCATTATTATTAAACGTGTCCTACTTTATTCGAATATCCCCATACGTACGTTACTACAGTATTTATATTTTGTAAATCGGTTTCTATAAAGCCTCTGTAAGTGAAACCATAATATTATAATAAAGAATATAGTCTGCGAAAATCACTTTAAAACCATCACAAAATTAATTTAAAAATGGATATTATTTACTTTAAAAAAAATAATATTTTTTAAGCTTCAAACAGGACTTGAACCTGCATCTTTCCCATTTCGGGGTACAGCCCGCCGTTGTACAACTGAGACCTCAGCAGACTCGTCCAAATTTTCTTAGTGTTCTGTTTGTAAAATATTATCTTAAATAAGTAAATATTAAAGTAAAAATAAGTAAAAAATATCTTAAATATAATTCAGAATTTTTCTATACATAAAATTCTAAACATAGATTAAAAAGGAATTTTCACCATTTTTTCAAAGAATGATGATCTGTAAAGGCATCTCAAAATTTTAATGTTTTAAACATCAAATTCTGAATGAAACAATTATATATTTCATATAATTTTGAAGTCTTAATAATAAAATATATAACTTTCCTCGAAAACGTCTCGCTCCAAGTGTCAACTGTCGCCTGTAATCCTATAATTATGACTAACAAGCAGCATTGCTCGTAGTACAATATTAATAACAGTCTGTTAAACCAGACCTAACATAAGCAAGTTTGCTAAAATACGGCAAGTCTTAAAACTAAGTTTTTAATAGATCTGCATCATCCCGTCCTAATAAATCTTCAAGAAAATTTTAAGTATCCTAGCTAAATATAATTATTATCATTACTAACTTTACTTATATAAATTGTCAGTTTGTAATATATATTAACTAATATTGATTTGTGAATAAACATAATATACCTAAAATTATGTAAGCTTTGTGTTTATTTATAATATAATATTACAATAATTAAATTAATTTACAACTATATAAATGTAATTAACTAAATATAATAACTAAATATAATAAGTTGGATAGTAGACCACAGTATCTAGTATAAGTTTACGTTGTTACTATCTACAAGATATTGCCTAGAAGTTTTTTCAGACCTATAAACATAACCTCAACCAATTTGTACAAATTAATTAAACCAATAACAGAACTACTTGATACCCTTAGGCAGCCGAATTAGTAATCGTTTAGAAGTAATCTATGAAAGGAAATTAACTAAAAGGCAATTACTATAAGGACGCTTCTTAGCGATCTATCTTCCTTGATGAGTTCAAGCATCCGAAGAAGATTAGTTTTGTCTCTTTAGAAATGAAATGAAAAAACGTGACTTTGTTAGGGTTCAATGAATCAAGTGAAAAGCATTCAACCGCAAAAGTTTCAGTGCCTATCGGTGTTTGCTACGAGACGAGCAACGCGGCTCAGTTGATATGCGGTTCCCGAACAGAGAGGGTGTGAGTTCGACCGCGTCGAACCAAGTTCCCTCGCGATTTTCAGCGAAATTATTCAGTGTTCAGTTAAACTTTGATGAGTGGTAAATTATTTGATGAAAAAATGTAATACTTTCTGTCGGTGCATACGTTCAAAAACTTTTTGTTCCTTGGAATTTATTCGGTGAGTACTGTGAAACTTTTAAATCTCTTCACAAACTTTCTGTGATGGAACTTTGTGTATGTCATTTATATCTCAATTATCCATTTATAATGCATAAATAATAGAGTTTAAATAATATTTTAAATAAAATTCATACTAATTTTTTTTTCTTTATCTCGATATGCAAATTTATTATTACCAATTTGTAATTTCAGTTCCTCGGTAAATTATATATTTCGGTATCAATTTTTAAAGGCTTACATTTATTTTCATTTTCAATAACATCGATTTTTTTAAATAAGTTTTTGTAATAAGTTCTTAGGTCTTTAAAATAAGTAAAATTAGTAATTATTTTCACAGGAAATATACTTAAATTCTGGTTCATTTTCTTCTTGTATCCAAATTTTAACAAATTTATATTTTTTTTGATTCTCATTTATTATAAAATATATTTTTCAAATTTTTTAAATAATTCGCAATTCTTAGATATCTCTTAATAACATATTAACTTTAACTTTATCCATAAGTAATATTTTTGTAAAGAGTTATACCATGACAAATCCTACGCGACGGCGATATCATGCATATAATATTAGCAACGCAGTTCTCTTTCCATAAGTTTTATTAGTTTCTGGATACTTTGCTAAAATATGATAAAATTTGACCATCCGGGTAAAATAAATTTTCTTTTTCTTTGCCTTTGTAAAAGAGCGATTTCATCATATTTTACAAGAATGACTTATTCTAAGAAAGTTGATGTGACATATAAAATAAAATATCGTAAAAACAGTTAAATAATGTAAATCGAATTTCGCTGAAAATGAAGTTGTTATATTTTGTTATTTATTTGATGTTATGTTGTAATATACAATTAGATACGGGCCCGATGGACTGACTGATTGATCAGATCGTACATTGATTTCGTGATAAGTCGCGAAAAGCCCTTGTATTAAGGACATCAGGCAACAGAGGAACCACAAATATACTTCTTAAATACATATATTTAACACGCAGACACTGTACAGAAATAAATCACATCATATAAATATTTGTCCTGGGTGGGGATCGAGCCCACGACCTTTGGCGCACAAGACAGGATCACTGCCATCTACGCCATCGGGCTCGCCAAAGGCTCTCCTAATATACTGTCAGCCCTGGATATTCCAAGGTGACATAGTTGACTGTTTCTCGGCCTCTTACATACGATATTTAAAGTAAGTAGGTTGTTATTTAGTAAAATTATATATCTTAAGATGCTCAGTGTAAGGTCACATCGGAAACCATTTTCTTTGTAAAAATTTTGCAATGACGAATACTTTTTTTTATGGTTAAACTGTAGCTAGAAGATTCATTGGCATGTTATGTTTTTAAATAAGGAAGGTACATTGAATCCCGTAAAAGAAAAGGACAGACCAGTAGCTGTAAAAAAGTTTTAAACGTGAATTGAGATTCATATCTTGTGATTGCCATTCTGTACTCGTAAATAATTCCCAAAAAATATATCAGAAGTTTCACTCGCTACACGGATTTTAATGCCTACTTCATAAATAAATCAATTAGTCTAGTAATTTGTACGATTTAAATCAACTTAGCATAGTTCTTCGGTAGAACAAAACCTTGCGTTAGTATACAGTTATCGCTGAGGGATTCTTTTTTGAGTAGTTACCTTTTGATCTTTTGCTAAACTGTAGAGCTTTTAGCAAACTATAAAAGTTTGCCAAAAGCTGTTTTATACCTTTAAAAATGTAATTGTAATTAAAGATTTAAAAAAAGCAAGAATACGAAATGCTTTTGGACTAATTATTTAAACGATATCGTTACTTTTTTACGATAATAAAAGCGTTAAAGTGTTCTATAAAAATATTTAATATAACTTTAGATGTCATCGAAACTTCAAACGAATTCCACTAAAAACAGATTTAAAACGTTATACTTTTCACAATAAGATGAATTGCCAAAATAATTCTGTTCGTAGGAATTCCAATTGAACCAAAAAGAGATATATGCTAGAAAAATAGTAACATCAAATAGATTATTACAGCAAAAATATAGTTTTGTTTTGAGTTATTAAGCTGTGGTTTCTTTGTAAACGATTGATTCAGAACAGTGATGTGGTTATACTCAACGTGATTTTCTTTCGTATTTGCTTTTCTTCAAGGCTATATAGAAGTAAAAGTTTGTATGCAATGTATTGAAATGACATTTCAATATTTTAAATTTAAAACGTTTTAAATAGAAAACGTTTAAAATGCTTTGTATATTTTAATATTATAAAAGAAAGCATATAATATAAAAGTAAACCTTAAATGTAATTTTTATCTATTTTGAGAAATAAGTTTTGGTTTATTTTGAAAAACCTTAATATATTCCTTATATGTATTTAAGGCAATAATCTTTAGCCTTAATCTTATATAAATACAGACCGTGTCGATTTGGTTGTGTGGTACCTGCAGAGTAGGTTGTGTGGCTCCGGCAGAGCAGAATAGTACCCTGATAATGACGATAATGATGAATTTTGTCGTATAAGAATCGTTCAGTAGATGTTAATATAGAAACAAATGAAAATCGCCGTGAGGTACCAGCAGAGTAGAATAGTACCTCCCCCTGCACAAAGTGTCGTAATAGGCGATTAAGGTTCCGGAACTGAGAGATAGCGGTATATCCATCCAAAATTTTAAAGTTTAAATACACAAGGTGAGTGTGGGCAGCAATTTTCGTGACGTGAAAGCTACGCTCTTTCTTTGTTTATTTACGCTCGCCAGCGCAGCATTTATGAGTAAAATCCCCCCTTTTTTACATGTTTAAAAAACGTTTACATAAATATAGTGATCTCTTTAATTTATTACGCAATATTTTGATTATTTAATCCTACATTACATTAAAATCTATGTCATATATTTTGGATTAAATTAAATTAACACAACATCGTGCATAGATCTGACTCTGTTATGAGTCAATTAAAGTATTTGTGCTGCCGACATTAGGCAACAGAGTATTCATAAATATAAAACTTAAATACTTACTTAACACTCAGACACAAAACAAAAGTTCCATGTCATAGATAAAAATCGAACGAATGATAGTATTATTGACGTACAAAAGAAAATCACTACCGTCTGCGCCATTGGTCTCGTTAAATATGTACACTAATAATTTTTACGTATTTATTTCTAATAAATAGTGCTAGAAATGCTATGTAATTGTTATATAATAATTTATTTGTTTAGTATAAGAATAATATGTATAACCTTTTTACGTGATATCCACTCGCTCTCTACCAATATTTTTGAAAGAATGTTGAATAAGTAGTGTCTGCCACCTCACTCTCAACTATTTATATAGCCAAAAAGTGTACGCATAACTATACTATAGTTTGAAGGGTGGGAGAGGCAGTGAGATTACTGGGTAATGGAAAAATATCTTCAAGTCACAAGGCTGTCTTGAAGATATTTGCTATATCATCTTTTAGTAGTCTATAGACTGCGGTAACTCTTACTATCACGCAGACTGAACGCTTGTTTAACGACCTGTTTTCATATAATAAGAATATACCTATTTCTACGTCAAATTGCTTCTAAATTTCAACATTTTCTTTATCCAAAAGTTGCCTGTAAGCGATTGATGTTAGCGATAAGGCCGCTCTTTTTTAGTATTACATATTTTCGTGATGTTCACGTTCATGATGTTGTTTTTACTGGTGTACAATAAAAAATAATCTACTTTTATTATAACGTTGATAAAATATACACGCTGTTACAACGAAACAGCTTTGCTAGACATACAATAATAGGTAGTATTTCTTTTATTTGTAAGCATTTACTGAATAGGAACATGTCATAATTAATTGTGAATACGTTTTTATCGTGGAACTTAGATAAGTGTGCGAAGTAATGCCCGGTAGATACCGGCTGTGTAAAGACTACTTATGTACTAAAGGATATAGGTAAACCTGTGTACCTAGTTTCGTAAGATAATCTAGGTTTTGAAACTAGGCGGACAAACAAGACAACTGTCCGCGTGATAGTAAACGAACGTCGCTGCAGCCTATAGGCGCTCGTACTATCACAAAGATATCACTAACGCAATGGCTTCCTTTTGACTTAAAAATATTATATCACTTTAGCAATTAATGTCTCTACTACTTAGAACAGAAATACTGCTATTTGCTTGTAGATATAAGAAACAATGAGGTATCAATGCAGACGATCCTTTGTATGAGATCAACGTCAGGTGGTATCCATCCGATTCCGCGAAAAATATATAGTTAAAAGAGTAGTTTGCAAAATTTTAAATGTAGTCAATTAAATTTAAAAATTCTTTTTATATTTTGTAATATTGGTGTATGATTTTTACTTGCTTAGCTTATATTTTATTTTCATGTGAATTCGAACCATAATCAACAAAATATTCACGGAACAAGAATAATTTGTCTGTATAATTAGGACATATAATATACCTTCCACTGATTCTGGATATTGGATAGTGGGCACCTGACCTAATAACGACGAGAAAGAGCGGCATTAAGTCGATTAATTACTTTGGGACTGTTACGCAGTACTGAATTAACAGATAAGAATGTTACATAATGATAAAAATTACAGATTTGTTGTGAATCCATATTCTATTTTCAGCTTTAATAAGATTAAAACAAAAATCTCAGTTTTCTCAAATAAGTAAGTTTTATCTGGTATTTGGTGCCACCACAAAAGGTGTAACCTTCATGGCCTTCTACATGTGATACCAACAGAGGAAAATAGTACATGCTCTATTCCAGGTGTTGTAAGAGGTAAATGAAGTACCTGAAACCACAAATGGCGGTATATTCACTCAAAATCAATAAAAATATAGCCTAAGTGTAACAGCAGCTCCCAGCAGCATTCCCAACGCGAAGATACGCTCTGCGTTCGCCATGCCTGCCCAACGCGGTGATTACGGAAAAATAAATCCTTTTTCTTGGGGAAAATCTAAGTTTAGCAGTAGGCGTTGTTCGGCTGCTATGATGATGATAATGAATCTTAATATAAAGACCTGGACGAACTGGACCACCACGGACCTCACCGTGGAATAATTGTGTCTATGAAAATTAAATTATCAAAGTAAATCGTTCGTCTATGTAGTTCGTCATAGCGTCATATATTCAAAATTTTGTGCTATTATTTTGTCATCTGTAAATCGCTACCATTCCTATAATCGGTAAGGGTTGGACCTAGTCCAAAACTTTCTGAAGTTATTTAACATCTGATTGATTTAATGGGTAGTCTCACCGGTAATCCGAGTTCCCAACTAAGATAATTGGGTTCAGTTAAATGACCGGTCAAGACCAATAAGTAAATTTACCACCGAACTTAGATATTATATTTAACTATATAGTTATAACTATATACGTTGTATATAGTATATATATAGTGTATATATATACATAGTTATATATATAACTATATATATAAATATATATATATATATATATATATATATATATATATATAACTGTATATGTAGAAACACTAACTGAAAGGTAAAAAGCTATAGCTTGAGAAGAAAAAGCCGACAGAATTCGTCTTGTCTTAACTAAATATGTTTATTTAAAAAAAAATATTGCGTCTAACAATTGAGATATAAACAATCAAGTTCATATAAAATCAAGTTGGATTAAAATTCACAGTGAGCAAAATTTTTAAATCGGTTCAGTAGTTTAATAGTTGATCCCGGGCAAACACGTGACATGAATTATTTATACATAAAAACAGCTTTTGTGGACAGTCTCACTCATTATAATCAAATAATACAAATCCTTGACTAAGATTATAAAATGAAAATGCAAATAGATAAGACATATTTTGTGAACAAACACCACAATATATTAACATAAAAACAAACTTTTAGGTATCTAATAGGTTTGACGAAGATTTTTGTTTCGCAGCTATATACTTAATTAAGTTAAGGATAGAATAAAATGGTTATATTAAACACCACAAGACAGAGGAATAGCTTATATTGCCTTATAGCATTATATGTACTGTATAGCTTCAAATCCTATGTATTTTAGAGATATATTGATTTATATATTATATAAGTAAATAGTATATAAACCTTGTATTATGTTAGACTATATACGAGTACATGCCCATTTATTCACACTAACTAGCACACAACATAGCATAAGTGCCTATAAAAACAGGCTAGACCTAGTTTAGATACTTAAGCATCAAAATATTATAGTTTAAAGAATAAATTTCCTTTTGATGAATAAAGTTATTATTAAAGATAAACTTTGAACAATTGATTTATATGATCTACTTTCATAGTTGACAACCCTGTTTTTACCAAAATGGATGTAACAGAATTGTTAAATAGTTTCATTATGGTGCAAATACTCCATTTGCTTAATTAAATCCAGTTGAAATATGCCGAGCCTTTGTATTATTTATTGATATTATTTTTACATATGCATTATATTACTAGAGGTGGATCTCATACAAAGGCCATATGCATTGGTACCTTATTTTACCGTCCAACAGCAGTGTTTGCATTATTTGTATTCCATTATAAAGGGAGAGACGGGCTCGATAAATTACTGGATAATGGACAAAAAGATGGCAGCACGCTAGTAATATCTTTCTGATAATACGAGCGTGTATAGGTTCCAGTGACGCTTTTTTTCACGCGGATCATATGCGTCTTTGTAGATTTAGACGAATAAAATAAAAAAAGGAATTAGAAGTATAAACAATATTTGATAATTCTTCCTTTATTTTGTATTTCAAGCTGTTTTCATATAATTCTGTTAAAGATGTTTATCGTCCAATGGTTTATTATTGAAGTTTCTCGTACGACGAAAGTTTTTCCCCAATTAAGAAAAGCTAGGTGTTAGCTGTGAATAGATTTGGATAGCGCTGATTTAAAAATTTTCTTTTAGACTTCTTCATTAAAGTGAAGGTTATTGTTATTTATATAAATGTATACAAAAGACAGAAAAAATCTCTTTTTTTACAAATATGTAAAAATAACTTTATTATACTGTTTCACATTCCGAGGCCTCCTACTAAAGATATTTTGATTTTATTCACTTGCGAGGAGGTTCATACCAAGGTTGTTTTAAATTTTCACTACACACGGCTACGGCTCTATTATTTTAAACATAAGTACCAAAGTATGATAGACAAGGCGTCATTAAAGTTAAAATTTGAACTAAATGAAAAGCGCTAGTCTACGTCTAAATGCTGCGAAGGCCTCAGTTAAATTTTCGGGTTTAGCCTCCGGCATCAGAGCTACTTTTACATTTCTGAAATAAGTTCAAAACAACTCTGCAAGGCCACGACCAACTAATGTAAGCAACGTTGTATTAAGCTAGGTTTTATGGATTTTTTATGTATCCACATGACAGACAGAGTTTTTATAACCGATAGGCTCATCTCGCAAAAATCATTAAAACGCCGCAACATTTTTAATTGTGTTCTTCAACACAGTAATTACACTGTTTCTCTTTCTATTAAATGGGTTATACCTTATTGTCACGATCATCATCATAATAGTTGCTGAACTTCCACTGTAGATCTCCCCAAGATAGTGGGAATTTTGCCTGTAATTACTACGCTGGGCTAACGTGGTGGCAATCATAGAGCGTAGCTTCAAGACGGGAATGCTGCTGTCCATTTCCGGTCCGTTGTGTATGAATCACGCATTTCCGGGTTGATATACCGCCATCAGTAGTTTTCTGTGCCTCCGATACCTTTAAAATTTTCTTAAGATAACTTCTTTTTCTTCTAAATTGAATACAAAAATATTTGAGTTGAATTTGAAAAATATTTCAACATTTTAATAAGCTTGAAAGTGTAGGTTCATTATATTATATCATAAGCTTTTCCAAGACGTAGCATTTGGTTTATTTCTAGGCCAAACTACTTATTATTCCGAAATATGACAATGTTTAGCAAAACTCTTCGTCTTCAAAAAAACTGGTTTTAGGTGTATCATGGGACCTAAAATACTTTTGTCGTATAATTTAAGTAAAAGTATTTGTGTTTGATAAGGGAGATTGTGGTCCCTTCGGTGTTTCTAGTTTATCATTAAATTGGAGCCTGAACAATCTTGATTTTTTCTTGGTTTGAATTTGATTATTAGATTTTGTTTTAAAAAAGTTTGGCAAAAATACATATACAAATTCACACAACATCTCATACATTGATCTGATTCCGAGATAAGTCGCTAAAATCACTTGCAGACATTAAACAACTAAAGAATCATAAATATAATATTAAAACACCTATTTAACACCTGAACACTGGACAAATATAAACATTTGTCCTGGGTGGAGTTGAACCCGAATAATAAAATATATATGTCCCTTGATTTTTTGTCTTGAAATCTCTTTCATATGTTTGACGATTGTAGTGATAGAAACGGTCTCAAATTCTTGAACATTTCTTGCCTTCGTACTCCTAACATTACATATAACATATTTATACAGTATATACATTGAAACTCTTTGTACCTGGCTTCTGTAAACATGTAATTATGGTTGCTAAGGCAATGAAAGAAAAAGTAAATCACTAGACAATTACACAAACATGAAAATTCCGAAAGAACTAAGCCCTTCGTTTTTATCAGATAGTAATTTAAAACATACAATCTGGCTTATTAAGTCTTAAGAAAATGGAATATGCTTTCGAACCCTGGGAAAACTAAAATCGGTTAGGATGTAATTCACAAAAATAATACTCTGGCTATCATTAGATTTAGAATGCTTTGGAAATTTTCGATGCCGATATATCATTTGGTAGTATTCCTATTTTATAAACGAAGAAACTTGGGGTTCGATGCCCAGCCGAGACATACATTGATGCGATCAACATTTACGTTTATTCTTAATCTAGGTCTAAATATATATATTTAAGTATTCGATTTGTAATTCCGTCATAATATAGGTTACACTACTGCTATAAACTACTTAGTCTTGGGATCAGATCAATGTAAGACATGTTGTATGAATTTTCTCAAATTTACATGTGATGTCTTGAAAAGTGTGTAATTTTTGATGACTTGAAAAGAATTTTAACAATTTACGACGTTGTTGTTGAAAAATAAATAATACTTTCATTTCGGGAAATTTCTCGATTTGATTTTTAACGGACTTGATTTTATTTTCTTTTAAAACATTTAAGACAAGCTTAAATAACCTATAATGGTGTTGCTAATATTGCATTTAGCCTTTTATGAAGGTAAAAGACGAATGATATCGAGAGTCCACCGCAAAAGGGTTAACGTAAAAACTACACATTTATCGCTTTTTGTGTAAGTTTACGTAACCGAAACAGGGGCAGCATAAATCTCATTCTTGGCTTAAGAAATTTTTGTCACGAAATTCATGACATTTTTGCGTAACAATATGGGTAAATATTTCATAAATCAAGTAAAATTGATTCTTGAATATTTTTTTCTTCTAGTCTATCAAATTTTGACCACAAATTAAGGTATTGATATCAGCTGCATTCTGCTGATACAACACAACTAGACTATTTTCTTTTTTTTTGAAATAGAAAATCGAAACTTAAATCCAGGCATACTAGTAAAAATATAATGGTTTGAAATTAGAATCTTTGCTACTACAAACGTAAAATAAATTAAAATTAAATTTGAAAATAAAATTAATTTTGATTTCTTGTTTTCATGTTATTTTTCAAAAAGAGCAATCCAGTTACACGTATCTATAATATTTAAGTTAAGCACGTTAGTTCAACTGCAGAAGGTTCAGATGCTATTTAAAGCTAAGTTGAGAGTGCTTACAAGGAATGCTCAAATTTTAGAGATGTTGAAGATGGTGTTCAAATATGAATAAAATGGTTTTTTTAAATAATTTATCAAAGATATTTTTTTTTAAATAATTTAGATAAAATTGTGTTTCTTTTTATTATATCCACGGAAACTAATATTTCTTAACCACATTTTTTACTTTGCAGGAAGCATTTTCAAGACAGATTTTTCATATTTCGGAAGTGACTGTTGTTTTTTTATTAAATTTCACCTCTTTGTTGTACCTTGTTAAATACATATAAGAATACATTAAAATTCTTTTATCAATTAACTAAACATCTCATACATCAATCTGAGTCCGATATAAAGAGCTTAAACTAATTCTGTCGTTAAAATCATACAACAAAATATTTTAATACATGAGGTAGACCTTATATAAAGGTCGTCTGCATTAATACCTCACTCACCTATTTCTACCGCCAATATGTACAGATCGTATCATACCGAAAATGTATGATTATTTTAACTTATACCAAAGGTTATCTTTTTATATATAATAAAGACAGCAAACAAGCATGCTTATGCAATTCGCTTGATCTTAAACGAGACCACAGCCTATAGGCACTCGTTTAATCGCAAAGATATAATTAGCGTGTAAACTGCAAACCTTGCGACCTGCAGATACTATGTCGTATTTATCCAATAATTCAATGCCTCACTCACTCTTCAAACCATAATACAGCTATGCGAACACTACAATCGTTTCCAATATAGACGACTTTTGTAAGAGGTTTAACTTCGTAATAGAATCAATTGAATGAGAAATTAGTCTTTCATGATCCAACAACTGGCTCTCAGTGAGATCAAGATAACTGGAAGTTGCACAATCTAAGACAGGTAAAAAAAGGGATGGCAGAAAGTTAAGCAGTCTCCAGTTTACGACTTACTTCCTTTAGTTGATCCCGGATAAATCGTTATCTTCAAGTTCTTCCAGTTCATGACAGTTTTGTTGGATTGGATATGCGTCGAAAACTTAGGAGAGGATTAGCTTATCCATCTTTAAGATCACCATATTATTATTATATTAGTCTCTTATATAAATTTGAGTCTCGGACGGTTTAATGCTGTACTCAAATTCCTTGCTAAAGCTAGATTATATAAAGATATATTTTTTTTTCTACAGGAAGAACTTTGGGTTATAAAACCGATTTTAAACAGTTTTTGCATGCTTTGCACAGTTTGGTCCAACCTGAGGGATAGGATACCTTATACCTCAATTATAGTTTAAATTAAACATAAACGCGGAACGGAAAATTTCGTTTAAGTCATATGTTTTGGTCTGATTGCTTTGCACCTATTATACATCTTTGTATCTCATACATTTATCTGATTCCGTGATAAGTCACCTAAAACATTTGTGTTGCGGACGTTAGATAACAGAAGAATAACAAATGTAATACTTACTTTTCTGCCCTACCGGTACCTTACAACTTTGGTATTCACATAATTGTTTATAATACAATTGAAAATAAAAAAAGAAAAAGTTTGAAAGCAATATTGATCGTTAATTAGGTTCAATAAATAAAATTCGAACAGAACTATTTAATTACTTTTTGATTATAATAGAATAGCTATTGAGAATGTTATTTATCGTCGCTCCTCTTCCAAGATCTTACTATGTTCTTGCTTCTATATTTTACGTTAAATACGTTTGCTTAGACAAGCTTAGGCTGTTCGTGAATCATAATCTGCTAATCCTATATAAGACTTTGTTTCAATCCTTCGGAATATTATAATAAGGACTGAAGACTCGACTGTTTTCAAATAGTATTAGTACCGGCAGAGAAGAATAGTACCTCAATCTGTACAAGATGTCGTTAGAGGTGGCTTAAGTACCGGAACCAACAGATGGCGGTATATGCATCCGAAACAGTGCAGCTCAAATGCCAAGGTGTGGATGGGCAGCAGTATCCGCATTGCGAAAGCTGCGCTTTGCGATTACCAACACCCTTGCCCAGCGCGGTAATTACAGGCAAAATTGGTGGTGGTATACACCACATAGGTCAAGCAGTAGACCAATGATCATGATAATTATAATTTACTTTTAAATAAGTTTGTACATGTCGAATACAGATTTAAAATTTCTCGTGATAGCATACTGACTTCTGTATGCGCAAACTACATTATTTTATTTTAAACTACATTATTTATAAAATATAAATTTAAACTACATTATTTATATATCAATTACACACGAGTAATCCGATATATATATAGACATATATATAAGGATACAATATGTTATTGATACCATTTTCTGATTACCTAATTTTCTATTTTTGAAAGAGTTTTTAGAATGAGTTCTGTAATTTTAAAGTTTATTTGTTACAAACATACAAATTAAAAATCCTTTTAACGAAGTTCTATTTTAGGGGTTTTTATTTTTTTCGAACACATAAATAGCCATTGTTACTCGGTCAAAATGTGGCAGTCTAATAGTGTAAGAGTTGTAAAAATTGGTTTATTAGTTTATAATTTAAACTGCGACATACAATGTTTTTTTCTCTTTATTATATTAGAATAGGTTAAAGTATATTTCATTAAATCTGTGAGGCTTCTGCTAACAACTGTTATTAGTATCAAAAGTTTTCTATCAGTACCATTATCATAGCAGCCATAAAAAGTTACTTGCTACACATAAGCCTCCCCAAGAAAGGGTCAATTTACTCATAATTGCGACGCTGGATAAGTTAGCTTCGCGACAGATATGCTGCTGCCTATCCCCGCCTTTTTGCATTCGAGCTACACTGCATCGAGTGGATATACCGGTAATATATAGGTTTCCGGTACCGCAACCGCCTCTTACGACACCTGGTACAGGAGGAGGTACTATTCTACTCCTCCGATACTACACGACATTTTTATCATTATCGTTGCAGTAATTATAATATTTGACTTTTACACAGCACCTTATGACGATCCTCATGCTAATATTTAACAGTAACTTTTAATATTTAACATACATACGTAATTATCTGTAACACTTGCCTTTATTGAATATATTTTATATTTTCTTAGCTACAACACATAAAAAGTACATTAATGATAGATATTAGTACGATTTGGTTATTATTTACGATCTCTTGCATAACATCGTTCAGATTCGTTTCCGAAAGTCAACATTCTAAGTAAAGAGGTCAGTATTTACTATTTATGCAATTTATCTTTAACTTTTATGGTCTGATTTTTAAAATACATAACTTGGCTGTTTTACACGTACTAAATAATTCTTATTGTCCTATATTACTAGTAATGAAACACATGCAAATATTTTTCTAATTACCCTTCAAGGGGGTTAAAAGGGTAAAATGTAAGCAAATCCCCCTTTTTTCTTCGGTCACGGCCTACAGTTGGAGCATTTTTGTTATGGTGTTTGTCATAACTGTTAGTTGTTTTATAGTTGGCATGATGGAAATAATGTACGTAGCAAATATCGTTTGAAATAAATGTATTGGTCTAAATAAAATTAAACATTTATTTTATTTAGCTCACAAGTGAGTTGTTGGTAATTTATAAAGACACAAAAGCAGCATGAGTCTTCGAAAATCTAAAATGTATACTACAATAAAGAGGCAAATAATGCGCATTTTTTCACCAGAATTATTCACACATTGAAATTAAATAATTATATTTGTTAATTAACTTGTAGGAGACAATGAAAATAACAAATCTCAATTCTCAAACTAAGGCGGATAAATTAACTGACATTTTCTTCCCGTAACAGAATGTTGCAGCAAAATAATGCTGACAGCACCGTATATCGTAAGTTGTCACTTTCGTTTTCACAAAGACCATACATTTTAGAGACGAGGCTTTCGAGATATGTGCGGCAACATGCCGATGTAACGATCACGTAGGAAAGATTTTGTTACGCGCAACAATATAGAATATGTAAAAAAGTAATGTTTTGGTATATTTTTATGGTTTTGTGATCTCAGTCGTTCAGTAATTGAACGGTCTGACAACAGTATACGCATTTTTCCTATCACAAAGAAAATGAAACTGGTAACAAGAAGTTAACGTAAACTTTTGGAACAATCAGATTTACTTTTGTGTTCATGTCTCTCAACCAGCTTTCTTAGCTACAATCGTAATGGAGAAGTCAAATACGAAATAACTTGTAATAAATAATTCAGAAATAGAATGCTCATATTATAATTTAACATTTTTATTTATTCATTAGCAGCAACTAAAAACTCATCATGTCAGCCGTAGGATGTCCACTGGTTGACAAAGGCCTCTCCAAGTGATCTCTAATAGTCTCTTTGTCTAGCGCAATCCTAAAATACACATAAACAAAATTTTTTTGAATGAAAATATAAAAATTTTGAATATCTACATA
Source organism: Heortia vitessoides (assembly GCA_020976665.1). Lineage (NCBI taxonomy): Eukaryota > Metazoa > Arthropoda > Insecta > Lepidoptera > Crambidae > Heortia > Heortia vitessoides. The sequence continues at coordinate 15,632,900 of JACJUM010002878.1, forward strand.
AAAATTCTAATAATATACGCAAGTTTTCCTCGTGAAAGTATTATTTAGAATAATTATTTTCAGTAACAAAAATACGCGTATATTACGATCGATGAAACATATTTTCTTCCTTAAAATCAACATTAACTTTGTTAATAATAGAACATTGTATACTATGCTATTCAAAAAAATAATAAGTGGCATGGTGTTAATATTTATTCTCCGTTAACTAATTATGCATGTTAAACTTCGCTTGTGACGTAGTTACTTCTTTTAATTCTACTTGAGTGCCTTTTAACAATGGCAATTTCAAGCAATCATCATTTTTAATGAGTCATGGACAACTCCCCATTTGATTGCAAATGAGTGCTTTTAAAAAAGGTGGTGAAAATTAATTGGGTCTGAAGTGCGTATCGTGTTTAATTAATAAAAATATAATTAGAATTACTGCTGAAAAAATATATTAAATAGAGACTCTGAAAGAACAGTACAAACCAGCGAAGCTAACTAATGAAATTCAAGATGAAATTTTCGAGTGTTAGTTGTTACATAGTGACGATTTTGGTAGTAGTAGGATGCATAGGTAGTAGGGATGTAGGATGTTGGTCGATGAGCATGATGAGAATTTGGAGTGTTTATTTCAATATAATACAAATTCTTATGTGTAATACCTTAAAAAGGATACTTATTATAAAATTACTCTTTTACCGGCTTTAAAAGCAAGTTAATCGAAAAATTTAAAAAGTACAATAATATACAATGGGCAATTTAATTACATCAAAATATTGGCAGCTGCCGTTATGACATAGGTGCCTTCTTATTCTCAAGACTCATAGATACGGTTATAATATTTTTGCATTGTATATTTATTAATTACAATAAAAACCTTGGTTGCATGATAGTACGAACTAACAGATGGCGGCATATCCATTGAAAACAGTATAGCTGAAATGCACAGGGTGGGGATGAGCAGCAGCAGCATCCCCGTCGTGAAAGTTGCGCGCTGCGATTGCCAATACGCTTGCCCATCGCGGCAATTATGGCCAAAATCCCCCTTTCTTGGGGAGGCTTATGTCTTGCACTAGACATCAAATCGCTGATATGTTGATTATAATGATTATCACTTACGCGTTGCCAATCTTGTTACTTGGTGATATTGTGCCACATTACCCTGTAAATTGCCCCTCTCGCCCTTCGGACCGGAACACTGCAATGCGACCGCTGTTATTTGGCGCTAGAAATAGATGAGAATAAGGTATAATTCAGGTGACCTTTGTATGAGGTTTCCCTCATGTGAAAGGTAAAATATTCATATGCAGTACAAAATTATTGTCATTTGCGGGGATCAAACCCACAACCTATTGTCGTGGTAACACACGGTAGGAAGGTGAAAGTAGAAAATCTCTGTAAAATTACAATTTTAATTATGTTTGAAATAATCTTATACGATTTGGAATTCTAAACAAAAAGAAGGCAAAAGATGCATCAGCCCAGTTCATTCTTTAAAGGCAAGATGAATTGACCTAGCTTGCAACTTTTGCAAGGTGGATTGGTAAAATCGATCGATACGTTATCTAAGCTACAGAAGCTCTAGAACGGGAAGATATTTAACCTGGCATCGGACAATTATTGTTTTTTAGCTTCTGCCAGAAGACAATTATTGCCGATGTATAGGTAAATAACAAAGAAATGTGACAGGATCTAAAAAATAAGCAAGTAGAAATCATAATAATCGTGAGTTTATATATTAAAAAAAGGGTTAACGATCTATCATCGATCGTCACTAATAAAAACTGAACACTTAAAATGACTATTATTATTTCAAAAGTAAATAAAGGTGGACTATTTACAAAACTGTTAAAATTTTGCATATGTATATGTACTCCTAACTCTTTATTTTATATATCTTTATATATAAACAAATTGTGTCGAAATGTTTGTACGAGGTGAACTTCTAAGCTGAATCGAATTCATTCAAATTTTGTTCACTGTTTGCAATTTGCTCCAACTTGATAGAGACTGGCTTACTAGACTAGACTAGACTGGCTAGATACTTGATCGATAAGACAGGTTATCATTGCCAGTTATTTTATTTTTTTATATCACAAAGAGTTATAATAATATGTGACTGTAAAAATATTCTAACGGTAAAAGGTAATTGAAAAAACACTAATATAATAAGATCACAGAAACGGAATCAACGGAGTACAGTTTTACTATGTACCCAGATAAAGTGGGGCTTGCGATAGTTTATCATTTTCTACCGCCCTGCGATTTCACCTGCGTTAAGATGTAGAACTTTCATCCGAATTTGCACCTTCTTTTAAGCTATTTACGGCTTAAAAGGAGGTGCTGCCTTTATACTGAACTTCATTAAAATAACACTAACTGTGCACCTTCCCTAACTTTGCACCTTTTATTCCCTTTAAAGGGGTGAATTTTTAAAAATCCTGTCTTAGTGATCCCTAAAATTATAAAAAACTCTTATATCAATTTTCAAGTTTCTTACCTCTTATATGTCAGTCGGTTAGCCAGCTTCTCCTTATATATATACATATACGAGGACGGGGACGCTGTTTCTCTTCTCCTTTGCTATTTTTTCGGACGGATATACTCTTACGATCTCTGGTACAGAGGAAAGTACTATTCTTCTATGTATATATTTATCTAGCTAGGAGAAAAAATCATGTTGTATATAAAAGGTTTCTTCTAAAATAGATGCAGTGTAAGTTGAGACAATCCCTTTTTATCTCCCCAAAAAAATGCAATTACAATAGGATAAAGTAACTCAATCCTAGTTATTAACATTGTATTTTTTATAAAAAGTATTTTTATATAAAACAAGATAGAACATAACCACTTTCCTTTGATGATATTCTAAAAATATAGCTAATGCTTATGAGTGCAAACTGTTTTTGATCTATATTTTTCTACGATGTATACAAAAATTTGTACACCAACAAATTGGTCTCGTAATAATACGAGAATAAAATAAAATTTATCCTACGTTTATTACGTTGTTGTCGCATTACAAAAAATAATGTAAACAACAATATTATTTTATTACAAATAATATTATTTGGGAAAATATCAGCATTTACTTTGAAAAACTTCCGCTTTGAGGAGCTTATCTAATGTCTTTTTTCGACATTCATCTTATCCGGAACTGTAATATCCTGAAAAGTCAACAGGATAATTTTGTTTATTGCTCAAATGGATTATTTTATCATATATTTTTTGTAAATACGCTATGAGGAATACGAAATGACTACAACTGCAGGACTGCACTGAATGTAGATTTTATTAAGTTCACTTGGAGAGCCCTATGTTTAGCAGTACGATTCTCACGGGTGATATTATAGCGATGAGAATACAATAAACTCCTTACAGAGTTATAACTTTTAAGAAACGTCTTAGACAACCCTTTTTTAATAGACATTTATTAAATCTTGTTTTTTGTATTATATTATTAATATCATTATCATCATAGCAGCTGTTAAATATCCTCGGCTGGACCTATATAGGATACGATAGGCCTCTCCAAATTTCCCACAAGGGGGAATTTGCCAATAATTGCCGCGCTGGGTAAGCCGGCCCCCGTACTGCCCGTCCCCGCCTCCATGCATTTGGTACACTGTTTTGGGCTGATACACTGTTATTTGTCGGTTACCGCTACCTTAGTCACATCTTACGACACCCGGTACAGGGGGAGGTACTATCCTACTCTGCTGGTAACACACGGCTAAAGCAATAAACAATATTTGTGAATTCATAATGAACTACCTATGAATTACAAAACAAACAGTAAACAAGCCACCGTTGAATAATATTGACATATATGTTCGTTTATTGATACAAATATGGGAAAGCTATGTTTTTATGTTGCATATTGAATATCACTCATCCTTGGCTTCACACATTTCCTCAAATGAAATTGATATTTTGCTTTACTAAACTCAATTGTAAGAATATAGTATCAAAGGCAACAAAATGTTTTTTTTTATTTATTTTTCAGATACGTGTAAGAACGAACGACTAAGATATATATTTACCCGTCAAGAAAAAACTCTTTAATCCCTATAAATATTTATTACCATCGCAGCCGTAAATTGTCCACTGCTGGACAAGATCCTCCCTAAAAATGAGAATTTGCCAATAATTGCCGCGCTGGGCAATCGCAAAGCGTAGCTCCGCGGCGGGAGTGCTGCTGCCTATTCCCAGCCTTTTGCATTGAGCTACACTGTTTCGGGCAGATATACCGCCATCTGTTGGTTCTATAGATATTCAAAAAGACATAATGCTTATTTTTGAATAATTATATTACAATATTATAGCTCGAGATGATCATGAAAATCAAATTAATGGAGTATCAGGTTATAGCAATAAACATTATGGAAAGCAATTTTATATTACCAATCGGCTTACAAGTTTTATTCTAAAACAGGTAATTGAAAAGGCTCGTCATTATCGTAGCAACCGTAGCTCGTCCACTGTCTTAAATTAACGGTCAAAACAATTGAATCGCAGAAATATCAAGTTCAAAGTTAAATCTTATTATTAGAAACAATGATTAGACAAAATCCGCAGGATCGCGCTGGTTGCATGTAATCAGTCTATTGGGAATCATATGGGGACTCTTTGTCCTTTAGAATCAGGATGGACGAGGGTTTAGATACATATACGTGTAACATGTTTATCATTTGTTATATAGTACTTAAGGTTTTGTAATAGTCTCCAAAATAATGCTAGGTTTTTATGTTCTTTATATACATAGATGGTCAAAGATTAGTCGCTCCTCGCAAATGTCGCAATATGAAGTTTACACAGGATAATTTCTTTTGAAATTAGTTTCATACTTATTTTTAGCACTATCAATTATTTTTTATAAGAAAAATAACATCAAGTGTCCAGTGTCTGAGTATTGATATTTATTTAAGTAGTATATTTATGATGCCTCTGTTGTCTGGCATCCATAACACAAGTGCTTTCAGCGACTTACAACGGAGTCAGGTTAATATATAAGATGTTGTGGGAATTATTATTATTACCTAATTATTAATTTTTAAATAAAATGCTTTGATAAAGATAAGATAAGAGTCGAAAATCAATTACACCACGTACTACATGACTTGAATTTTCTCGTTCTTAAATGGCTTTCATATTTAAACTTCGATTTAGAGAGTTTGTTTATGTCTGGAATATACTTCTATTTTTTATTTTATTTAGGCGCACAGAATCATAGTGCAAAGCACTCTAAGAATGTATCAGTTCTTGGCAAGCTGTGACTCCACAAAGATGCACAGTTTGACTAGCAAACACTTAACTAAAAAATGACATTTACAATAAAGACATGATTTCGAATATATAATAAAATAAATCAAACTAGATTAATAACAAAGAAAATTAAATTTCTATAATCAATGTAAAGTTTTAATTATTATTACTTTAATATACGATAATATTAATGTTACCAAGAACGATTTTATTTAAATATAATTTATAAACATTGATCCAAATTAAAACCACTAAAAATAACGTTTAAAAATACATATTTTACTGAAATATGATATAGGCAAAACGGTTAGCAAAATTATATACTACAATGATGTTCCTAAACAGAAATGATGATATTTAACTATATCATATATTAAAGATAGTATTTTTTTTCGGCCGTCAATTTTACATAATATTTGCTCACTACCACTTCAACATGCTAATGTGCTGATTAATATTGATAAGTTTTGGTTTTTAATTAATAATTCTTGATTCGCACAAAGAGACTGCAAGCATTCATCTGTCCATAGCTCTTCGGGCTATTTTAAGATAACCGGTTGATGTCACATTGTATAACAATTCAATATTGTTTCATCTGCACGGTTTGTTATTAGCGATCTTCAGCTAATTGATAGTTTATCTCCTGCATGCTTTTCCAATCTACTTTGTTCAGTACGTGTCGAACCTTTTCTCTCAAACGGTCCTTGTTTCTGCATGCCACATCCGTTAAGCAATTTTACGGGCTATAGCATTGAAGTTGGTTTTCTTTTTTGGCGAGTCGTCAAAGGAAAGCTTAGCTTTGAAATTTTCTGCTTTATAAGGCCCATAGTAGACAAGAAGCCTTGTCACGCTTTTATTTCAGAATTAACACAAGAAAAAAATTATAGTCTCCTTCAAGTTATAATCTGTGTTTAAAAAAAGCTAATTTAGTTATTTTATCGCAAACATAAAAATATAGGTTAATATGGATATCCTAGAATGCGAACTACAATGCCAGGATTGAAATGAATAAAATCAAATTTACACACATGCATACATCACGTCTGTGCTCCTTCAGGGAAAACAAATATAATGGATCTCCAATTAGTTCTTTTATACACGCTCGTTTATTCTTAATACTTCCTTTACCAAATCTTCCATTCACTCAAGCTTCATATATTTGTGCAGTAATTTTACATTAATACATCCCTTAAGCATTTCCAATCTAAACATTTATAAAATGAAAGTTACACAAGCATTATTAATTTCCCTTCTTTCTTCTGCTATTATCAATTATTTTAAAAACAATATTGAATGGTGGATAAACCCAGTAATAACAAATAGTACTAACAAGTATTAAAAAATAGATCCTGTAAATCTACTTAGTACTCATTAAGTCGTACAAAAAAAAATACTTATGACTACTCAATGCATTATTGTTACACGTATATGCCATTAGGCATAATTATTGACCCTGCAGGATACTGAACGCTGTGGCAGAAGAAAAATAACGACAGTTTCTGTTCATCTAATTGAAGAAATACTCAACTCTATAATTATTTATTTATCAATAATACATTATTGAGTGTTATTGAGTTGTACAATGTATTACAAAGATTCTTGAATAGTATGATAGGATTTCATTGTGGGATTCGTTTTAGGTTTATAACTTGTGAATGAAGGTATACTGTATCTTATTCCACTTATGATCGATTTTGTTTTTTTTTTAAACTAGTCTACCAAACTGACAATTGAATAAATTCTAACTCTATACATATCATCATCATACCAGCCATTGGAAGTCCACTGCTGGATATAAGCCTCTCCTAAAAAGAAGGTTATTTAGCCATTACTACGCTGGTCAAGCATGTTGGAAATCGCAGAGCGGGTAGCTATCGCAACGAGGATGCTGCCCATTCCCGCCCTGTGCATTTGATATACCGTAATTTTCGATTCTGTCACTTAGTCGCCTCTAACGACACCTGGTGCAGTGGGAGGTACTATTCTTTTCTGCTGGTACCTCATGGCATACAAATGGTGTAATGGAATGTTAGCCGTTTATCGTGCATACAATGCGCGTCTGCTATAATACGATTAGAATGTAATTAGTATCTGAATATTCTGTCAGTCTAGTTTAATTAAATTAAAGACATAATTGCATAGGTGGTATTCCCATTTAAGTGTTACTTAAGTCATGCGTAAAGGCTTTAATGCAGAGCCGTGGGGAGAGTATATTAGTACCTATCCTGTACCAAGTGTAGTAAGAGGCGACTAAGGTACTAGAACCAACAGATGGCTGTATATCTGTAGCTCAAATGCATAGGGCGGGGATGGGCAGCAGCATTCTCATCGTAATAGCTAAGCTTTGCGATAACCAACGTGCTTAATTAGCGTGGCAATTATAGGCAAAATTCTTCTTTTTTGGGGAGGCCTATGTCCAGCAGAGGACTTCCAATGACTGATATGATGATGCGATGTGGGTCTACTAACGTGTACAGGTCTTTCAGCGTTGCTTAAAATAAAGTTTTACGTATTGCGGTGCGGAACAATAACTAAGTTCTTAGTTGTTTTAATACACGAGTCACTCTAAAAGAATTTATAAGAAAATTCAACATTTCACCAAGGACATCAAAGTATTATAAGCTGAAAGATTTTGATTAATATTCTACTCAATATTAAACAACTTTTTGAACGGCCTTATAACTCGGTGTACATAATTACATTTTTTATATGCGTAATATTTTGTATGACTTATAAATATGAGTACGTTCCGCTAGTTGGAGGAGCTACAGAATTAACGCGCAAAGAAAGTTACTTCTTTTATTTCTCTCGAAAGATGCTATTATCACTAAAAGGAGAGGTCAAACAAGTTTCTAAGTCATTAAGAAAAATACTAAAACTTTGTTAATACATACTCACATTACAGTCTATTTATTTTTATTTTTACACCCAAAGAACGCTCTGCTTTTGCTCATAATTATCACGCTGGATATGCGTGGTGGTTACCGCGGGGTGTAGCTTCGCAAGAGGTTTTATCCTGCCCATCTCCAGCCCAATGTATTTGAGCTACGCTACTTCAAGTAGATAAAACGCCACCTGCCAGTCTTGCTACTTCAGTCAGCTGTTATAGCATCTGGTACAGGGGATAGTCCTATTCGACTCTGCCAGCACCCCACCGCTCGGCATTAAAGTATTAAGCAACTTAAGTAATGCTTAAACGGGAATACCACCTATGCGATCCTTTCTCTAGTTTATTTAAACGACTGACAGAATATTTAAATAATAATTACACATTAATCGTGTTTTAGCAGCACGCTTTATATGCCCGGCACCTTCAATTCAATTATTAGTTACTAGTAGATAATATTTAAAGGTTTTGTAAAGGTATAAGTAAAATATACATGGTATGATAAAATATATATGTAAATATACAGGTCCGGTGGCGCAGATGGTAGTGATATTTTCTTTTGTGCCAAAGGTCGTGGGTTCGATTCCCGTCTAGAAAAAACATTTATATTATGATATTTGTATTTTTTCTATTTCTAATTACCAAATAAATGTATTTGAGTAGTACATTTGTGATTCCTCTACTGTCTGATGTCCATAAAACAAGAGCTCCAAGTGACTTATCACAGAATAAGGTCAATCTCATAGATGTGGTGAGAACTTTATTATTTATTTATACCTCACCTCACCTCTAACATTCCTTTGGTAACGTAGTAATCTATATATTACTACGTCGCTAAACAAGCACATAGTCCGCGTGATAGTAAGCAACACCTATGGACGCTTGTATTATCAAGGATATTACTAACGCGTCGAAAACTTTGTGACTTGAAGATATTATATCACATTACCTATTGATATCACTGGCTCTATCTGCTGTATAGTTGTAGAAATAGATCAGAGTAATAATGTAGGGGACGGCAATAAAAATATTTAACGTTTTAACAATCTATTAAATATTCTTATTGCCATACAAAAGAATGATTTAGATACATTGTAAGTGCAGTTGTATCTCTATATCAGACAATAGAAGAAATTTGAATATAATACATAGATACAAATCGATCACAAAAATTATCATATATCTATATATTTGATCGAACCTACAACTTTGTCGCAAAGGTATCTATTCGAGTCAAAAGGCCATTACAGTTAAAAAATAATGTTAATTATATAAATATAAACTATATAAATATTATCCGCAATGAGGTTCACTGTTTTCTATCATTAATCATTAACGTTTCAAACAGAAATGGAAACTAACACCTTCTGTACAACTTTAATTACATGACAAACTAATCTATGTATTTGTTCGAAACATACTGTTGTGTTGAGAGTGAAAATTAATTATATTAACCCTTAAGGTTTTGGCATTATTACTAATTGAATCGATTCGAAGAACTTAGACGTATTAAGTAAAGCTATAATTTTTGTAATTAAATATCTATCTTCTGTGTTGTTATAATTACAGATAAATGATTTTATTTTATTTAATGAAAAAACTTAAATTGTAAAAAGAGCAATGCTGTATAGTAGTTATGAAATAAATGTCATGGTAGTTATAAAAAAATAGAACAAAATACATTTTTTAAAGAATATTTGTATGAATGTGGGTAAATTAGTAGACGATGGTTGATTACTAAATACGTTAAAACCACTTCGTTTGATAAAACTAATGTTTAATTTATAATATTTATAATAATATTTACACAACATCTCATCCGAGGTAAATCGCTTAAGCCACGTTTTGTGTTTTTGTTTGTTCTGTACCTATCTGGGTGTAAAAAATATTAGTTAAGTAATATTTTTGGGATTCCTCTGTGATTTGATATCCTCAAGCCAAGTGCTTTAAGCTACTAATCTCGAAGTTAAGACAAAGATTGAGATGTATAAAAGCGAAGTCCATTTGATTACATATTTTTTTGTTTATTTTGCGCCTGGAGAAGACAAAGACGTTAGAAGTCAAAGTAAAAAACTAACCAAATACTTGAGCAGTGCTCACTGCTCACTTATCTTATAATTCTAAACCACATTATCCGGAGTTCTGCTGGTCTGCGAGTCTCATTAAATACGCTCGAAGCCTGTACCTGACCAGATTACCCAGATTTAGGCGAACGTATATTCTTATTTCAATACCCTTAATAAGTCTCTCAAAGGAAACAGGAAAATTAGTCAGTAATGTGTGATTGCCGAAAATAATTAATAATACGTTATTTGCTTCAATAAGAAATAGTGTCTCAACGATATTATGAAACTCCTTTTGATAGGTTTATTACGTTTTTGCAAAAATAGCTCGTGGTGATAAAGGTTAGCCTCGAGATATCGGCGAAGTAGATTAGTACGGACCTCTGTACCAGGTGTCGTAAGAAGCAACTAACGTACGGAAACTGACAGGTGGCTGAATATCCCATAACAGTGTAACTTAAATACAACAAGGTGGGGATAGGCAGCAGCATCTTCGTCGTAAAGTTGCGCTTTGAGATTACCTGCATCATGTGGCATTTGAAGCCTGATTCCCTACTTTCAAGAACAGGCCTGTTCAACAGTGGTTTCTATGACTGGACTCTATGATGATAATAAAGGTTCCATTAACACTTATTGGTTTGTATGAATAAAAGCTATACCATCATCAACACTAACAAGCCATTGTCTACAAATTAGTAGTTGAGTCTTAAACTCAAAATACAATAGTAAGCTTTGACGACAAGATAACTTTTAACGTAGCTTAGAATTTATTTAATAGCAAGACTAATTCTATTTGGGATAATTGACAATTTTCTGCAGTACAAATGATGTATTATTATAAGTCGCACAGTAATATAACTTAAACATAATAAGTATTATGAATGTTACTCAAATAAACTAAACCAGCTGTTTCCAATTTTGTTAATTGCTGAATTCTATACAAACATACTCCAATATAAGAGGTTGGTTGATAAAATTGTGCAAGAACTAACTTTTTCCAATCACCCAGAGTAGTGATGAAAACCAACTACAAATGTTTGGTAGTTTTTGAATTTGCATTCAGAGGTACTATTTTATGTTAATGGTACACCCAAACCGCAGTTACTTTTTGTGAAAAACGTTTCGAAATGTTTGTGGGCAACATCCTATAATAAAAAAGTTTATTTGTTACTGCCGTGTTAAATTACGCCGCGTCAACATGTCGACATTTAGTAAAACGCGTTTCCTTCATCACTATAATAATAAACTCTTGCGTTGCGTTGACGTGAGTCCAAGATAAATCATCAGAAAACAGAGGTATCACAAATATACTACTTAAATAGATATATTTAACACCCAGACACAGAACATATACAAATATTGTAATATATTTGCCTCATATGAGAATCGAACCCACGACCATAGGCACATAGGATAGGATCACTACCATTTGCGTCATTGGGCCCCTCAAAAAGGTTACAACAATGCAATATCATTAGGTTACTTTGTTATAACAGAACGTAACAGAGTAATATTAGGTCACATTCTTCAACTTTTGGCAGTGCTTTACTACGATTAAATTTGTTGGTACAAAGTTATTCGAAAAATAATTTTTCACAGTTTGCACTTTTTATCGGGTATCAAGTGATTTTTTCGTAATAAAGTAAAACATTTCGTTCCTTAAGATTCAAGCTTTCAACATGCCACATTTAATGTTCAATATACCGAAAAAGCCGTGAAAGCGTACCTAACGCACAGTTGGATAGACACTTGAACAGACGGTCGTATTTATAATATTAGTATATTATATGATATTAGTTAATATTATCCATATCACAAGACAAAAATCATCAACCAATATGTCTTTTTGGTGTTATGAAGTCAGAAACAGCTGTCTGCTTGATGAGAAACGTAATCACAGCCTACATACAGACAATCGTGTCATCACAAAGATATCACTAGTGTGTCACCAACCTTGTGAACAGAAAATACAATGTCACATTTACCCAGTAATTTCACTGCCTCTCTCACCCTTTAAGCCGGAATATAGCAATATGAACTAAATGATATTACTGCTATTTAAAATAGGTGAGAGTGAGGTGCCAGTGCAGATGAACTGGAAGTGATGACTTACAGCACTGTAACCTTGTTCCTTAAAAAAAAAAATCAAAGTCACTCAGCGAGCGATAGAGAAATACTCTCGATGAATACTTGGAGTTCTCTTACGCCCGCCAATCGAAAATGAGGTGATCCGTTCCTATGGAACGGAACGTTCGTTCTCCTGAACGAAAATTGTCGACCAAATCGCAAAGCTAAAGTTGTTGATGGGGTAGAAACGTTAATGACTGGAAATGTTAAATGCAGCGTAGGACAACTCCCCGCCAGGGAGGACGAGGGTTTCTGGTGATTCTTGGTTTCAGTTGACACCAAATCACAAATTTGGTGATGCTTGTATTCTGCAGCGGACGTTTGTAGGATGATATGATGATGATGACAATAAAGAATACAGATTTTTATCTAAAATATTGCTAATACTAATACACTCAAAGATATAAACAGCTTTGTATACCTTAGTATTACGTAAGGAATGTTCTTACTAGAATAAGATCCTTGCCTCTGTAAATCCTATGTCAGCATTAAAAGTCACTAAAATACGCTAGCTTGCGAAGATTGACTTATATATGTTTTAAAGCCCCGGAATACCTGAATGGTATTTATTATACATGTTTCAGTAAATATCAAAGGATAAATAAAGGTATTTGTAAGTTTTGTAACCCTTTATTTATCTTTCATTCCTACTTTGTGAATAGATATTACCTACCGTATATATATATTCACAAATATTTGTTAACAATATTTTTTTTTTCATTATAAACCGAAAAAAATACGATTTGCACATCAGCTTTAAACAAAATCTGCAGCTCATATTTAGCAAATATGCTTCAACTGACAGTTATGACAAACGTCAAAAGGTTACACTATAAATGTGAAAATGGCCATTATTAAATTATTTTATTAATTAATTAATTAACACAAATATTTTACAATATGTGTAACTCTGTGATAAGTACTTGTGTTACGGATACAGACAATAAAGGCATATCAAATATAATGTTCAAATATATTTCTACTACCGTCAGAGACCGACGGAGTAGAATAGAACCTCCTCTTGTACCAGTGTCGTAAGAGGCGACTGAGATACCAAAACTGACGGACAGCGACATATCTATTTGACTGTGTATATCAAATGCACAGGATGGGGTTTGGCAGTAGCATCCACGTCACGAAAGCTGCGCTCTGCGATTGTCAACACGCATGCCCTGCGTGGCAATTATGAGCAAAATTCCCCTTTTCTTGAGGAAGCCTTTGTCCAGTAGTGTACTTCCGATGACTGATATGATGGTGATGCTATTTCTACACCCTGATCATACTGAAACGTTAATTAAATAAATGGGTGCGACATTAGGTGCAAAAGACCGCCGAATGTTCCATCGAGGCCATCAATATTTTCAGGTTTATAAATTCGAATGTCGTAAGATACTGGGAGAGTGTTCAAGAAAAGCGATTAAAACCGTATAAGAATAAATAAGACCGGGCTGAGATAGGCAGCATCACTATTGCGTAATAATTACAAGATTTTATCATTATAAGTTTATTGACTTAAATTAGATTTAAGTAGGCTCTCGTAAAGACGTAGTAAAGACTACTTCGAAGGTGTAAAGAGATAGAGCTAGACCTTGTAGAGGTTTTCTTACAAAGCTTGTCTGGTACTTCACTCTTACCGATTTCTACCGCTAAATAGCAATCTTCGCACTGCTGTTCTGTGATCCAGTTTATAGGGAAAGAAATACAGTGAAATTACAGGGTATGTTTAACATTTTCAGTTCACGAGGTTGGCGACACACTAGTGATATCAATGTGATGACACGAGTGTCTATGAGCTGCGGCTACGTTTATCACCAAGCGGACCGTATGCTTTTTTTCAGACTCTATAACATAAAAAGAAAAATATACTTATATCAAATTATTGAATGTCTTAAAGACGTACATTGAAACGTACCCACAACTTAAAAAAAATATATCTAAGAAAAATGAGAGTCCAAGCTCGTTTAGCGTGACGTCATGTAAGAAAATTCTCTGATGCCGAAACATTCGTAAAAAGGTTGTGGAATTCGCTACAGGTATGCGGATATCACGATCGTGAGGAATGCAACGAGTTTGCCTATGGACATAGTTGTTGGAAATAGCGGATATAAACAAATGTTATACATTTTTGTTATGTTTTCTTTCTTTCAGAGTACCTCTCTCTGTATCAGGTGTCGTGATGCGACTAAAGTACCATAACCGACAGATTGCGAGATAGTGTAAAATGCATAGAGTGGGGGAGGGCAGCAGCATCCCCGACGTAAGGGCAAAATTATTGGCAAAATTCCCCCCTTCTTGAGGATATGTCCAGCAATGGACTTCCATTTGGCTGTAATGATAAGGATAATGAAAAATAAATTCACATAACATCTCGAACATTCACCTGTTTCTAAGATAAGTAGCTTGAGCACATGAGTTATGAACACCAGATAACAGACACAAAATAAACATAAATGCACATTCCTGGATCTATAAGGATATACCTTATAGATCCAGGAAGCCGTGCTGAGCTGGTTGAGCAAAGCGGGTTGAGCAAATAAAAGGTCAGCTGTTGCTTCACGACAGGTTCTGAGCTACGCTATTTCGGATGGGTATACCGCTGTTTCTATACATTTGTCGTCTCGTACCGAATGTGGTACAGGAGGTCCTAAACTACTCTTTCGGTACCCACGGATAACAACTGCTACTATGGTTTGTACCCACTTAAAATCTGCATCTCATCTAATCCTTTACGAGTATAACGCTTCAAAACGTGCTTACTGCTACCTCTATTGCTTTTCATTATGATCGCATCCTCGAGGAAAATTCCTGCTTTTCTCATAATTTTATTGCGTGCCTTATTCATTTGATATACAACAAAATTTTCCTAAGATAAGTATAATGGAACGACTATATTATAAATTGTCTTAAAAATATACGTGTATGAATAAAAATATATTGTTAATATCTTCGATACAAACAAAGTTTGATAAATAATAATAAGATATACCATCTTAAAATAAATCATGTTCAATTTCGGTAAGATAAATCTATATACAATTTTGAAAAGTCTTAGACAAGTTAATATTAAAGCACTACAAATAAACTTTGTACTACTAAAGAAGAAGAAGCCGAATGACTGACTGACTGAGATATCAACGGGGTTACGACCTTTAAGTATTAGAAACTAGAAATAGTGCACGGAGGTTTCTTTTATAAAGTAGGGGAACACTAATAAATATATAAGACAAATATAGAATATCATTAAAATTTTAAAAAATAAGCGTGTGTTTAATATAGTCAAAGAATATCCATTTAGGTAAAGGAGTTATATATATAGTTTTTTTTTAATTACACGCTGTCATACAGAAACACAGTGACACTGATACATACAGACAAAGTTATCCATTTAGGTACTTTATTACTAGATTCATAGCTCACATGAAATTGTAATTTGCTTATGTTTATAAGATAGAACTCGGATCAAAGTGAGAAACCATCTAAGTTTCCTTTGTACACAGATTAAGTGATACGTATTAACAAAGTTATTAGGCTTCCCTGGTATAACTTTAAGTACAAATCTAACTTACATTACGTTTTGCTTCAGAATTAGTTAGACAATATTCAAATTGTTTTCAGTTTAAACCTATAAGCTAATAAGGTCATCATTGTTGTAAGTATATTAATAATATATAATTAAATATGTTTATTTATTACCAATATACCCGTGGTAATCATGAAACATATACCTTACGAGAGGTAGACCACATACAAAAGGTCGTCAATGTTGGTACCTCACTCGCACCTATTTCTACCGCTCAACAACAGTGCTTGCATTACTATGTTCTAGTTTGAAGGGTGAGAGAGGCAGTGGATTTACTGGTGTTATATATTACTGATTTACTTAATGTGATATAATATTTTCAACTCAATGCAACGGTTGGCAACGCGCTCGTAATATCCTATACGATTACAAGCGTCTATAGGCTGCAGTGACGCTTCCTATCTATATATGGTCTAATAAAATAAGAAATATATATTAAAATTTAAAACAGTTTAGTCTTCATATTATCATAAATATATTGAAATTAGAATATTGAGAGTAGCTCCTAAAAAATTTTGTTCTGCCGACTTAATATGTTTAAGTGACATTTAATGTTAACAGTAACTAGAACATAACGTACTACGTTTAAGGTCCAATTTGGCAACTCCCTGTTGCAGCTTATATCCGAAACGCAAATATATAACTATTTTTTCACACCGTTAAATATTGACGGAAACAGATAATAATTTATCGTAGCCCTATAAATGTACATTGAACTGTTTACAAAAGTAGTGATAAATATTACTGTCTTCTTTTTAAGTCCCATATTTTATTTTGTTTTCTTATATATTAAAATGTTTGGATTCACCCACAAAAATATAAATTGTGCCGTATGATTTGTGGCATAGTGATATTGTCTTGGTTAATGACCAAATGTTCTCATGATTGGATCATCGGCAGAATATCTTTTACCACCAGTATATAGAAATATACAAACACACACTGATACACGCCACACATATAAAACGGGTTACTTATCCTTGAGATTTTTATCGCATTCTTTGCGATCTTACTTTTTATGTTTAATAGTGAAAATGTGTTTTAGAAAATTCGTACCTAGTTCAATGCAAAAGTCAATACAAAAATAAAACCAAAAACGAAATGTGGGAGCATAAAAAATGTAAGACATCTTCATAAATAATCACAAGATAAATGAGTCGTTTTAGTATCTTTACAAATGAACTGTCAGATAACAGCTTTTTAGATTTACTTCGAAATGATCCAATGGTCACGCTATGCCGTCGTTAGGAATTATCTGAAATATTGCGGTTACAGGGCACCTGTATGTAACATTGAAGAAGCTTAAATAATTCTTTAAAATTATCTATATGCCCTTCAAAGAGACATATATGATCGAAGAATACAGAGATATAGGATCGCTCATCAAAGACGGACCCTCATTTTGCCGGTGACGTCTAGATTCGTAGAAAAAATATCTCGGTATTTTAAGTTGATAGAGCTTTCAACCAAAATGTTAAAGGGGTGGATTATCGGATTCCGCCTGATCCTTAAGATAAGTTGAATATTTTATGTCAAAGTTAAAGTTTCAGGTAAAGGAAAACTAGCAACTAAAGATTAAAAAATAATTTTGCTCTCTTATCTAAAATAACTTGCATGTATTTATTATTCATGCTTTTATGTCATTTATTCATCAGGTTTACTTACAGACTATTCATTCAATCTTATAATATCTTACATTATTTAATTTTATATCTAATCACTTAGCCTTTTTAAAGGTTAAACTCCTTTTGCATTAACTTCAATTTTTAATATAATCAAGAGTCATGCAAATCACACTTCGGATTGTACCAAAGGAGTCTTGGAAAATATTAAATTGACCTTTTATAGTGTACATTAGTTAATTGACGGAATTAAATGCTGCTACATTGCTCATTAAATAAGAAATTACGTTACGTACGTACGTACGTCAGTTGTTGTTGTTATTCGATTGATTTCATACGTATAATTGTATTTTGACATTTTACTCTTTTTGTTGGTACAACATTGTTATTAAATTAATACATGATTGAAACATATACATGATTCTTATATTATTAATATATTTTTTCCTGTATATATGTAGATTAAAAGTTTCTTTTTTATTTTGTACGTATTGTTCTTTGTTTCTGAGCTATTTTATTTTTCAGAAACGTAATTTGATATTTTATTTTAACATAATAAAACCAGATAAAATTGCGTTACCCTACTAAAAAAATATAGGCCTAGGACAAGGTATTATTAAAAAGTTGTTTATGTGATAATACATCCAGGTGGAAAAGTGTTATTTGAAAAGTTTTATGAAATGTATACGATGTCACGCAGCAAAGGATACTTATTGTCATTGTGATGGAACTTTATGATTACTTGAAATGGCTGCCGCATACTTTTACTATAGGACCGCTTATCATCGAAATCGTTACAATCATACAAAAATAAATTAGATTAATATGGTACCTATTTTTATTAAACTTAATTAAAAAATTGACATATCAAAACATGTTTTCATTCAGTAGTCCTACACATAAAAATAGGTTTTATTTCACAAAAAATTTTGAAAGTCACAAGTTTTAAGGGACCTAAGTCCAAAATAAATACATATATACATACATCACGCCTGTGTCCCTTCGCGGTAAGCAGAGGCTATGGATGCGATCTTGGCAAACCTCTCTCGTTTTCTTTACTTTCATTAGTCTATTCATATATGCTCGTTTATTCTTAGTACTTATGACCTGACCATTTTAAACCTCTTTTACCTGGTTAGGATATTTTCGCCTCGATCGTCCTATTCCAACCCTTAAATTTACTTCCACTCTTTATATCTGTGTAGTCATTCTACTTTCATCCATCCTTTCTAATGTCCAAACCATCTTAACATTCCTTTCTGTTGAAACAATATCATCTTTTATACCACATGGATCCTTTAATCTATCTCTCAAACTCATATCATATATACTTCGAAGTGCTCTCATTTCAACAGCATGTATTCTACTCGCGTGCTTGTTCTGCCATACCCAACATTTACTACCATATGTCAGTGTTAGAACCAACACACCTCTATGAACAGCCAGTCGTGCCCTTTTTGACACATTTTGGCTGCCCATAAAAGCATGTTAGGATACTTAGGCATTTTTCAGCTTTCACTCTCTGTTGAATATCTTGTGTTGCTTACATTTACTTTAATTACATTCCTTTTAAAGGAATCTTGCAAAATCATTACCATCTCTCGCAGCTCTTCAGCTGATAATGCCAACACTACTTGATCATCAGCGTAAGAATACATTTGATGAGAAACCTATTCATGCATATTCCACATTTACTGGCTTACAAATCCAACAGAGAATTGTCTATAAATAAGTTGAATAACAAGGCGATGCTACACAACCCTGTCTGATACCTTTATGGATATCAAACTATTTAGTGTAGGTACCGTTTATTCTAACGAAGTAGCATAATCCTTGTGAAGCAAGGCAAAATTTCAAAATACAAGTATATGTCAAAAATCAATTAAACATTAAAAACTATTCAAATTAACAACGTGATATATTATTTCAAAATCAAATGGTTGCAATCGCAGAATTTAACTTCTATTAGTCACCTAAGACCTTAAACCTATTGATTCATTTAATTAAGATTTCTTTTGTTACTACAATTTTATGAAATAATGTATGTGTAATGTGTATTATTTCTCTGGTATGATTTTATTTATTTATTTAACTTTATTGCGCAAAATGTTACAAAATGTACAAATGGCGGACTTAATGCCAGGCGGCATTATCTCCCAGTCAACCTCTACACGAAATAGAAAAAAAACTATACATATTGTGGTGCAGACAATATATGTACAAAAAATAATACAAACGTGACATACATATTTGTATAAATAAACGTAATAAATTCATATGATATAAAAAATAGGGTACGTTCTAAATTTGTTTTTTATTTTGTTGCAGGTTCGGTTCGTGGTTATAGCGATTACATTTGTTTAGAAATTGTCGTCCAAGTTCTCTGAAGTGTCAAACTTAATACAGAAAGTTTACGAAAACAATGGACGTGGAAATAGGTGGTGTGGCTACATTTTGTTTTCGGGAGTTGTTTAATTACAAATGATGTATACATACTGTTTATGTGTGCAAAATGGATGTGATGTATAACATTAGTTTGGAGAGGCAAAAGTTTTATGCAACCCACGACTTTAAAAATCCAACGATTTCTGATGATGTGGAGGTAAGAGTTTTATATAATTATACATTTCTTTAATAGATGTCAACGTTCGTAGATGCTGTATATAGATAAGTTTTTCTTGACCAGCCGGATTTAGATCTTGCAAAGTACACCTATATTGGTATTTCACTCTAATGTGATGATACTGAGCGGATATAAAGAAGTCAGAACTCTGAAAACTTGCTTGCACTTCCTGCCCTTTCAGCAAATGCCCTTTCAGTAGTTGACGCCGGCTGCGCACCGATAGCATCTATTAAACATTACTGTTATGAATTAACGACAAAAAATATATAAGACCATAGCATTATGTATTATATATTTTTCCTCAAATCCATTACTTCTTTCTAGCTGTCACAACTCATCCGAGTTCCATGCTTTAGGGACGCCCTTGAATGATCTCTGTCAGATTCACTCAAACCTTATGACGTTTGAGAGGTCCCGCAGGGCAACCATGAAGCGCGCATTGGGTAGCTCATAGAATACCCTTGTTTCCTTATAAGCTGACACTGACGTCTAAGAAATATTGATATTGAGTATTTAGATTATCCAGTCAGCTTTTTTAATCTTTTAAATATAATTCAAAGGTTTGTAACATGTAATACAAGATGATTATTACGTTGATGTAATACATCATTTCTTAAATGTTATTTTACAAGTTTTAAGTAAGAAGAACGTGGAAGTGCGTATCCACCTGAACCCGTCTCAGTTTGACCTACGAGTAGAAATATAATCCATAATCAAATTGTCTTCTAGATATTATTCTTGATATAACTAATAAAAAAGTAATATCTGCTCTCTCGTAGTGACTAATAAAAAAATAGGTGCAATAAAAAAAGGTTGGTTTATATCAACTTTAACTTTATCGTTTTCGATATGCCTCCTCCTAATAGAAGAATTTTTGGCTACAACCCTGACGTTGAGTAAATATTACCAATCACAAAACATGGTGATTTTACATGTGAAAGATAGACCTTATACAAAATTTCGTCTGTATTGATATCTCTCTCATACTGTATTTCGGTTTGAAGGGTGAGATAGGATAGGACATTACTGAGAAATGTGAAATAACATCTTTAAGTCACAAGGTTGGCAACGCGCTAGTCATTTTATTGTTATATAACGAGCTTCTATAAGCTGCAGAGACGCTTAATCACACGGACTGTGTGTGTTTTTTGTAGACCTGGTCTAATAAATGCAGCTGCTACTTTACTCTAATCTGATGGTACTGAGCAGCTGCTTCTACACTCTGATCTGATGGTACTGAGTAGCTGCTACTTCACTATGATCTAATGGTACTGAGCAGCTGCTAATTCACTCTAATCTGATGGTACTGAACAGCTGCTACTTCACTCTAATTTGTGTGTATTTTTTTTCGACCTGGTCTAATAAAAGCAGCTGCTACTTCATTTTAATTTGAAGGTACTGAGAAAAAAGTCAGAACTCTGAAAACTTATTTGTTCTTCCTGCCCTTCCAGCAAATGTCCTTTCACTAGTTAACGCCGACAGCGCACCGATGGCGCCTATTAGACATTTCTGTAATGAATTTTCTGTAAGAAAATTGAACGACAAAACATACATATAACACCATAGTATGGTGTTATATATAATTATATTTTTTCTGCTTTCGCCCTCAAGGCTCATTTCCAGTTTTAACATAACAAGTTACATTTAAACTGAAACAGTGTAGTTGAAATAAGGCATTCTACCAAGGTAGGGTACTTCATTTCTACTACACTGTTTCGAATGATTGGGGTGAACTGTCATCCATCAACGCAATAACCTCTCACGACACAGGAAGAGGAACCATTGTACTCTGTCGGCATTGATCGTCACATATTAAACATAAGAGAATCCGTAATTAAACTTCAGAAAAGATGAGTCGATAATAGTTTGATGGTATATTGGACACTGCTATTATTTCCAGCAATTACGAGAATGAACACTTTTAATTAATATTCGACAGCTTTACACTGTAATTGAAGTACCTACGCTGTTTGGAGAATAGCGGTGACTCGTTATGGCTTTCAATTAACTTTAATATTTTAATATCACGCACGAACGACACAGAATTAATAACAAAGTGTCAATGTTTGTCTCCGCTCTTAATTTTTCTTATTTCATACTTCATAGCCGTGAGGTACCGACAGAATATAATAGTACCTCCCCGTGCACCAGGTGTCGTAAGAGGCGACTAATGGTACCAGAACCAACAGATAGAACGTACATCCACTCAAATGCAAATAATAGTAAATTAAAAGTTATAAAAGCAAAAGTAATATGTCAGTTTTATAACATTGCGCGGATGAAACCGTGGGGCGCTGCTAGTTTAATATAGCTTTTGAAAAGATTCTTAATAGTAAAACACATAGGATCGTTAACAGAAGTATTTACCGACCTTCTGGTGAAGTATTTTTTTATATTAAACCTTGTTTATTGATAAAGATACCAACAGCCTTCATTATTTTAATATGACGGTGACTTTTAACTTCAGTTCAATATTATTTAATTGCATAAAAAAGTACAGACAAATCCGAGTTAGATGTTTGCTACAATAATTAAGAATAGTGGCACAGCTATTATAACCTATCTCCGTAGTAAGTACGGTAGATATTTAATGACATGATAAGCATAAGTAAAAATTTAGGTGTATCAATGTTAAAGGTGTATATGATAGTGTGCATGTTTGCATTTTTTGTGAGTTTGTGTGTATATTTGAGTTGATTATCGAATCATATTATCCCTTTTTTACCTAAAAACTTTGTTTTCTTATTTTAAACCTACGGTGTAAGCCGGTTCATAAACTAAAGTACACTTTTTAAATGTGTCTTAGTCTTAGGTCTCGTCGTGAGGTACTAACAGAATAGAAAAGTATCTGAGTCGTATTTATTTTCTTTATTTGATTTACGTCTGTTTTTATGGATTAACGGTTATCCATAGAGTGGAGTAGAGTAAACTAGTTTTAATTAAATAACATTGAATGAACCTATTCAGAAATATTTGTGTTGGTGAAACCCGATATTAAAATTTATTGCATAATATACACGTATTGGAAATTATTAATTGTAATATTTCATTGTGTCGTGAGGTACCGGCAGAGTAGAATAATACCTCCCACTGCACTAGGTGTCGTAAGAGGCGACTAAGGTACCAAAACTGATTAGATGGCGATATATCCATCCGAAACAGTGTAGCTCATATGCGCAGGGTGGGTGGGGATGCAGCAGCATCACCCAGCATCACCGCCACGATAGCTAATTTCTGCGATTGCCAAAACGCTTGCCCAACGCGGCAATTATGGACAAAAACATCCTTTCTTAAAAAAGGTTAAATCCCGAAATGGACTTTCAATTGCTGATATGGTGATGATGATAAATATTCCATTTGGAAAGTTTTAGTATACAACGTTTGGACAAACATAAATGTATTATGTATTTGTTTCAAAATTTAAATATTCCATATGTCAATTTCTAATATATATTTTCTTAATTTAAGAAAAGTCAATTCGACTCTAGAATATAACGTGTACACGAACTAAACAAATAAGGAAACTATCCAATTTATTACACGTGCCCACGGATCACACATATTCAAGCAAAAATTGTAGATAAACTCACAAACCAAAGATGAAATGATGAAAGATGTCATTCACAGCTATGACGACTCTGGCACAAAAATACAGGTTAAGCAATTCCTTTCCATTTTTCGGCGTTTATGTTAAGATAAATGAGGTAAGTTTGTTAAGTAAAGAATATCACAACATTTTTCAAATTGTTCGTAAATATAGAAATAACTGAATAAAATAACAGTCTGTACAAATAAATACAATATAAGTCTTTATAATAGAGGTGTGTTTATAATATCAAAATAATATTTGTTTCTCGATAAATATCATTATAAAAAAAGTAATATTATAAAACAAATATATAAATCAAGCTACGCTCAAAAAATATTGTTTTATTTTATGCAGACTAAATTGTGTATGGAAAATTAAAATTTTTGTTATATAAAAAAGAACAACAAAGTGATAGAAATCAATTCTTAATACAAAAAAAATCTAACTTTTCATCATCATATAGACGTCCATTGCTGGACATAAGCCCCTTTAAGTAATTTCTAATAGGACCTGTAGCGCCACCCTGCGGCTTAAGTCAGATCGTCTATAAATCTTACGGTTGGACGCCCCACACGATCTGACTAACTTACCTGTTAGGCATATTAATTAAATGTGAGGCGGCGTTCGATAATGCAGTATAATATGCAGTTGCAGACATCAATAATATGCTCCGATTTTAATTTGTGGCCATATGTTGCAATACTAATAAATGTCCACGTCGTGTTTAATTTTACTATCATACATTCAATTCTGAAAATTCAATCAGGGATAGGAATCTACACTAGCCGTCGAGTAAATCGCAAAGCTATAAATACTTATTGAATTGCAAACTGCATGGGCACACAGAATCTGTTGAAGTGATTTATATTTGTTATGATGTTACTTTTTTATTCAACTTGACAGTTCTTATATATAAATTCATCTCGTCTGATGTATTTTACGAGCAGCTACATCTTCTCTACTTTGCTGCAAAACTAGTGCTCGACTTGGTGGAGGTGTATCATCAAGAACGCTTGTAAAGTTTTGCTTGCTGTAAATTTATTGTCCCTATATATTTCATTTTCCATTGTTTTTGCTTTTTTTCTGTGTTTGAGAGCATTCATAGCAATGACTGATTTAACCTGACCCTTTTCTTTTTTCTTCATATATTTTAATCTTTATTTATTTCTTCTCGCCTTTTTCTGTTATATTCTATTATACTTGTATAATTCCCTCATACAAATGTTATTTCCTTACTCCTGATGCAGTGCGGGAATGACCATGAGGGAATGTCGAATTTTAACTAAAACTACAAAAACACCGGCAGATAAACTCAATTTGCTTTTGACGTTTTTAATTATAATTTTTCTCACAAAAAAGCTTAACATTTATGAAACCAATACATATAATAAAGTAACTTGACAACTGCAACGTGAGGTAATGAGCGCCTTAAATGTATTTCTTTACTATTTTAAACGAAATATTTTCATTCTCCAACTCATCTTTTGTTGAGCAGAAATTTTTGGCAATTTTGAAATGTTTGAGAGTGTTGCCAGGTTAACAACTTAAGGTTGCGTTCAAAAATCCGTAATACGATGAGGCAATAACTTTCGGAGTTAAAAACTGCTTATTTTTTTTTCATTAGTGGTATCACGCTTTCTTTTTTAGTAACAGAAGTATAGGACAGCAAAAGTAACATTTATAATTAATTCACCTGACTTAGCACAAATAATTCAGAATAAGATTTGAATACCCATTTATAAAATAAATGTACTATGGAAATAAAAAAAAATGAAAAGAATATGAAGATCAGTTTTTTAGAGTAAAATACAAACTAAGGATTACCTTCATTAATTTGTTTACAAAATTAAACCGTGCAAGACGAATATATTATAGAAGGAAGAACCATGTGCGCCAAAGATATTATTTGTTCTGTCTTAAATTTGTATTTTAGTATTACATATGTGCTTCATCAATCATTTTATATCAATAATACAAGTGTTTTAAATTATTTGCCGCGGAGTCATCATAATATTTATTATTATCATTTAGGTCAATAAACCTTCACAAGAAATGTATTTATTGATAACTTTAGTCGTAGTAATATTTAGTCGTAATAGCAGAGCACCTTTGCCGTTGTCTGTCGGTTCAAATATCTCAGACGCTTTCTACGATATCTGGAACTATTCTACTCTGTCAGAACAACATGACAGAAAAACTATTTGAGAACACAAACTACGTGCTAAATCTCTAGTTAGTTTTCCGTGCTAACATTATTTAATAATAAATTGATCATACAAACAAGCAATTTCTTTGATGTTCTAATTTAAAATTTCGATAAAACATCTTATAAATGCTTTAAAAACAACGAGTTTAAAAGGTCCATTGATTTATCGCGATGACAATACACCGATGAATACGCTAATGGGATCATTTGTATCTGTCTACGTTAATTTGATTTGTGAAATGCAACCGTAATGTTCGCTAAATACATCCAATTTATCAGCTCCGCGGGGAGATTTGTCAGATATATCGAAAAAATATGGTTGAAGTGATTTATTTTTGTTATGACGTTCCTTTGGAGGTTTTATCAGTTTTGCTAGATTCCATACTAACTTATATATATTAATTGTATTGGGCACACAAAATAGTATCATTTTTAAAGCTATGATTTTAAAAGGAAGCATGCATAGCACGTCAAGCATAACTAGCAATGGCGCTTGATATTAAAGCTTTTAAAAAAATAATTAATTAAATAAACTAAGCTAGATAATTGAAACTTAAACTAGGCGAAAGTGTGTAATACAATTAGGAATAAAATAAAATACTAACATATTAATAAAAATTTAAAGAAGGGTATGGATGATCACTTTCCACTTATTAAACGATATTCTGTGAATGTCAGGTAGACAGCTCGCACTATCATATAGTGAGTTACACTCTTTGCACACTAATATTAATGATCATGATGTCTATATGTCACGTTTTTACTTTTTACCGGTGACCCGATATCAATTAAATAACAGGGGCAACTAAACCCGTATATGAGTTTACTTTTGATCCCAGAATTTGAACATCCTTCCGGATAATGTTGCAGTCATCATAATTATGGCATATACTTATTTACTTAAATTGATTTGCTATTGGGCCCATCATAATCGTAGTTAATTATGTCAGTAATCCATGAGA
Organism: Heortia vitessoides; assembly: GCA_020976665.1. Taxonomy (NCBI): domain Eukaryota; kingdom Metazoa; phylum Arthropoda; class Insecta; order Lepidoptera; family Crambidae; genus Heortia; species Heortia vitessoides. Next base: position 15,659,812 of record JACJUM010002878.1, read on the forward strand.
ATGATAAAATTTTAAGCAAAAGTAAAATAGCAAAATATAATGGATGAAGTTTATTCTGAGAAATTCAATTTGAAATTTCACTCGAATCAACCGAACGAAACGTCAAAGACTATTTGGTAAACTTGGACAGTATTCAAAAATAAATTTGGTTAAGGTTTAATACAACCTTCTTGGGTGACGCAATGCGGTTCAATATAATGGTAAGATTTATTTTTCAGTCTGCTTAGATAGTTTAATGTTTGAGTATCTATAAATAAAACAATGCTTTTGTCATGTTTTATGTTTGCGACAAATATCATCAGCTATGTACGTTATTAACTATAGCTATCCTTTTTAATACTTTGTTTTTTATGCAGAAACAGTATTATTTGTTTGACACTAGATACTGATTGACTTAGCAGCACACTAACCGCCAGAGAAACTGTGTTAGTCCTAATTCACTATCAGTATATTAAGCCCAGACCCAGTTCTCCCAATAATGAACCCAATATCTCATACATTGACCTGACTCCAAGATAAATCATTTAAAACATTTATTTTACGGATATAAGATGATAGACAAAGCATAAATATAATACTTAAATACAAAGACATAGACCAAACAAATCTTTAGCGCAAAATATTGATACTACACAATACGCCGTTGGGTCAGTTAATATATCAGTTGATGTTAGAATATCCGTCATGTATGATTATATTCGGTGAAAAGATCGATGACGATCGTCCTTAGTTTGTATTTCGTACTAAAAAACTAAACTAAGTATATTTTTTTATATTTTTATAGTATACTAGCTGCGTCCGCAACTTCGTCCGCGTGGAAAATTTTTTTTTTGGGTTTCATACCTCTTTACCTTAACTTATATAAACTATGATTGTCATGTTTATTTATATCAAATCAATGGCATGAAAAGTAAGTTTTTCGAATTAAAAAATAGCCTATGTCCTTTCTCAGGGTCTAAAGATTGTCTGTGTCAAATTTTATCAAAATCGAGATAGAGGTTTAAGCGGGAAAGCGTACCAAATATACAGACAGTCAAAGTTACTTTCGCATTTATAATAATAGTAGGGATTTACTTTCATACATAGAGCCCTTAATCGTTTATGCTCTTTAGTAATAATATACAAGCTTTTCCATTATATGGCACTAAAAATAAAGTCGGCGAAAGAGTTAAAGTCTAGCCAGAATGACCTTTATCTAACCTTATAAAGATACCTGTGGCGACATGTGTATAGATAACAACTCTACTAGTTCACGAGTCATATTGTGATACTATTTCTGCATCGCGCTAACATTTTACCATTGCTTCATACACAAACGTATTTCAAAATATGGACCCTGAGGTCTAACCAACTGACTAAAGCCTTTCCAGTAAAACCAGTATTATAGAACATCGAACTTTAGAAAGGGGGGTGGTTTTACATAAAATTAGGGCATTTCATGCTAGGAAGGTGTGATGACAATTGCAAACCATAGCTGCTGTGGGTTAACGATTAGTACTTCCTCTTGTATATCATCATTGTAGTCATTGGAAGTCCACTGCTGGACATAGGCCTCCCCAAGAAGAAGGAGTTTCAACCATAGCTGCCGCGCTAGGCAAGCGTATTGGCAATCGCAGAGCGCAGTTTTTGCGTCGGGGATGCTGCTGCCCACGGTGGGGACCATATGAATTTGAGCTACACTGTCTCGGGTGGATATACCGCCAATTGTCGGATCTGGTACCTTAGTCACCTCTTACGAGACTTGGTTCAGAGAAAGGTACTTTTTTTACTTAGCCGGTACCTCACGGCATACTACTTCTGTTTTTACTTCTATTAAATATCTACGAGTATAGAATAGGGTTGTTTGATATAAGGGAATTAGAATTTTCTATTAAATACAATATTTACTGATAATTTAAAAGTAACTAACAATATTATTACTAAGCCTGCTTACGTACTCTAAATGTTAAATTTTCACTAATTTACAGCCTTTGTTTACATAAAAGAAAAGAACTAGGTGAAACTTCGATATTTGATATTGAAAAACAAACTAATTATTATAGAAGCAAAGGAGCAAACACAATAGTCATATTCTACAGATTTATAAAGGTACAAACTGATTCGACCGCACAATTAATCAGGATTATAACTTCCATCCGGCATTTTTTAATGTATCTTTTTTATATACTAATTTGCTAACTTCATACATATGCCCGCTAGTCGATAAACGTGACCGCTAACCTTGAAAACTATTATTATGTCGCATTACCAAGTAAATTCACTGCCCATCTCACTCTTCAAATCGGAACACAGCAATGAGAACACTGCTATTTGGCAGTATAAATAGTTTGAAGTTAATTACCAACGCAGACGACCTTTTAAGCCCTTCCCCCAGTTTAAGTGTAGTGGTAAATAAGTATACACCCAGTCTGATCATAAATGGTTACTGTAATTATATTTCTAACACTAGTGGTGTCAAATATGTGTTTACAGAACTACATTAACATGGTTAACGCTAAAAAAACAAACCTATCGAAGTAAAACATCTATTGGATGAAATTAATCTAGAGATTTTCTACGCATTATCCTTTTTTACGCCCATCTCCCCAAACATATTTCGACTAGGGTTGTCTGTACGTCTGACGAATAGAGCGTAAATGATAGCCCATTATAAAAAAGAACCCTCGAATCTTTTTCACATCTAATCGAATTCGATAAATGCTTCAAATTGAGAGCCTCCTAAGAGAAGTTAGTTCTTTCATAAGACCAAGTCGACAAACAAGCATTTTACGTGATAACAAGCGTCACCAATAGATGTTCGTTTCATCACAAGGATTCCTCAAGCGCGATGACATCTTTGAGACTTGAAGATATTATGTCACCTAACTCAGTAATTTTACTGCCACCTTTCAAACCGATATAATGCGGTTGAATTTCCAAACCTTGTACGACTTTTGTATAATTTCTACCTCTAGTTTGAATCTACCTTAAAACTTAGAAGCCAAAGTTTTGAATATTTGAAAACAAGCTTAGTTGGCAGAGTAAGAGTCTGTCTATGTGAAATCCTTCTATCAACTGAATTTGAATACCCGTATCATGAGTTCGTTCATGTTTAGGTAAGTTTCTATTGTGAATATGTCTCAATACAAAATTTTGCTGGGTAATGACCGCAACAATTTTAATATTACAGGGATATTTTTGGATTCAAAGGTGTATACATTTATTACTGTTAAGTTTATAAAACAAACGTCCAATAGTCCAAACAAACTGAATGCAGAGTTGTATGCAATTTAAAGTGTCAAATAAACGCTTCTTGTGAATAATGGAATGAATTCTCGACGCAATTTGTGTTCAACGCATTTTAGACCAAATTTGCATGAAGTGTTTCTTTTTTTACATGAAATTTTAAGATCCATTTTCTACAGAGCTTTTTACATTTTTGAATAGTTAATGAAAAGATAAATCATAATAAGTGTTGCCTACAAAAAATCTTAACTATTACCGTAGAAAATATATACGTTCTTATTAAACAATCTTGTATAACTAGAAATTCAGAATAACAAAATATTGTTCAGTACTAATAAAACAAACAGATGGCAGTATATCTATCCAAAATGCAGCTGTCCAGGAATGCATTCCTGTCACAAATTTACGCTCTGTAATTGCAACCACGCCTTTTCAGCGCGGTAATTACAGGCAAAATTATCCTTTTATGGGGAGGCCTATGTGCATCAGTAGACGTTCTACGGCTGCTATTATACGAGTAATGATGATGATCATAAATCAATACTAGATTTTTACTTGTGACTAACGTGATTTGTGTTTTACGTCTCATGAAAACATGTCTGATGTCAAAAGTTTTCAGTACTCTTCCTTAAGTTTAGGCTAACCACATGCCTAAGTTACTAATTATTTCTAAGTAAGTAATTGGTTTATTGATTAAAAATTTAAAGCATTACATATAAAATAATACTTGACATGCAGGTTCAAGTCCTGGTTATTTTTTTTCTTGAAAATGTTTTCTTTATTGATACATAGAGTATGCAGTCGTTTTTATATATTGCATGATCTTCTGGTTTATATATATAATATAATGTTCTTCAATTATTATACAATACAGACATAAAAAACTTAACTATATAACTTACATACGAGGTTATTACTTTCGCGTTTATAGTAGGATAGTACGATGGACAAGAAATAATTTTGAATAAGATATTTTTGAGTGTGGTTTCAAAAAGTCCACTCTATAAGATTTCAGTCCATAAATCTTGTGTGCCACAGTTTCTCCGTCACTAACTCAACAATAACAGCGTGGGCCTGACCAAACGATATTACGTGTGTTTGTTGATACGGTGATTTGGTCTTTGTCACTGTGTGTAGTCAGTTGGCAAAAGGTTTTGTCTGTGTTATCAACACAAACAAAACCTTTTGATATTTTGGTACAGTCCTTAATGAAAAGTTTTATGATGATTGAAGTATGACAAATATTAGCGACTCCTTTGACAGGAAAAGTAAGAAAATATTAAAACTAAGCATTACAATATCTTCTTATTTTAAAGTTGGGACTTAATTAATAACGGGAGGGGAGGTACTATCCTATTCTGCCGTGAAGTACTAGCAGAATAGAATAGTACCGCCCACTGCACCAGGCGTCGTAAGAGGCGACTAAGGTACCAGAACCGACAGATGGCGGCATATCCATCCGAAACAGTGCAGCCAAAATGCACTGGGTGAGGATAGGCAGCAACATCCCCGTCGCGATAGCTGCGCTCTGCGATTACCAACACGCTTGCCCAGCGCGGCAATTATGGGCAAAAAACCTCCTTTCGTGGAGAGGCTTGTGTTCAGTAGTGGACTTCCAATACGAAGAATTATTTACGTAAACAAGGTAGGCAAAGTAGAATCTTTTATGTAGAGATTACTGGAGTTCCCAAAACTACAGATGTCAATAAATCCTAACCAGCGTAACTTCATTGAAACAAGGAGATGACGGGCTGCAGCATTACCGTCACGAAGCTACACACAGTAATTACCAACATGCCTGCTCAGCGCAATTATGAGTAAAATTCCCCCTTTCTTGGGGACTCCTTTGTCCACCAGTACACGTTTCACTGCTGCTATGATAATAATATGTAAATCTTCTTCTAAAATGTAGGTTACACATGCAGCATTAATATGACATAAATCTACTCGAGTAACAAGAACAGATGTTTAATCGTACCTATATCGAATTAATTAGCAACTATGGAAACCTATGGTTTCTCTGCATCTTCTGTACTGCGTATGTTTTCATCTACAAGCTCTGTAATAACAGCGCCGGTATAAACTCGTCCCGTCCGAGCGTTTGTGTATCTATCGAGTTCGGCTTTCTGGTCACTTGTGTGATCAGCCGGCACTAGATTGGTATATCAAATAATTTCATCACTGCAAGGAAATGGCTATTAACAGAATTGAGGTAGTGAGAGCTTTTGTAAGTTTATTATATGGGTGTCAGCCGATAAGTTAAAAGCTGAGAAACTTTCTAAATTTAAATTGTAGCAATATAGTTATTGAAACTCGCATAATATATTACTGCATCGTTATCATTATCTTCAAAGCAGCCGTAGATCGTCCACTGCTGGATAAGGGCCTTTCCAAGAAAGGTGGAAATTGGGCCACAATTGCCAAGCTGAGCAGGCGTGGTGGCAAACGCAACGCGCAAATTCGCAGTGGAAACGCCACTGCTCTGTACTTTTTCAGGTGGATATGCCGTCGTGTGTTGGTCCTGGCACCTTTGACTCTTCTTACGACACTCGGTAAAGAGGGAGTACTATTTACTATTCTGTACTCCACGGAGAAGAATAACTTAAATTTGGCTTTACAAAAAACTAGAGATGTAGTACAATATATTTTTAGCGCTGTAGATCAGTAAATAATAAATTCTATTTTATTAATATATCCTCTGAATATAAATAACAAATTACGTGTGTTTAGAGTTGAGAGTGTCAATAAAAGAAAATATTTAGGCCTATATTTTTATCTGTCTATACGCGGCTTATCTCGAAATGTAATTTGATATGAATATTAAATGTGAGGAAAGAAGGAGCTAAACGCCATCCTGGCTTGCTGGTGCTTTTGTATAGTAGTCAACCTTAATAAAAAGTTGGGAGTATATTAAGACCGATTTATGCTTGCTGAAGTCTAACCAGCCACGAGAAAATCAACATAGTAAAGCAAACCTTATAGTTTTACGAGTAATTCCATGATACTTATACCTACTTTGCTGTTTTACATTTTTTCAGTAACACATATCTTAAAAAACAAACTTAGTTGACTTTTTAATCCGGATTTATGAGTTCTCTTTGCCTACTATGCCACTTTATAACATTGTTTACATTCACCTGGAATAAATAGAGATAAAGTCCCTCGGAGGTTTTCCTTACAGTGTACCTTGTATTGAAAATTTTTTCAAACTAAACCAAAGAAATTCAAACCTGAACACAGCAATGCAAACACTGCTATTTAGAGATAGAAATAAGTGAAAGTGACGTTACAATGCAGAGGGCCTTTGTTTGAGGTCTACATCATAAAATTTTTTAAAAATGCTGTCCTCAGTTTTAAATTGAAGAATATATATATACTTAACACCCAGGCACAAAATAAACATAAATATCGTCATATTAATGTTTTTTCTGGCTGGGGATCAAACCTATGACATTTAGCACACAAGACAAGATCACTAACATCTTTGCACTTGGCCCAATATTAAAATCAGGAAAAAAAGATTTATATTTAAATATTTGATAAGATCTTAACAATAAATATTTAATTAGGATTATAATGAATAATTAATTAGGTATCTGTTTTAAACTCTATGTAATTTTGCAGCAAACGGCGATCGAATATGTGTAAAAATAAATGTTTTATTTAAATCAAAAATGCTTATTAGTTTAAAAATTCGCCTTACATTGAAGAACCCATATAGAGTGTTAGTGAAACTAGTCTAGTCTATTGACAAGATCTTGTAAACAAAGCAAATAGGTAAAATTTTTTCACAGAGTCTGAAAAACTCTTCAAAGCTGATATTTATTTATTTTAATGGACGTGAGAATCCATTTCTATATATCTGTATTTTAAAATATTTTCCAATGTTTAGGTAACTTTTTATTTTTTTAATGCTAGCTACATTTGTTGACTTGGAGCCGCTTGACATTTTTGTCAATCTTAATAAGATGTCTTATTCATCATATAAGAATTCGTTTTGGGTATGGGTACTGGGTTTGGAACCAAAGACGATTGTCGCGAAAGATAGGATTACTATCGCCTACGCCCCCGGGCCCTTCGGAATTTTAAATAATGAATTTAATAGTACTTTACAGTATTAAAGTTATACAGTTCATTGAACGCAGGCAAAGTTACGGGCAGCTGAATGGCATAGACTTTGCTTAAGAAAAATCAATATTTGTAAGGAATTTTCCATCAATTCTTCATCATAATTTTTTTTATAAGCTGTATCATACTAAAAAATCTCTGTAAAGAATTGAATAAGTTCACTCACAATAATTTTTTTATTTCTACGATTTTCAGGTGTTTTGATCAGAATGCATTGTAACAAAGGAAAACGTCTCTGCCTACTTGTTAAACAAAATATTACCACAATTTTAATTGGAAGGAAAGTTTGCATGCATAATGTAAGTGGCATTGTTTGCCTTCATGACTCATATTTTAATTAGATACTTTGCTTTCGCGGAAAACAAAGCAAGAATATATATCAGACATATAGTGATATAATATTTTCTAATATTTCCGCGTTTACTACTCATAATAAATCTTCGATTTACTAAAATTAATCTTGAAAAATCTAATTTACTGCGTTTTAAAGCCAAAAAAAAGGTCTTATTACTTTTAGTGATATATTTTTCTGCAATGGAAAAGTAAATTGAATGTTCTTGTCTCACCATTGCAAAAGAAAACAGGTCGCTACCGGATAATAATTACAAGTGGCGTGCTTGGATACTACATGCAACGAATTTTTAGTTTATAGTATTTTGCCTTGTAGTATTTTGATTAATTTTTATATTTACTTTTTCAAGATTTTATACCTAAAACTAGCAGTGCCCTGCAGTTTCACCCTCTTAAAGTTGTACAACTTTAGAAAACTTTGCAAGCCTTTTTTTCTCTTAAATTTTTTATACTAACTTTTTACTCGTTTATGGGTTGAATTTTCAAAACTCCTTTCTTAGTGTTCTCCTACGTTATACACGGAACCTCAGCGTAAAATTTCAAGTTTCAAACAGTTTAGGCTCTGCGTGGACAGGTCAGCAAGTCAGTCAGTTTCTACTTTTATATACATAGATTGAAACAGGAAATATTAAGTAACCGTTTCATCTAAAAATGAAGTGCTAAAATATATACCACCGTTAATATCGTATATTTTGGAAATCAAAAGTAACAGGATTGTATGTTTGTGAAACATATAAATCTAAATAAATTAAAAGTCTGAATGTATGTACGCGCACCACTAGAACGATTGTACTAAATTGGATCATTATTACTATATTTGTAATTGTCGAAATCAGGTCTGTACGGATAGTATCTAAAAAAATATTGTTTATATTCAGGTTGGTAGATTCATTCGAGACCTAAGTATGGAATTAAGGCTCTCACTGCAACGGGATAAAATATAGCGATGTAAAAGTGGAAGTAAACAACAAATACAATATTTACAGTATACAGTATATATTGCGTGAAAGAACTAAAAAATGAATAATCAAAATACCGCGACTTGACGTGACAGGCCTGCTCGACAGAGGGTGTCCCTGGTGATTTTCCGTAGAACGCTTCTACGACACCCGCGGGACGAAATGCGGCAGCAATATTATTTTCATGCTACGTGGTTCGTTTATTGTTTGAGTTTAATATTGGAGTTACGACGTACGTTCCGCACTCCCAACTTAGCAGGTGTCTGTCGACACTGATGTTAGTATTAGTACTTAGTCGCTACTTACAATACCTGGTACAGGAGGAGGTACTGTATGTACTCTACGGGTACCTCAGAGATATTTTTTTTCTGTAAATGCAAATCTTTATTAGTTAAATTAGCATTTTTGGCAACTTAGTTCATGAAGATTTTATTTTATATTTTAAATAGTGCCTTACGGAAATTTTCCTAGATCAAAAGAGTAATTGTTAGTTTCGTTATCGTCAGAGGTTTTTAATCTATTCTTGGGTCTCTAGCCTATAAACTACTCACAGACATATAAACTGTAGAAACATCGAGTAATACATTATTTTTCATTCAAACGTTCCACACAAGCATTGTGCAATTTGGCGTAGTCATTTGACAGTCATGTTATAGGGTACCGGCAGTGTGGAATAGTACCTCCCCTGTACTAGGTGTCGTTAAAGAACCCGATATATGTCGGTATATCAATCAGAAATAGTGTAGCTAAAATCTAAACGAGCGGGCATGAGCAGCAGTATTTCCGTCACGTTATGCCCTACGGTTGCCTTCAAGAATGCAAGGCAATTATGGGCAAAATTCTCCATTATTAAGGAGACCTAACCAGTGTGTCTAGAATTGGACGTTATATGGCTTTTACAATGACAATGATGAATTTCTTAAGGTATACGCGTAAATACATTTGGTTGATACATATTTATTCATACACAAATAACTATAGATATCATTAGTTATGAGCAATATTAATATTATAATAACATTAAAATTCAGGCAGTAGTTTTTTCATGATATACTCACAAACCTCCATGATTTTATATAAATGGATTCGTAATATAAACGGGATTATAATCATAAATGTACTCTTTTAACGACTTAAAAAGTGGATTATTTTGGTTATACCCTATATTGCTGGATGGGTCAAATGGTAGTAATCCTATCTTATGCGCCAAGGGTCGTGAGTTCAAATTTCATCCCGGGCAAATATTTATATGATAATATTTATGTTTGTTCTGTCTTTGGGTGATAATTATTAGTATGTATAGTATGTTTGATCCGTAAGAGTATATAATATACGCCCGATAAATATAATATAAATATATGAACTTGTAGGAACCTTGAAACCGATTGCCACAAAGTAACCAAAACCGTGTATTATAGCCGTTAAAAGAGTGCTTTTATTATCAATAGTGATCGCGTAAATGTTAAAAAATATAATAGTAAAATAATGTGTAAATATAAAACAAATACTGATTGTTTGTCTAAAGACCTACTTATGTTGAACAAAAATCGAATCATCTTACAGCAACGCCGCATAATATCCGCACTCTAAATGCCGCATACCCATGAGATCTCCAGAATGTCCGCAATAGGGTAGTAATTCCTACGTACGATATTTTTAAATATTACAAATTAGAACACGTCCATTTAAAAATGTACTACATCTTTACGTTGAGTTGTTAGAAGCCCGAGAAAGCGCCAAATTTTATTCTCTTCAGTCCCAAACAATCTTATTCGCAATTGCTAGTTAAACACTTACAATATGACCTAATAAATTTTATCAATGACAACCCTATCTTGTACGCTAAATCATTTATATTTGTGATTTATGTATATGTAAGTATTATATATGTAAGTCTGATATCCGTAACACAAGTGTTCTAAGCTTTTCTCGGAATCAATTCAATATATGAGATGTCAAGTGAATTTATTTTTTTATTAATTAAGGCCGGTTATTTCTTTTTTATAAAGTTTGCTTAATAGCATAATCTTTAAGACCAGTAATTCAATATCGACAAATATTGTATCAAAATATAAATTTAATCATTGAGCTAAATTTCGATATTCTACAAATTTTATTTTTTATCTTACGGATTTACTTCAATTTCTCAATGAGAAAAGTGATTCTCGATATTTAAAGACTTACTTTTCTTCTGACCGGGATTGATCCAGTAACTTCCTCGTCTAAGGTGTCTATTTAGCTTTTGTGCCACCAAGGTTGTCTTTAATCACACGACAAGACTATTAATGCCCAGTTTCAAATCTCAGTGGACTTCTCCAAGCAGCAAAAGTTTATTTCTCTGTAAAATATCATCAAACTACAGCGAAGTAAGTTTAAATAACTGTCTTTTTTATGATTTAAACTTTTACAGCTCAGATATTCTGAAGTTTTTGAGCGAGGTATTTCACGACCCTAGAGGGCGTAACGCTAGCTTTACGGGTATTTAAGTGATTCAATCTGTTTGTGAGGTTTATTGCCTTACGATTTTAGGGTACCGGCAGAGTAATTCCCTTTGTGCCAGGTGTCTGAAGAAGCTGCTGAAGCACTGAAAACGACATATGCGGCTATAACTATCCCAAAGAGTATTGCTAAGAACAGCATTCCCGTCAGTATGCTCTGAAGTTGCCTGAAGTCGCTTGCGCAATTCCTTTTTGGAGACTATTATTTCCATTAGTGGACGCTCAATGGCTAGTGATAATGATTATTATTATCACAATGGAAAAACATAAGATCGTATTTATATATTTTTTTCATTGGACTAGGTCATCAAACAAGCAAACAGTCCGCGTGATATTAAGCGTCACTGCAGCTTAGCTTCATATCAACCACAGGAAGTCCACTGTTGGACATAGTCCTCCCTAAGGAATGGTGAATTTTGCAAATAATTGCCACGCTTGGCAAGCATGTTGGCAATCGCAGATAGTAGCTTCCACGACGGAGATGCTGTTTTCTACCCCCGCTCATTTGAGCTACCATCCTATCTTTAATACCCTAGCCAACTCTTAGAACACCTGGTACAAGAGGAGATATTATTCTACTCTGTCGGTACCATACGGAAAATAACGCGTTGCCAATCATATGACTTAGAGATATCATGTCACATTTTCAAGAAATATCATTGTCTCTCTCACCCTTCAAAACGGAACACAGCAAAGCCAACATTGCCGTTTGGCGATATAAATTGGTGAGAATGAGGTACTAAAGCAGATGACCTTCGTTTGAAATTTAACAGGTGCTGTCTGAATTTATTTTATTTCTATCCGAACCCGTGATAGTTGAAGAGGTAGATTTCACGTTTGTCATGTCATGTTTTGTGCAAGTAGATGCCACCAAAGGCAATAAAGGAATCCTAATGTCAACAGATACTCAATCTTAATGTAATGAGGAACCTTAGATGTTGTATATGATTCGTGAGTATATCAACAATTCGTAACAAAATATATAATTATTTTCACGTATCGTACACGTCCTTGTGTTTTTAAGTCGTATATATAGAGATAAAAGCATTTTCTTATTATATAATGTATTGCTCTTAAATCTAATTGACTTCCAAGATTTTAATCTAGTCACAAAATTTTATCACCTCTGAGAAGGTCTAGTGACTTTCTTAAAAGGTGATTCTATTTAATTACATTTTAAAGACGGTTGATGCATTGACCTTAAATGTCCTAAATCTTTCCAATTAGTGTAAACGATGTTGTGTAAAATACTTTCGTCTGCAAAATGTAATTACTTAACAGAAGTTGGCCAATTTGTTTGAAATAATGATAATTTATTGTCTAAATAAAACGACACAAAACTTTAATCAAGTATGTTTCTTATGTCTTGGATTTCATGCATAGATTACTGGCACTTTCAATTATTTTATTTTTGGGTACCATACCTCTTTGCTTTCACTTATATAAACTTTGAATGTCATGTTTATTTATATTGAATCAATGGCCTACAAAATAAGTTTCAAGTCTCTTGCTCTAAAAATAGAATACTTTAATATAACTTTTCATCCCCCCTTACGACCCCTTATAACCCTTGTTTCGAAAAAAATTGCCTATGCCCTTTCTCAGGGTCTAGAGATTGATATAAATCTCATAAGTAATTACTCATTTAACTGGTATCTTTTTTATATTTTGAACTCTGTAAATAATCTCATTTTCTTTATTTTTAGATTACTTACTATTTATTTTATTGTCTGTTAATCACTGTCCGAACTTTTTTTATGTATTTGTATGTAAATGAATTGGAATAATCATCAATCTGACGAATTAATAATCCTTGTTTGCAGGTAGTGTACACATGGAAGATGGACTTCAACCGCAGCATGCTCAGCGCTGCCACGCTGCTGGTCCCCAAGAGTCCAACTCCAGCTCCGTCATCCACCACCATGCCGCTATGGGCACACAATTCCTGGGTGTGTCTTTTCGCAGCTATGCTAGCTGTGGCCATTGGAGGGAATGCGATCGTTATATGGATTGTCACAGGTACATATTATTTACATATACACCGATATTTACTTTTCCTTATTCATAGAAAAAAATATAACTGTTTATTTTTTTGCTCTTGTATACAAAGTCAATTAATTTTTTTATTGAATCAATAAAAAAAGTCTGATCTCGCAGACTGTGTGGTCAAGATCGTCATTCGAAGTATATATGGTGTGAGTTTAAGAGATAGATTAAAAATAGTGTGATAAGAGATCAATGTTGTGTAAAATTATTTTGACAACAATAGAGAAATGTATGCTTAGATGATTTGAACATGTACAAAGTATAGAAGAAAGTAGAATGACTAGACAAATATATGAAGTGAATGGAAAAGCCGATATAGGACGACCTAGCCAAACATATTTTAACCAGGTAGAAGAGATATTAAAAATGCTTAAGTATTATTTAAAGTCTAAGTCCTTATATATTTACAATATTATTGATATATAAGTTATATATAGTAATATGATATATACTCCGATTGATTTCACTTATAGGAATTACTCTTATAGATTTTAGATAGTTAATTTACCACAGCGTCTGCAGATTAAGCTGAACTGAAAACTTAATTGACCCTTCTGAACATTTCATGAATATGCATAGTTTTAAAAAAAAAATTGTGAAATAAATAATTTTGCTTGTAAAATATTAAGCATGTAATCGAAATGGATTTGCTACAAATTAAGGCATTCAGCTATCCAAAATAATTGCTTATTAACTATAGGGCCCATTTACGGTAGATTATACTTAATGGCTAATGAAAGAGGAACCTAAACCCCAAAACCGGCGATTTATCGCTTCGATCGGTATTACGCAGCATGGATAGTTAAGGAATATTTTGACCCAAACAAATAAATTTAATTTATGTTTAGACGGCAGAATTCAATACATGAATATGTGCATTTATTCAAATATTTAAAATATGTGCAAATATTTCATTCTTCTATAAAGAAGAAACATTTGATTGTTTTGGTTGGTATCATAATGACCTTAAATTCTAATCGATCAATTTCAATAATTCTTCCATTACTAGAAATATACGTGAAGATACGTAATCACTGAGTACCAAAAAAAATATTTTTTATTATTCAGTGATAAAACGAGATTATTACTAAAATGGGATTAATATCTTAAAAATTGTTATTTTAATCACAATTTAGGTAATATACTCATATATATATGTTGTAATACCTAAAATACTGACCCTAAGTATATATGTTTCTAACAAATAATCCCAAAAACTACAAAGTCGACTTAAAAAGTTATTATACTAATGGAAAGATATATTAACAGCAAACAACTATATTTTATTCTTATTTTCTTGCGAGAACTATGAGGGTGAAACCGTGGGGCTTGGCTAGGTTTTAATAAGGAAGAAATATTCCTGCCATATTTTCCTCTTCGGCTTTGTATCAATAAACGAGTGTGAGCTGAAGTCAATTGTCAAGTGCCATGACAGCATTTGGCGATTGACAGCAGGCATTGTCGGACTTACACCGTTATAACGTTATAACGTTTTCTTACACCGTTATTACCCCTCTCGACCTTCCCTCCTCTTTCAGAGTGTAAGTGGCTTGTACTCTGTCTCAACATATTACATCTTCCGGGTTGTATTTTCTTATTTCTTTGATTCACGAAGTACCTAAATACATTAATAACGTTTACCATTAAGCCTCTTTCCGTAAATAATTGCCATACGTATACAGTTGCATTCAATTAAATTTTCTAAAGGTAAAATATTCTTGGAAGAAACGTTTTCAGTAAACCTTCACTATATTATACTTCGTTGAAAATGTATTGTGTCTGCGAATAAATTATATTTAAATAAAAATTCAATAAATTTTATTTGTTTTTTGCATTGTCAATTCATTCTTTTTTTGAATGTCAACAAGGTTTGTTTGGGTAATAAAGCTTATATGTCTTTGTCGTCAAGTTGTATCTACTTCATCTATCTATAGTTACTTTATTTTGAGGTATACCCAACCAAAACAATTAGTCAAAGCGGTAGATAGGGGCTGTCAAAAAACAAATGAACTTTGAAGCTGGTGCTCACAAATATGGAAATGCACTTTAGACTAACCTGCCGGAAAACCTAAAAATGTATCTTTCAAACGGTAACCGAATACTCTAGTATAAAAGATAAATAAATAATGGCGTTTATATTATTATTTCCTCATAAAATGTACACTATTTCAATAAAAAGATTATATTATCTCATTAGGAGACAAAGCAATTATTGAATTAAGAAGCTGCATTGTCTTTAAATATTGACTTTCCATTCATTGCCTTTTGTTCATTGCAACTCCTTTAAATTTAGGAATTCAGACTAATGATTCCCATTTACGGCTTTTATATTTCAAGTACCTATATTCAGGAATAAGATTATAGTAATAATACTGCATTGGTACCTCACTTTTATTTATTACTACCGCCAAATAGCAGTGTTTGCATGTGTGTGTTCCGGTTTGAAGGGTGAGAGAGTAACGTAATATATTTAAGTGACAAGGTTGGAATCGCGCTTGTGATATTTTTGTGATATTATGAGCATCTAGGCTTGACGACGCTTACTATCACGCGGGCTGCATGCTAAATTGTCGACCTAGTATAATAAAAAGGGAAAATATATAATTGAAGATATTCTACTTATAGGATAAATACGATTGTATATTTAGATGGATGTACGTTTTTTTACTTTTGTTTTGTTTTTAGTGTAAATACGGAATCGATGTGATGCTGTATTGTGCGCCGAAAATGACGAGAGTGAGTTTGATCCCCACTCAAGACAAATATTTATATCAGGACATTATCTTTGTTCTGTGTTTGGGTGTTTAATATATGTATTGAAGTAGTATATTTGTGATTCCTCTGTTGTTTGATGTTCGTAACACAATTTCTTTAAGCGACTTATCATGGAATCAACTTAATGTATGAGATGTTGTGTGAATTTTTTTATTATATAATATATGCAATGTTGTTCACGTAAGAATCGATTTAATTAGTACTCCCATGTTTGAATTTTTGATGGCGCCAGTGATACTATGAAATATGTTCTTCCTAATGAATACCATATAAATTTTGCGTAACACGTATACAATTTTTGGATTCAGCAAATACTATATACAACAACAAATCAAAAATAAATCAGTAAAATAGATGTAGCCGTCCATTCGTCCTTTTTTATATTAAAACATCATCATCATTATAGCAGCAGTAAAACGCCCATTGCTGTACCTATGTACGAAAGAGGGGATTTTTCCCATAATTACCGCTCTGGGTAAGCATGGTATGGGGCAATGAAAAAATATATTTTTTATTTGTCACACAAGTACAATGGTTTCCTATTATTTATTATAATTTAGCAATGTAAGTCAAATGGGTCTAGCCGGTTATCTGACCGGATTTTTTAAATTGTTCTGTTTTTATACTACGACTAGGAATTCATTTTTTGTACTCATGCCATTTCTCTTTCCATCCCACAGTTAATATTTTATTTGATCACTCATTACATAATCCTTATTTACTCTTCATAATGCAAATTTAAAAAAAAACCGAATAATCTATGATTTTGAATAACTTACAAGGTAACGTAAAACATACGTAGTTATATTTCAAACTGCATATAATATCAAAATGATACTATATTGATTGGGGTTGAATTGTTTTTCTACTCATGATGAAAATTAATTAAAAACTAAATAGTAATAATTCTTGCACGAGTATTAGTTTTTTTAGTAAAACGGTAGCCTTGATGGCTTGAATTTTTTTTAACAAATTCTCAGCGGTGTAATTATTCCTAACAAATGGTACTAGACATATTACTCAAAGTATTTTTATTAACAAAATTATAATTTTCCTTAAGAAAATTACGTACTGAATTCGCATAATCAACTGGATTGTAAGTAAATAAACAAAACTATAAAATAACGTAAAGTTTCTCTCAATATAAAACACAATAATATTCTTTCAGCTTTGATCGACTCATAACTATATTTTATACTTTACAAAATATTTCTCTAATTTTCGACGTATCGCAATAAATGTTGATTCTAATTTTATCAACTCAACATTCTCGCTTATCTTCTATCTACGCCCAATTTCACAAAAGTCCTCAATCAAAATTATTGATATCACGGGCAGATTTGTATTTAAAAATCAACTCTAAGCAGACTCCATTTGGTAAAATAAAAATTAACATTTAAATACTTAGTTCTCATTTGGTTCCTCTGAGCAGGCAAAAATATAACACGAAGTAGGACACGACAACTGTATTTAGGAAACTGTACATTTACCTAAAATAAAATTACACTATAAAGATAAAAATATCATAAGCTTACAATCTATCTATATAAAATATCATAATTCTAACAATAGGATTGTTTAAAGATTCTTTTAGTTCAGCATAATAGGTTTTATATAAGGCGAACATTTTTAGAAGGGATTTATAGGATTTACTTTGGAACTTTTTTGGGTTAAAGGACCAAAAATAATTAGAATTAAGACTATTTATTCTTAATCTGCTCTTGTAATATCCCATTTGTATGGGAAACACACAACATCTAATACGGTTACCAGACTCTAAGATAAGTCGCTTAAGCTCTTGTGTTACGGAGAAAATGTTTACTTGCAGTATATTGTGAGAATTTATAACATTATAACCATTTTTTGTTTTGGTATCAAAATACGTCAATAAAACATTAAAGAATTCAACAAACTTATATATTTTTGTGTACCTTCTCACTCTGAAATAGCGTACCAAATCCATGCCTTTGACGGACATTCTGAACGTTTGCTCTTCATTTGTTTTAATGAAACTCTCCATTTCTATGTTATTTCTAATGGTCCCTTAAGATTTTGTTTCTGATAGTTTCTCTGTGTCGTTTTATCAGGAAATCCCTTAAAGGGAACGGAGCTATTTTTTTTACTTACGTAGGTCGGTGGTTGTCTTTTAGTACGAAATTTGTCTTTTTTTCCTTAATGTAACTCCGTGAAAAGATCATTTTGAAGTAAAAGTAAAGAAAAATCTTTTCCTTAAGTACCGCATATCATTAAAAATATATTTTTATTTGTTAATTTAGTGTAAGAGATTCATCGTCATCATCATCATTCCATCAATTGGAAGTCTAATGCTGGACATTGGCTTCTCTGAGAAAAAGGCAATTTTGCCTGTAATTGCCGCGCTGGACAAGCCTGTTGGCAATCAGAGCGCAGCTTGATGTTGCTACCCATCCCTACCCTGTGCATTCGAGCTGCACAGTTTTGGAAGGGTATACCCGCGATCTGTTGGTTCCGGTACCTCAGCCACCTCTTACAGGAGGTATGGTACAGAGAGAAGTACTATTCTACTCCGCCAGTACGGTACTAACGGGG
The DNA here is from genome assembly GCA_020976665.1 of Heortia vitessoides. NCBI lineage: Eukaryota > Metazoa > Arthropoda > Insecta > Lepidoptera > Crambidae > Heortia > Heortia vitessoides. The sequence continues at coordinate 15,678,362 of JACJUM010002878.1, forward strand.
TGATTGATTACTGGAGCTGAACTCAGACTATTTTCAAAGAAAATATTTTAAATTTTCCTAAGGTTCTTTACCTACAGTACAAGTTCCTTCAATAAGATTTTATAGACTTTAACATAGCTGCCACCACCAGACGCTTAAAAACTTTTTATGCAGGTTTATAAAGCAAAGGACTAATTAAAATCTTTCGAAAAATGGTGGTTGGTTTATCTCTGTACCCAGATATTTTCTTGAAAGCAAGTAAGGTATTTGGCAAAGCAGTGTTAACATGTTAAATGCAAAAGGTCACTCGTCATGAAATCTTAGTGTGGGTGCAGATCTTAAATTTTACATCTAGTTTCCTTTTAGAAAGTTGGTTCTACTTTAGACGGGATTTTGCAGAATTTAATCCTCTGAGGTTTTGTCCAAAAAGGAGTGTAGAAGTTTTATCAAACATCTCTAATATTCAAAGTTAATGATAGAAGTTTCAGATAACTAGAAAATACAAATTATTCCAATAAATTAAAATATATATTATAGTTTTCTGAGCAACCCTTACAAAGGGGTAAAATATGCGTTGTAAGTTTATATGGAACCTGCGTACTTTTATGAGTAGTATCGAGACCAAACACACACAATATTATATACGTATTTATAATTTTCAAAAACTACCTTTATTAAATGGGAAAATAGAGATTTCAAGTTTATTTTCAACCTTCTTAGTTTCAGAAGTAGCAATTCAATAATAGTAGTTATAAAAAATTTAAATGATTTCAAGAAGTCATTTAGACTACTTTTAAATTTTCCACAGGGACTGAATTTAAAACAACAAATAAACTATTCGAATCGATTGACCAACAATTTAGGAAAATTAGTAATAAGCGTTCCAAAGAAGAAGGGTCATGATTTTAGACTAAGCGCGAATAAATTAAAATAATGGCAATATCACTATCTGAAATTAAAAACTAGACAATATTTTATACGTGTTGGTCAACAAATATAACTGAAGTTTATGTTTTGTATAATAAATATTCTGGATCATGTGCCAGTGCTTTTTTTTTAATGATGACCTTTTAATAAAAAGAAGAATACTTATATCTATCTAGAAAATGGTTAACGTAAGGTAAGCGAAATCAGAACCCCTGGAAAGTCTTAAATCAGAGACCCAGGAAAGGAATTAAAATTCCTACGGTAGTGGGTAAAAATTTTGTTATATAATTTTTCGCTGTACTGATTATTTATTACATATTACACAAAAATATATCAAACCCTTTATAGCATTGACCTACGATTTATTATTTTTTTCCCTTTATCCCTGCCATATTTATTTGACTTACTATTAACTGTTGTGCCTTAGTGTTGGTGCTTTTCTTTAAAAATAGATGTAAGACCTAAAAATAAATCAAAATTTTACTAAATATCACAATAAATGCTATCACTCAGTATTAAATAACTGAATCAATTAAGTGAGACCAAATCAGTGTTATAGCTAAATATTAGAGTTCTTTTTGCTTCGGCATTAAACCATATTTCCCGTGCTTTTCAATTAACTGCTGCTGCAGTGTCATGATGAAATATTAACGAGTGTAAATTTTGTTGGGTTATAATATAAATTAGTAAAATATTAAAAATAAACTTTTTTGAGCTAAAATTAAATAAAAATAATATTAACACAAAATCAAAAAATATTTTTAATTTAAGTTAAAAATAATAATAAACAGAATATGATAATTATTGGAAAATACTAGAATTCGTATGAAAAAAACTCAATATACGATTACTTTTTTCACTCTTCATTTTTCGATTATTATTAATATAATAAAGTTTATATTTTGCTGAATAAAGCTTGTAACAGAGTGTTATATAATAAAATAGTAAAAGCATTGATATGCTTGTAGTGTCTTGTATTAAGAATTTATATGGTTTATTTTTTAGAATTTACGTAGAATAAGATTAGTTGTAAATGAATAAATAAAATTATATTTTAAATTTTGAAATGAGAAAACCAATCAAGACAAAATCTATATTCATTCAAAAGTGAACGATGGTTTTATCTTTTTTAATTTTAATTATCAGCTAAACGAAACTTCTATATATCTTTTTTTTAATTTCATATTTTTTCCACATTATTAATTAACTGTATAGCATTTGATTGATCGACCAGATTATAATGGCTAACATAGACCGGAATATAAAACAGGTAAGCCTTTTAGCAGTGATTGGTCACGTTTCCACATCATTTTTCATATTCGATGTACGCTTTTTTATCGACTACACCTTTCTTTTTCATTTATTTGGCACATTTATTACCTTTCATTATAAAGTAATATAATATCAAATCATTAAGTGGCAGCATATTTTTATCAATCATAATAACTGCAATAAAAAATATGTGTTTAAAAATATATTCTAATAAAAATAACAGTAATTAACGTCATAATATTTTGAAAATTACATACATTTTCGTGAAATTAATCAATTTTTGCAACTGAATTTTTTAAAGTTGTAGGTATGAAGTTGCATATCAGTTTACAGTTTTTCAGGGAATGAGTATGCTTGGATGTATGAATGTTTATTATTTTGTTATGTCGTAATTGTCGATTGAGTTTTACCAAAAGCCATGTACTAATTTTATATATAAATAGTACTTTGAATAACTTTTAGTAGTGATTTAAAGGAGTGCTTGCGACTAAACTTTAAAACCCAAAGTATATGCACATAAAAATGGTAAACAATATTTTTTTAACATAAACTCAACAATACACAAATTTTCCATTTAGTACAAAAAATATAATATTAAACATTACTATTAATATTTAAAATATTTCGAAAAGTGACATCCGTGATGAGGATGTAAATCTAATTTTTTGTTAAGATGTAATATATAAGCAGCGTTGTTCAAGCTAATAAGCTTAAATAACGCTGCAAATACTATAAATCTAAAATTAATGACTTACTGTAAAAATTTAAAACAAAGTAAAAATTATGTAAAGATATTATATTCATAAATTCAAGAGTTCATCTAAAGTTTTCATAGGTCATCGGCAATCTACGAAAATGGTAATTAACAGGCAAAAAATGTGCCAAAAATCCAAGCGACCCAAATCCAAGCCCAGGTGAACGCTAGTGTAATGATAGTAACGTGCAATTACAATTTTGTTTCATATTTAAATAACTCTCTTTTCTTGAGAGCTTTTTATTAAAGTACAAGCATATAGTACAATAAGGAAAAATAGTCGAGTAGCTTTTGTTACTCAGGGTATGTATCTATGTGAAAAATTATAATCATATCAGCCATTGGATCTCCACTGCTGGACATAGGGTCTCCCTAAATACAATTGCCGCGCTGGGAAGAAGTGGTAATCGCTGAGCGTAGGGAATGCTGCTACCTACCCTTGCATTGTTGCATTTGAGCTACGGGTTCTAGGATGGATATACCTAGGTGCTATACGCACCATACGTACGAAGGTGCTATTGTACTCTGCCGGTACCACAAGGCATTACCTGTCTAGCAACAGCTTAAATAATAATTTACGAGAACGTTTTCTATTTAAATATTCATAAGAAGGTTATACAATCGTAAATAATAGCATCAATTTACAAAATTTGTCGATGGGAGTCAAATAGTCTCTTATCTCAAAATTTCATAGCTATTACGCAAAATTTTAGCCAATCAAATAGAAACGGTGACAGTTCATTACTTTCGCTATTATCTATGGTTGTCCGATAGCGAGAGTATTTAAGTACATTGAAGTCATGCGGGTAATCTTAATTTTTTGTTCATTGGTTAATAGGAAATTGATGTGGTGTAAAAGATGATATGATAACAATAGAGAAAAGAATATTCAGATGGTTTGGACATGTAGAAAGGATGGGTGAAAGTATATTGACTGCACAAATATATAAAGCAGAGGTAAACGAAAGAGTTGGTATAGGACAACCAAGGCGAACATATTTTACCCAGGAGAAGAAGTATTAAAGAAGGGCCTGTTCAGAAGTACCAACATACACGGGCATGCATGTAAGGACTAATGCGAGTAAGTGAAGCGGAGGTATGTCAAGATCGTTACAAGTGGAGATCCTTAGTCTCTACCTACCCCGATGAGACACAGGCATGGTTAATAACCAGATAGTAAAACTAAGTCTTTCTCCGCAATTTGTCTATCCTTTTCTATGCTTGGATCTTTAAAATACTACGGATTTTAATACAATTTTTTTAAAGATATATTGATTCAAGGATAAAATTGAGATTACAATGTAATAACTGGCTTATCTCGATGAAAAAGATCAAAATATTATGACATAGTTCATCTAAAAAAAATTGCAACCGTACAAAACCGGGACGGGTCACTAATCTAATATTTTTTTAAATTTATCTTCTTATATTGAACTTGAAGTTTCTTTTCTAGGGCTTAATAGTCAACAAAGGACCTTTTTAACAGGGTAATAAATATTTATCACGTTAGGGCGCCATTTTTAAAAGAAAATCCTTTTTGCCTTCGCTTCGATGAAGGAAGTAGTTAAATAGATATTCGAAAAATATTGGCAACATGTGGATATATTTATGCGTTCATGATATATTTAGAATTAACATACACTTTCCATTGAAACGTTTATAAAATAATATCCTTAGATCAAGTTGTCGAGGAGCTTGAGACGATGACACGAGCTAGACTAAGGGGAACGCTAACCACTCTGACCTTAATTTTGTTTTAAATCTCAGTTCAGATTAAATTTTGAGGGTATGTCTTTATAGGACTTAATCTTTGAAATTAAATATCAAATTATTATCTTTATTTAAAATTATTTTCATTATAGTCTTTTAAATTCTATAAAATTCTGTACAATACTACGTTTTTCTTCATCTGACTCAATAGTCCTATCTTTAAAATAAGATCTAAATAGTTTTCATTTTTTTTCTAGGTACATTATGCAATATATACGAGTATTTATGTTTTTTCAGTCTTGTAGTTAAAATGTCACGAAGTTTTTTATCTTATACTAAAATTTAATGTTATTTAGAGTTATTGAGTTGTATAAGCATATTAAGTTTAAATAAGATACCCCCTAATAATATTAATGTTCGGACTTTTATTTCTGTATTCATCTTAGGTAAATCCCTATAAAGCAACAATATATAAAATCTCATTACGTTGACAGACCAACAACCAGATCATTTTTGAAATTCAGAGTTCTATTGGTTTTTCTAGTTTAGCAATTGTACGTGAAAGAATCATTTTATATTACACAAAGCTATAGTTTAAAATCTATAAAATAATATATTGGATTGTTTATAATAACCATCAAGAAAATTGATCGCAGTTATTCTAATGATAAAGGAAAAGGTTTTATGTATATTGAAGTTCGTACTAATATTTTAAAACGAAGATTTATCTATCTACTATGCCTTCACAGCTTACAGACTATTTTTAAATTTAACATGTGCTTAATTTTCACCTTGAGAGCAGTCATGAGACTTTTTTTAATGCCGGCTATTCAGAAAGAATTTCTATTATAAAATTCTTATCACAAGTTATTTTAAAAATGCGCCTGAAATCATATCGTGTATAAAAGATACTTCAAATCATTTGTGAGAAAGACATTTTAAACGGAGCTTTTATACGGAAATTCAGGACGCTTGCCGCTTGGGAACTTTATGCTTGTCAAATTAGAGATTCATTAGCGATATACTCGACTATATATATATATAGCACTAATCTGTTATCACATTTAAGAGTATACTGCGGGAGCATTTTCTATCACTGTAATGACTGATCGAACAAAAGACTACTGTAGTCTTCTGTTCGATCATTATTTAAATATTTTTGTGTTTATTTGTAAAAATAGTTATACTTGTATTTCCTCTGTCTTCTGATATCCGTAATACAAGTGCATAAAGCTACTTATCTTGCAATCAGGTCAAAAACATATGAGAGGCATGTGAATTAAATAATTTATTATATTAATGATATAGAGTTTTTTATTTATGATAAATTATATATTTTTTTGTCTATTGCACCGCCGTTGCCGCGTTGATGTGTCAGTTGTTTTATTCATCTACGGAATATTGTATAGCGCCTTGCTCTTTTTTATCTGAGAAAAGTTTCCTCTTTTAAAGTTATTTAATTCTTTTTGTACTGTACTGAGACTGAAAGACTAGATAAGAGACATTGTTAATCAGACAGTTATAAAAGAAATGAGGAAAATATTACAATTGATATCAGATTTATATGTAAAGAAATAATATTTCTTTAATTTTGAATTTTGCCGCGCTTACTACATTACCAATGACATTGACAACTGACAAGCGCTAGAGTCTGGGGATCCTTGGTCTGAGGTCAATGGTCAGTTGAGAGGTTATGGAAAAAATAGCATTGTAAAAGAGATTTACTGTGATAGATTTGTTGATTATAATAGATAAATAAGAATAATTGGTGGAAGAATAGACTTTAATTGTCGTTTCTTCGTTTTCAGGTTAAGTTATAATAATAGGGTAGTTAAATAAGTTATCGTATTTGTAAGAAACTAACGAAATAAAACTTCGTTTTCAGAAGCAACGCATGAGTTTATTTTTAACCTAAAATTGAAGGATAATCGATATATATATTTAACTGTAGTTTAGCTGACTTGACAAAAGTTGTCCTCTCGTAACTTTAAACGAGTTTGATTATGACTACTATTAATAAAATCAATGAAGCCGAGAAAATAATCGTTTTGTCTTATTTATTGAGCGTTTTATATCCATCACGCTACGATAGATAATAACGACAAACACAATTAAGTTATAATAGAAAAAAGAAAAAAAAAATCTTAATATTTTAAAAATAATCGCATCTCTATTATTTTTTGTTTCATAAATACCTTCAGCTCAAATTAACAAACTCTAGATAAAAAATATCGAAATCGGTCCAGCCATTCACACGGGATGCCGGGATCAAGTAAAATAGAAATCATTATTTACATAATTTAAAGTAATTATATAATATTGGATATAAGTGCCATTAGAACACAGGTCTGCCCAAGATAGGGGGAATTTTTCCTATAATTGATGCACTGGGCAAGCGTGTTGAAAATCGCAGAGCACAGCTTTAGATACGGGGATGTTGTGCATTTGAGCTGCACTGTTTCAGATGGACATACCGCCATTGTCGGTTCTGGTACCTTAGTCGCCTCTTATAAAACCTGATTCAGAGGTAGGTACTATTCTACTCTGCCGGTAATACACAGTTTACCTATAATGTCCACATTCATAGAAATCCCAAACCCTCATATAAAAGGCTTGGAAGCAAATATGTGTAGCTTAACGTCGACAATTGCCTGAAGTGTTATATCAGCAAATAGATTGTTCTGCAAGGACTGTGTTTCGAAGCGTTCTGTCGTCAAACGATCGCTCATTATACGAAACCTTCTTCAAAGAAACAAGGCCAATGTTTCTGAGATGAAGGAACATTGGTTCTGGTCTATTTGTACTTTGCGATTCACGAAAGGGCTTTATTAAGGAATGTTTATTAAGTTGTCCCAAAACATTGATTTGGTTTTAAAAATACGTTTAGATATAAGGTAAGATCATAATGGGGAGTTTTTTTTCTTTAAAAAGACCAAATACTTCATGGTCATGGGACCAATCGAGTTTTGTATTCTTCATCATCAGGCCTTCCCGAGAAAGGGTGAGGCTTGCCCATAATTGCCGCGCTGGGCAAACATGTTGTCAATCGCAGAGCATAGTTTCCGCTATGAGGATGCTGCTGCACATCCCCGCCCTGTACATTTAAGCTGCACAATTTTGGTTGGGTATACCGCTATCTGTCTGTTCTGGTCACTTAGTCGTATCTTACCACACCTGGTATAGGGGGAGGTACTATTCGACTCTGCTGGTACCTCACAGCTAAGTTTTTTATTGTTAAATACATACTGAAAAAACAAATAAAATACTATAGTACTATAATAAAATACAAATTGTACTGTTTTTTACTACGTACTTACTATTTATATTATTATGTCCGTAAATTAGAGGAATAAAACTATTTGTATTATTATAATTATTGTCAACAACAAAAATGTATTATTTTAAACATGCAAAAATTAGATTTAACTGTTAACAACTTTTATTCTTACTTATTCTTAAGTATGAATACGGTAAAAGTAGATCTACATATTAGAACCATGTCATAGTGAAGCAGTTTATAAGTACTATGATTAATATAGTGGAAATTATTGTGACAAAGGACTGAAGAGTATATGTTTAAAACATTGACTATACTGGTAGAGTAGCTTAGTATAGAAAAATATCTGTATAGCGTAATTAGAGTATGTGCAGTAAACCTTTCCTTGTGAAACAGGAACAGCAGAATCTTTGATAGCTACCACGCCTGAAGATTGTGGCTTATGGCCTAGTAAGTCCTTCAAAGGATAACATTTAACGAAGGCCTAACACCAGCCATGGACATCCTTGATTTGAAGATAATCTTCATACTAAGTACGTTTCATTGTAAAGTGGAAATAATCCCTACTAATATTATAAATGCGAAAGTAACTCTGTCTGTCTGTCTGTCTGTCTGTCTGTCTGTCTGTTACGCTTTCCCGGTTAAACTTCTCAACCGATTTTGATGAAATCTGGCATAGACAATCTTTAGACCTTAAGAAAGGACATAGGCTATTTTTGAACTCGAAATAAGGGTTGTAAGGGGTTGCAAAGGGGGATGAAAAGTTGTTTGCATGGATCGCTATTTTTAGAGCTAGAAACTTAAAACTTATTTTTCAGGCCATTGATTCGATATAAATAAACGTGACATTCAAAGTTTATATAATTTGAAGTAAATAGGTATGGTACCCAAAAAACTATTCCACGCGGACGAAGTCGCGGGCACAGCTAGTGGTGAATAATTCTGTTGTTTGTGGCATAGGATTCAAAGAGGGAATACATAATAATGATACTATAAATTTCTACAAAATTCATACAATGACCTGACTCCGTGACAAGTCGCTTTAAAATCCTGTACTACTTTAATACTTATAATTAATACTCAGTCACCAAATAAATAAAATATCATCATATAAATATTTGTCCTGGTTGGAGATCGATCCCATGACCCTTGTTTTAAAAGATAGGATTACAACCATCTGCGCCACCCGGCTCGACCAATATAAACACTTATTCTTTACACACATCGAAAGTACGCAATGTAGAAGTGAAGTGCACGATCTGTGAATTTGTATAAAGAGTTGGTACGATAGAATAACCCTTAAACCACAATGTTATTGCTTATATGTAAAATCTCAAGTTTGAATATTCGTGACTGGCCCGTGATGCTAACTGCAGATGTTTGTACAGCCCGCAGGCACTGTTTGATAGGCTTTGCTGATTGACTGGGCTAAATAAATAATTGCGTCTGACAGCACATATCGATTGTTCAATGTCAGATTAATGTACATATTGTTTTAAACAACTATCAAATAACGTATGAAATGAGATTGTCTATGTAAGTTTAGAAACTTTAGATATTTGATAAACCCAACCAAAACATCAGATTAGTTTTATGAGAGTAATGCATTTAATTTAATAACCAAATTGGACTTGTCCCTGGTTTCAGGCGGGGCTGGAACCTGCATCTTTTTTTTTCGAAACTAAATTACGACTACATTAAGACGACTTCCAAGATCTTAGTAACCTGACTTATATTTTCTAGTTTTCATTTTTATTGTAAAGTTGCCTACACACACCCGAAGGTGTTATTTTCACAAGTTGAAAGCAATCGATAAATAATACTATATATATAATAGTTACTTAATTTTTAATACCTAATTTATTAAAAAATTAAATTTTGCTTAATGCATTAAAAATGATAATTTATATTAGAGATAACATTTATTAAATCTGGCAAACCAATAGATTACAGTTTTCGGAAGATGCGTGACAAGATAATAAATAGAAAGACACTAATTCTGAAATTTAAGCCAAAGACACAATAATCACCTTTCACGTAAATAGAAAAGAATATAATAAAAATAGCATTTAATTTATTGAAACTAGTAACAGCTTTGAAACCCTTGACGTTATATTTTAACTTTGGTAACTGAAAAGTCGGAATTTAGTTTAGTGTACGTAAGTAATACTTACTCTTCATAAAAACGTGAAAGTGCTTTTAATCCAGCTTTTAATCCTGAAATAAATCAGTGGGACGCGAAATAAAGTTAAATCCAGGCAAATGTAATCGCGGATGGCAAGTAAGTTAAAAAGTAATTTTATTAAAACCAGCGGGAGATTAATGCAACAAATACTATACAGTATTTTTAACATTTATGCGTTCACTACTTTTAATAAAATTACTTCGTGATAGCATTGTTAATGACCTTGCGGTAACCGTTTTCAAGATTGACATTGATGTTGCGTCAGTTTTTTAAAGTATACGATTTTTGTATGGATTTTGTATTTATTAAGGATTACTGTACTATAAATTTGTTAAATGTTAAATCTACATTAGGAGTCATATTACTAAGTCATAGAAGAAAAGCGTTTTTAATTCTGAATTGGTCGACCAATATCTTGCAAAGTTCAGTCCAGCTTTTGAATTAATTATAGTTAGCCTGCATTATGTACACATCCCATATCACCAAACAGAAATCCCGTACAACCTTTGCTTAACCGGGCTATATATCCTTTGCACCATCAGCGAGCATAATTTTGACATTGGTTGGAACTAAAATTTAGGTCAGCATTTCCTTGTAGTACTGCCGGGTTGAATCTGAAATAAAGTTCCTTCTAATCATCACATATGATTTGACATCGTATATGACGGGTCGCATATATTAGTGAGTGACACGCCAAAGGTCGTAAGTTCGATCTCCACCAAAGACATATATATATATATATATATATATATATATATATATATATATATATATATATAAGTGTAATATTTGTGATTCCTTTGTCATTTGATATCCGTAATAAAAGTGAAGACTCTTTGAGTCAGGTTCACATATGTGATGCGTGAATTTATTATTATTAGATATTATTTGCGTAAATATACTATCGATGTTGACATATACAAAAGTATAAAAACATTTATTTATCAATATTAAAAGGTTCTTTTGGCGAGAACTATTGAGTAACGTCGGTGTAAAGTAGTACCTTACTCGGCACTATATCATATCCATATATAAGAGACGACTGAAGGCCAATAATCGGATATATACATTATTACATGAGGTATCTCATACAAAGGTCGTTTTCATTATATCTAGTGAGGTACCGGACTCACCTATTGCTACCGCTATATAACAATGTTGGTATTCCGGTTTAAAGAATGAGAGAGGCAGTGAAATTACTAAGCAAAAGTTAAATAAATAAAATAACCCATTCAGGTATAGAATTTTGTATTCTGATTATATATTATACCTAATTTAAGTCCTAGCATGTTAATATTAGAATAAAAATATCGTAATATATATCCGTGTGTTCATAAATCATCCAATGGGCTATTATAATGTACCTTTTGTATAAACTTCCTAAATAATTTTAATGGGACAGGGTAAAGAAGGGAACTAATATCCCCGCCAGTGCCACTATACCCGTCGAGTGAAGTATTTATTTCCGAAAAAGACCGTTGATTTCTTCAGGAGGCATATGTTAAACAATGAACCTCTAATCGTTGATATGATGGCGATGCACTGAACATGTTAGACAACTGAATTTATTTCGGTAGAGAAAGTATTTTGGTAATAAAAATCTACAAAAGTTTATGTAGAGAAGAACGTATTGATCTGCCTATTTAATAGTCCACATATGTTCTGTGGAATCACTTAATATTCAACGAGTATTCTGGCTAACATTTTAGTCTATTTTCTACACCGTAATTCGGAATTTCGATTGCTCATTTAGACTTCACGGCTGAAAGGCTGGAATCGTCTAAATAAAGCCTTAATGTTGCTTTATGTTGAATATAACCTGATGAGTTCTTCTGCAATCCTATACAAAATTGTGTTTTATCGGAAAAATTTATTATGTATGACAGGTCCAATGGTGTAGTCGGTAGTTTCCTATTTTTTGCGTAGAGGGTAGAGGGCTCGATCCCCACCCAGGGCCAATATTTATATAAATTAATTATATGAATATTTGCCCTGGGTGGGGATTTGTGTGTCTGTGTTTATCACAAGTGCTATATAAAAATATTGTGTGAGAATTTATTTCTTTATATATTTAGCACAAATACACACGGTTACCTTACCCTAACTTGCTGTTTGATAAATAGTAAATTGATTTGAATTTAATGTAATTGTTTCATAATATTTACACTCTTTGCAGTAAAGTGATTTCGGAAAGATATAATAGGACTGAATAATTTCATATATATTGATTTTAGTTGTTCCAGCCATGATGTTTTGATTGTTATCTGCTTCCAATAATATTTTTCACAATATATATATCTAGCTTATGTAACATCTGTATGAAATGTCACAGGAAGTACTTAAGACTACACTGAAGAACGTCCTATGCGAATTTAGCAAAAAAATTGTCATATTTACATGTAAGCTAAGCAATAAATAAAAACTTAAATATTGTTTTAAACAATACAGGTACAAATTAATTTTTATTTTTGATAATTCAAAAATAATTTTAAGTTTGTTAAATAATAAATAATCGTCACATTAATAAATCCAGTGCGCATTTTATTTGTAGAATATTTTGAGCAGCTTCTCAATTTATAATGAAATAAGCCTATTTACCTATTGTTGCTAATATATAAATTCACCAATTATAATGTAGTTTTTATTTTCAGCTCACCGAAGAATGCGAACAGTCACCAACTATTTCCTCGTGAACCTGTCTTTTGCTGACCTCATGATGGCTTCACTCAACTGCCTCTTCAACTTTATCTACATGTTGCACAGGTAACGTTAAAAATAATTCATTATATACAAGGAAATTAGAATTTATTTTAAAGGTTTAGATTTAGCGCGCTTGACTTAATTTTGTACAGCTTCATCTGTTAGAATACGTAAGAACTAATAGTTTGATCTACTGATATCTCTATTTATATATGATATGATAAAAAATTATAATTAATTGATATGCCGCACTAAACGTTAAAGTGTCGCTGAATATTGCACTGAGTGAATTCACTTATACATTATAACAGTAATACAATTTTAAATTACATATTATAAATATATTTTCATATACATAAATGCGCTGATTAGTTCAAAGAAAGAAATAAAATAATAATACTTAATTGTTTAATATAGTCTTATGTACTATGTAGAAATTTAAATTGTGTACACAGTAAAATATTAACTTAGTAGGTTTTAAGCTAAAAAATTAAAAGTATACAAAGAACAGAAGTCGCAGTTGCTCGTAGCGCATTTATAAAATAAGTGCAACTCGTAGATCGTAGCATGAACCAAGATAAAATGCTAAGATAAACGGCTACCAAAGAAAGTTCCAAGAGCTGTGAATGTTATTTCTGTTAAACTTTTACCCGTGAGCTTTACCCACGGATTATTATCGTGGTAAGTTACTCCTAGAATAATTAACGCTATGCTATTGCTATTACAACAATCTATTTAGTGTTGATGGGAATGCTAAACTCGTCTTGATGGGTATCATGCTGCAAATAAAAATAGAGCAGGGAGCTGACATTCGTCGTGATGTGATTATTATATAATTATTTATGTATTTTTTTTTATAAAACCGTTTATTTTGCTGGGAATCATATTTTTTTGACATTGATACTTTACATAGATACCTTAGTAGATTTTTCCCATCTTAAGTTAAAAGTCATAAAGCGAAATATTGTTTTACATTTTCTTTACTGACAAAATATTTATAGACAGAAAATTAAATGTTTTATAATACAATATAATTACATCAAATATAATAAGTTTGAATTCTAATGGATTGGTTTATATAGGCAAAGCTTACAAATTCCTTAGTTACCTTACTTAACACTTTTAGTAAGTTAAAAAATATATTATTTCGCCTAAAATCTACGTCATCACGGATATTTGTAGGAACTTCTGTATTCAAGTGAACAACTCACAGAATTTTCTAATAGCTACAGTATTCATAAGTGATAGAAGCTGACACTGAAGCTGAGTATTTTAAAAAGCACCATACCACACCAAAACATATTGATGGTGCCTAGAATTTTAAAATTTTTCGTTGTTCTGTAAGGCTAACTAGACTTAATTTTGATACTGAATTATGTGTCTATTACATATAAATGTTTATTTTTATTTACTACTAAAAGTTATAAAACAAAGGCCGTCAATACGTAATTAACATATGTTTCGATTTGATTAAAGTAATGCAACTAGTTTGTTGGATAACTATAATTACTATGTTTACACAACGTACGTATAAAGTTAAGGTTATTTGAGTCATAAAAAAGGTTATTAAAGGAGAAATTTGTCTGACATATGGACATATTTTATAATCACATACGAGTACATGGAGTCTTCAAATAATATTAAATTGCGTCCTTGCCTTTTCACTGTATAAGTCTTAAGGTACTGGCGGAGTAGAATAGTATCTCCCTCTGTGTCAGATGTCGTAAGAGGTGACCATCGTAGCACACCTACAGTTGGCGGTATATTCACCTAAAACAGTGTAGGTTAAATGCACAGAGTTTTTTTGGACAGCAGCATGTGCGTCTTAAGCAATCCTGCGCTCAACGATTGTCAACACGCTTGCCCAGAACGGAAAATATGGGCAAATTTATGTGCCTATGCCCAGCAGCGGGCTTTCAATAGCTGTAATGATAAAAATGATCATCAACATAAAAACATTAGAATTATACTAAGACATTTAACCTTAACTTTTAATTACTCTTTTTGTTGTGTAGTCAGTCTATATATGTTTTACTTTTTTTGCGTTTAAGAGAGCATCTATTGACATGTTTTATAAAAATTAACTTCGTAAAAAGGTTTCGTCGAGAAGCGTAACATTTCTTAACCATGCCAGAAAAACTTAATTTACAATGCAACTCAAATGTGTGGATTTATGATATTTTCGTAGAAAGTCGTAATCCTTTTGTACGGCACGATTTTCTGAACATGCTCTTTTAATTTCATTTCTTTTTTATTTCACCGTAAATCCTTTGTCTGCTTTTAAAGGAGATTTTACAAAAATTTGTAAATAAGAAAAGCTAAAAAGCATAAAAAATGCATTTCAGTTTTTCTTTATTTACAACTAGCGACTTGCAACTGGATTCGCACAGGTGCAATTAGTATAAAAAAAAATTCTGGGATATCCTTAAGATATAGACATATAACACTGCCGCTTTTTTAGACCTGTTTATTGTGAATACTAGTGTAGTACATTATTTTGACATATACCGTTGGATTTAGCCAGGGTTTAAAATGCAATGCATAAAAAATATGTTTATTTACGTCATGAAATTAAAAACGTCTAAATTTATAGTGTTTTTCTTCTACATTATGCATGGACATATATAAATGAACATTCCTCTTGAAACAATCTATCTATTTAAAAACTGCATCAAAATTCGTTGCGTAATTTAAAAGATCTAAGTATACATAAATAAGCTTTGTTTTATACTATGTAGTAATGAAAATTACATAGTTCTGTTTTATAATTGCATAACTAAGCACAAATCCATTTCTATGCAGTTAGATACCGGCAGAATATAGTAGTACCTCCCAGGCAATTAAGGTACCAGAACCGACAGATGGCGGTATATCCATTCCAAAGAGCAGCTTAAATGCACATGGCAGGTATAGGCAGCAGCATCTTTGTCGTGAAAGCTGCGCCCATTGATTGCCGCGCTGTCAACATGCTTGATCAGCGCGGCAATCGATAGGCAAAAAACCTCCTTTCTTGAGTTGCCTATGTCAAGCAGTAGATTTTCAAAGGCTGGTATGATGATGATGATAATGATGATGCAGTTAGGATCAATATAAGATAGAAACATCATGAGATAGACATAAGATAGTCATATCATGAGTATTGAGCGTCGCGCTTTCCTTGGAAATTAATCACGCGGTAGCCAAGTTCAAAAAATAACGGTGACGCACACGTGTGATTTTGACGTGTGTCTATGTATGAGATGTTATGTGAATTATTGTTATTTATTTTTCGCAACTTAAATTACAATTTAGTATTATACAGATGTATACTATAGGCTCGCTTATTTTATTATAAGCAACCATCTATTAGCCTTATTATTATATATAAGCTGTGTCCCGCAATTTAAAAGAACGGCGTAATATTGCTCGCTATTAGTATTTCACTTAGCGTTTTTTGTCTCCTCTTCTGCTCAAATTCTGCTATAAGTGCAAAAATACTTTTGGACTTATAGCCCTTATAATTCCTGTGATTGGAGATAAAAGCGAGTAAATATACCATCTCTTGTTTCAAATATTTTAAAGCAATTATTAACATAAATTTAAATTCCTCGAGATGAGTAACTTAAAGCACTTGTGTTACGGATATCAGACAACAGAGTTATAACAAATATAGTTTCTAAATAAATCTTAATAACACCCAGACAAATACAAATGTTAATCAGATAACTATATGCCTGTACATAACTGTGCTATATATGTAGGTGGGGATCAAACCTACGCCTTATTTGAATCTACCTTTAATGCACAAGATAGGTTCATTAAAATCTGTAGATGTATTTTATGTATGATCATAAAATCATCATCGAGTAGTTTAGTAGTTACACGAAACAGAATAAGAAAGCTAGAAAATAGCAGTGTTGTCAAAAACTGCGATTGAGTTGAACTTCTAATCTTTCCTCATTTAATACAATGTCATCATACATTGCACTTCACTTATACATTTTTCGGAAATCATCACTATATAAGGGGGTAAAAGGGGGATGCAATGTTAGTACCAAGGTTCTACAATTTAATGCAAGTGAAACCGCGAAGCACTTCTAGTTATAATATTTGTAGGGAGTTATCAAAATATTTTTGCATGATTAAAAATACAATCGATTATACATTTCCTTTTGCACTATTGAGATCCGACTGATTTCGCTTTATGCCCGCTTTATACTCAAAAGGTAGGCCAGTGTAGACCCTATATAAGGGACATTAGAAAATGACTGATTTCTATCAGTAATATCAGAAGTTCAGTTATTTATTAGAAAAATATGAATAAAAATAATAACGATTAAAGTGCTATCCTAATCCTTTATTTAAATACCTCATTTCAATCGTCGCTATTGGTTCTATTTCCCGCTTCTTACGATGACGAAACTCTCTCCTTTTATCATCCAAAATATTATAAAATCTTTAAATCGGAAGGGAATGAAGGGGAAACTCCATTGTGAAGCAACGCTACGGTTTCTAGTACGACTTCCCAGCGCATTAAATTTGGCTTTTCTTAAAGAGGCCTATGACCAGTAGCAAACGGGCTACGTTCGTGTCCATGTATGTAATCCATGATATAAGCAGATATAACCGTGTTTGCTGGGGACTACCGCCAGAGTATAATAGTAGCTTCCTCTGTTCTAGGTGTCGTAAAAGACGACTAAAGCACCAGAACCGATAGACGGCGGTATATCCATCTGAGACAGTGTAGCTCAATCACACAGGTTGGGTACGGGCAGCAGCATCCCCGTTGCGAAAGCTACGCTCTGCGATTACCAACACGCTTACCCAGCGCGGCAATTATGGGAAAAATTAGCCCTTTCATAAAGAGGCCTTTGTCCAGCAGCGAAAGGGCTAAGGTTGTGATGATAAATCCATGATATAAGCAGATATGACGCAATATTTTTCTGACGATGATAAGCAAAAGATGTACCATCTAAAACTTTTTCAACTTGCTTAAACACGGCGTAAACTTAAGAGTGTTTTTTTTAAAACGACCTTTTAACAAATCTTTCCGGTGAAAAGTCTATTAAGTTAGTTTTATCCTTGCCAAGCGGTATATTAAGCCTAGCCTTAGAGGCGTATTGGTATTAGTTAAAGCTAAAAAAATATATTCCCATATGGACGGGCCCAATGGGGCATATGGTAGTGGCATATCCTATCTTGTGGGAACAGCGGGTCGTGTCGTGGAATTAATCCCCATCTCGTGACGAACATTTATATGCCATTTTTCTGTGTCTAGTTGTTAATAATGCGTATTGAAGTATTATATTTGTGATTACACTGTTGTTTGAAGACTGAAACACAAGTACTTTAAGGGACTTATCTCAGAGTCAGGTCAATGTATGAGATTTGGTAAATTATAAATGGCTATGCAACCATATATTTTTACCGCACTTTGTCTTTTCTGTCTAAACATTAACATGAAGTACTCGGTAAATAAACCCAAAACCTTTTTTAACATCAGGCGTTAAAATTTCGGAAGCTTTATTCAAATTATTGCAAGAAATTTATCGGTTAATCTTTTGAATTAATCTATGTCAAAAAAAGTTAAAAAATAATTCTTGTGACGCTTTTTCTGATTTAAGCTTTGAACGTTGAAAAATTAACCATTGAAAAATAAAAATGTAATCCTGCTTTCTTATAATAATCTTATCCCTACATCGCTTTACTTCAAAGAACTCTTGCTAGTGCTTGTTTAATTGGTAGTATCGATAATCAACAATTGTAAACTAGCTAACCCAACAGACGTTATTCTATTCTAACTTCAAGAATAAGTTTATCATGAACTATGTTTATCATGACAAAATTATTGCGGTAAATAAATTAAGATATAAACTATCATATCTCTTAAGTTGGATCAAATTGAACACAGTTTAAAATCGGTTCAGTCGTTTAGATCTTCATCAATAACACAGTAACATGATTATTCTACATAAAAATTGAACTTTCAAAGGATCTTTGAAATTGAAATGTTAGAAGTAAAAAATCAAAAGAAAATCACTCCACATTAAGCATTTTTGAAAGCAAACGTGAGCTAATTTGCTGAGGCTATTAAATTTTTGATTTATAAGGTAAATTTGTTTTATGAGGAGTAATTTGAAAACTTAATGTGGAAAAAATCGAAATTAACTTTCCGTGAACCAAAATTAAAACGTAGGCCTATCATCATGCCCCAATTTATTTCTAAAATACGTTCTTTTAATGAGTAGATTTTGTCAATAAACACGCAACAATTAACCATCAGTACATTTTGTTTAACTTTTATTAAACTTGTATGCAAATAAAATTTTAACAAAGTGATTGCACCTGAAAATACTGTTACATCAAAGTTATACCGTTCATCTAGCACTATTAACAAATTTTTTGTTCAAGTTGGCTTTTCATTTAAGTCACGAAGCGTTAGGTTATCAAAATAAATCACACTTCACAAATCATGCCCAAAACAGAGAGAGAAAGAGATGTATACATAGGCTAATCTTTGTTCTAGCTGCTTACTGCATCCACAATCAGATTATTATTTTTATTTTATTTTATTTAAATGTATCATTTACGATTGATATATTTATCAATACATAATTGTTTAAAACGAAATATTAAGTTTAAATGAACAATAATTTATAGATTAACTCAGCATGTAAAAAACAAGATTTTTTTCTAATTTAAAATTGGAGTTCAACATAAAAAATAAAGCTATGCGAAAGTAGTACGCTCAAAAATCAAGTAAACGAAACTTATTTAATTTTTGAGCGCACAGTATAGCTAAATACACTCAACGAAATAGAGCAAACATCGATTTGAAATGTTGGCAAATGTCAATTAATAGTTGGCTGATCCTGACCACAGGGGAGTTCGCACCTAATACAGTTCTTCTAATCAGAGGTTAAGAAGAGGTATCGGGTGGAGAGGCGCGCGGGAATTTGAAAGAATATGTGAAGGGAGCAATGCTCCGAGTTTTTTTGCGTGATTGAGAAAAGAATGAGGAGATCAGTAGACAAAATATAGTTACCGAAATTACCAAGCGACACCCACTCATTACCTCCATCATCAGTATCTCGTCGGCGAGTCATATAGAACCTAACATACCGTTGTATTCTAATTTAAGTCAAAGTTTCTTTGCATTTTCTAGTAAGGAATGATTAAATCTGGAAAAAATACTACAGCTATCAACAAAGCCTACAACATATATGGTGTCGGTAGTAAGAAGTTTAAATTCTTACCTTATACCTACCACCGTCATCAGATTTTCGCCAGTTAGATTTAACTTTGCCGGTTGCCGGTTTGTAAACAAATTTAAGTTGAAGTCTCTTTGCGTGATCGAGTGTCAGTGGATGACGTAGAAACCGTTCATAAACAATAGCTAATGGGTCAATAAAGATCTAGAATGGCGTTCCAGCGAGCGCAGGACGTCCAATGTCGACACACGATTTTAATAGAGCAACTGGTACTGGTTAATGTCTAAATTTTGATATACTACTTCTGATATGGTTGAAAATATCATCATAAATCTATCTCGGCAACTGATTAACCATCACTTTTGTCAAAAATCATATTTGAGGTACTTTAGAACAATATTTATTTTTTCTATTTCTTAAATTTTCTAATAATCCACCCCTTCTTTGTAGTTAATAAGAACCTTATCCTGACAATAACAAAGCAACAAAAACTTAATGAACAAATTGATTCAGCCCATCTCGCATGATGTTGTGACAGCGAAATAGTTTTATTTCTTTATAGAATTTACGAGTAACGTTAGATGTATTTTACAAGTTACGTCGACCACATAACGAAACGTAAGGAAAATCAAAAATGAATTATTTGGACCTCGTTTACTTTAGAGTTCTGTCGTTGCAAAATTATGAATTATATACATGAAGACAAATGAAATTACAATAAAGGTACGAGTACTTATGTTTTT
Source organism: Heortia vitessoides (assembly GCA_020976665.1). Taxonomy (NCBI): domain Eukaryota; kingdom Metazoa; phylum Arthropoda; class Insecta; order Lepidoptera; family Crambidae; genus Heortia; species Heortia vitessoides. The sequence continues at coordinate 15,699,099 of JACJUM010002878.1, forward strand.
CAAATTAAATAATCTGTGTAAACATAATAAAAATGTTCTATAAAACCAATTTGCTAGATTTATTGCGTACAATTCATAGTCAGTATTATACCTTAAAGAAATATTCCAAAGCCAAAGGCTACTACAGCGTATATTATTAATATTTAAGCTGAATATCAAATCAATACACGACCCGATAGTAAGAATTATTCATAGTAATTGCTGTGTGACATCTGGCTAAAAAATGTAACCTAATATTACAATCTATGCTACTACTAGCTAACCCGACAGACGTCCTGTCTTAACTATATTTAAATGATTATCAAGAAAAATATATCGCATCTAAAAATTTAGAAATAAAGTCATAAGTTTTTTCAAATTGTACACAGTAAGCAAAATTTTGACCATGTAGTACCGGCAGAACAGAATAATATCTTCCCCTGTGCCATATGTTGTGAGAGGCGACTGAGGTATCAGAACCTACAGATGCCGGTATGTCCATCCAAAGTGGTGTAGCTCAAATATAACAGGGTGGGTATGAGCAGCAGCATTCCTGTCGCGAAGCTTTGGTCTAGGATTGCCACCACGTTTGCCCAGCGCGGCAAATATGGGCAAGTCCCCCCTTTCTTCGAGAGACCAAGAAGCAAAATTGTTTAAAATCTTAAATTAATCTAAACAAACACCGTGACATGATATTTTTATATAAAATATTTTTAATAACTACAATCACCATCATAATCATTAGAAATACACTGTTGGACATAAGCCTATCCAAGAAAGGTGGAATTATGTCAATATTGCCGCGCTTGGCAAATCACAGAGAGTAACTTCGCGGTTGGTATGCTGCTGCCCATCCCTGCCCTGTGCATTTCAATTACACAATATGAATTTATGTATATATATATTCGCCTCTTATGACACGCAGTACACAGGAATGTACTATTCTGCTCTGCCCGAACCACATCGTAAATTACTATGTTAATGTAAATTAAAAACATGGATCAGTGACGTCGTTCAATTCAAACAAATGTTCTGATAATGAAAAGGTTGTAGGGAAAAAAATTACAGTTAGGTTGCCTAACATTCCTATCGCTGGCCTAAGATTGAATGTGATTGACGCTAACATAGATATCTATTGAGTGGCTAATCTTAAGACCTCTTTAGGTTAATATTGCACTTTTGTGATAATGAATTAGTATTATCATATATGTTCATTAACGAAATTCTCATTAAATACTTGGAATTATTATCTAAGGTGAGAATAAGATATTATTACTTATTGTTACTTCAATATACTTAATATATTGTGAAACAAGGGGTCAGTCACCTTGCTCGAATATTTATTTCAGTAGCTTTTTCGACCTTTTATTTGAACTAATATTAGAAACGTGTAAGTTTATATAAATGGATAGATACGTATATCAATGATTGTTACTCTATCATGCTAAAACAGTTCTAAATAATATTAGGCACATAAATTATCGAAATCTGAAATAACACATAGGCAAATTTTTATCTTGAAAACATTCCCTTGGGATAGATCTAGCTTTGTATTTTATGTAAAATCGTCGCACAATTTTTTGCACAATCTAACTGTCAGAGGACGACTTGACTTCATTCCGAAACAGCAAGGATTCTTTGGAAATTAGATTTAAAGTAAAGGCATCATGGATGAAGTTGCAATTAGAAAGCTGGTAATATATCAGGAATTACTTCAAAGCAATGTTTTGACAATTATTCTATGAAACGGTACAAAGCTAGGTAGAGTAATCAGTAATAGCTCCACATCATTAATTGACTTCATTTGCAGCTATTAGAAGTCAATTTCCCTTTTACTTGATGTTTACACTCAAAGGATTTCTCGCCATTCAATTATGGATTCATAAATGGGTCCCGCTCCACTTTACCTCGATTTTGTTAAAAATGGATGTGATAAAAATCTAAATTAACAATATATATTTTAAATATGCTAAATATATATATATATAAATATATATACTCAGAGCATTACAACTACATATATTCCTAATATATTGGTGTTATATATATATATATGTATATATACATATATATAAAACACCAATGTATTAGCAAGAATAATAACTTTATTTATAAGAGTCAATAAAAACATTAATTTAGTGGATACGAAAACAAAAGAAGATTAATATATTTGTTCATGTAAATACATTAATAATGTTATATTAGAAAAACTGGTATTTCTTCAGCTATCGACTATTATAACCCAATGTCAGATGATATATGATTACAGTTAAATTATATACAATTATTTTGTTACCATAGGCTTTTTGAATTGACGTTTCATAGATGGAAATTCAAATAGACGTATTCAAGGAATTCACAAACAGAGTAAAATTACGGAAGTGATTAATGATGCTAAAGTAATGGTTAACCTTAAAGATTAAACTCTAATAAAATGAAAATCATTCTCAATAAGGTTGGTACGGTCTACGTTTATCCAGCGTTTGTGTATAAGGAGATTAATGAATCTTAATTGAGTTGAATTGAAAACCTACATTACAAACAAGTATACACTCCAGCGTCTGCAGATGCTCGTAATATCAAAAGTATCACTAGTACCAACCATGTGACTTAAATATATGTGACATTATCCAGTAATTTCACTGACTCTCTTAATGAAATAACAATACTTATAATTTAATTATTTACCCTTTGTTATTTTCTCCCATTAAAGCTCCTTACATCGCTGCGCGCCCAACCATAAGCCCTATCAGAACCTCACTAATCGATGTTACGTAATGTATAAGCCCGATAATTGGACCGTTTAATGATAACATAATTATATGACCGTTTGATGATAACAGAACATTAATTATTGATGAATAATGCCCACACTATTCATAAATAATTAATTTTATGTTAGTATGTTAATAGTTAATGGGATGTCATAAAAAAACGAACGCATATTGATTTTTTAAACGTACCTTAAATTATTTCATTTAAATATCATCATATCAACCTACAGACATCCACTGATGGACATTGGCCTCACCAAATTTACGTCACAGCGTGGCTATTAAATTTAACGATGAAAGCGATGGCATCCATCCGTCGATCTGTCGGGGCTAGGGTAAACCTAAACGTAGCTATTTCCATCGCTCACTGAGTGACCTTGAGCTTATAAGACTCACAGATCGCGGCCAAGTCTCAGTACTGTGAGTTATCACTGGTAACACACGCTGATTGATCATTTATATACAACTTAAGTGATAGATATAAGTTGACGGGCCCAATGTTGCACATGGTAGTGATCCTATCTTCTTTGCCAAAGGTCGTAGGTTAGATTCCCACCCAGAGCAAATATATTATGACATTTGTGTTTGTTCTATGTCTGGGTGTTAAATATATGTATTTATGTAGTATATTTGTGATACCTCTGCTTTCTAATGTCCGTAACACAAGTGCTTTAAGCGACTTATAACGGAGTCAGGTCAATGTATATTTTTTTTGTGGATTTATTTTTTTTATTTACGTAAACTTTGTAATTTAGTAAAAACTAATATAAAACGGGCCAAATCCAAGAACACTTTGGGAGTTGAAGCGCGAATACGCTTTAGCTGTTGCCATTCTGTAGAGTCTTTTATGCTTCTTATACAAGCAATTTAAAAGGAATGCTGTTAATAAAACATTTGCATCTGGAAATGAGCTTTTTGTCCTTCAAACGGCAAGCAACTAAAACTATATTAATTTAAATTTGTATTTGTCACACGCGTTTGAAGCTGAAACAATTCGTGTTATTGTTTAGTTTCTCATTATTATTGTACCTCTGTTTTGTGTACATTAAAATTGATTTAATCTACACAAAACGATGTTGAAAAACTGTCTTTTTAAAGAGAAAAATAGACTTGATTTTTTTTTATTTGACTAGATCAATAAACAAGCATGCAGTCCATGTGACAGTAAGCGTTACGACAGCCTGAAAACGTTCATAATATCACGAAGATATCACTAGCGCGTTAGTTACTAATCTTGTGACTAGAAGATGTTATGTCGCATTACTAAGTGATTTCACTGCCTCTCTCACCTTTTAAACCGGAACACAGTGACACAAACACTGCTTTATGAACATTGATATGACATTAGAGGGATTTGATTCTTAATTTAAGCAAGGATCAATTTGTATTACTTGTTTAAGTTACTCTATAATAGTTTATAACTAGTTTAAGTATAGTTTTTTCTGCGTTTCTAAAGTAATAAAGTCCAGACTTAACAAACAAACAAAGTTTCAGCTTAATGGAGGACATTGTGAACTAAGAAATTCCAATTAAGGCGGTGTTGTTTAGTTTATTTTGACTTAAGAAGACTGTTTGAATCAAAGAAACCCTGGAATTTTACAATGTTATGTCTAGAGCTACATGTATTTGTTTCAGTCAGTCAAATAATTTTAAAATCAGCTCAGTAATCTTGTAGTGTTTTTACTTTTCCTGTAATTTATTAATAAGTCACCATATATTGACCAGTTTCCGTGATAAGTCGCAATAAGCAGTCATACCGGCAGAGTAGAATAATCTCCCTCTCTACCAGGTGTCTTAAGAGGCGACTAAGGTACTAAAACCGACAAAATTATTTACTGCAGCAGTACGTTATCCACGAGTTCCTACCCAACAACAGTTAAATTTATATGCGATTGAAAAGTCTGAATACGTCAATAACAATAAGCTGTTATATGATCACTAAATAACAATATTTATTAGCAGTTATCAAGTCTGAAACAACACCTTACTGACGTTTAAAAAACGTACTTACGATATTTGTAAAGAGCACCTTACTGTTTGTGTCAACAAGTTTGATAGTAATCTAACTTCAATGTGACTATGTCTTAACAAAAAGTTAATTAGACAAAAATAGCCGTAAGCAGATTTCACAGTAAAGTTATTTTGTTTCACAACACACGGAGATACCAATCAACAGGATTTTATAATGGCATTTACATTTAGTTAGCCCACGGTCTTATACTCGTATCGGTTACTTTATTGCGTCTAGGGTAATTTCAAACGCTAGATACTCGTATTAATCCGTATGCCTTTAAAGCAGTTTCCCGAGGGAAGGTAATATGCTAGGTAAAAGGTAATATATATTGTTACCTTAAATTGTTTGTAATCTGTTTGTCACTCTGGTTTAACTTTGTTAATTGCATACACTTTATCCGTTAAATGAACATTACAGGTTTTAAATTTAAAATTGAAGTCAATTAAGTCTGACCGGCAAGACCATTATTATTTTTAATGAGTAAATACAAAAACCATAAATTACGTGTGACGGTGTTTGACCGGGATTAAAGTTTATACTACTAAAATGAATTTTCACATTTATTTTTGTTAACTGTATACAGTTTGACTCAATTTAAGAGTTAGGATAGTTTAATATATTTTCATGATAAAATATAAGTATATCAATACTAGACAAAGTAACGGATTAGCTAGTCCGATAATAAAATTATTTATTTAACTTTTTTGCACAAAATGTACAAATGGCGGACTTAATGCCAGATGGCAATATCTCCCAGTCAACCATTACACAAAACAGAAAAAAATATATATATATAGTGGTGCAGGCAATATATATATATATATACAAAATAATCAACGTGGCATACATATTTGTATAATTAAACGCAATAAATGCATATGATATATATATATATACATATATATATATACATAAAATAACGTACATCAGAAATAGGGTTATAAAGTTAGAGAAGCAGCATCAGTAAATAAATTGTAGTGCAACTATTTAGATAACGTACTTAAACAGCTCTTTTGATGTTATTGGCTTTCTTCCCACCCCGAGGTTGCTTGGAATAACCTTTTAGGTACAGACAAACTCAAATCCCTTACTCTCCGTACTAATACAATACTGTGTTACGACAATGTAGCGATATTTGTCATGTTCATAAAGTACAATTTAAAAACGCGCACAATTTAAATGACTTTATTTGCTTTTCATCAAATTCAGTGTTATTAGATTGTTATCCAGTAAGCCTATCTCAGCTACTGCCCTCAGACCATCCCGTGTCTTCTCAGTAATAATGAAAATTGTTTCATCTGCATATGTTAAAATTTTACGATTAGGCAAGTTCGCATAACATATGTAGTTAATATAAACCAAGAACAGTGTGGGGCCAAGTACGGAGTTTTGAGGAACACCATGGTTTATTGGCTGTACTGCACTAAGAATGTTGGCAATCTAAATAGACTAGGATCTTTTTAAAAAGTAATCCCTGAACAGATCCAATGGCAGACCCGGAATAACAATTTCTTCTAATTTACATATTAGCAATGGTATAAAAACGGTGTCGAAGGCTATTGCAATATCCAAAAAAACATCGAGCCATTTCATCTAACTATCCATACTCTGAACTGTGAACATCAATTGAATCAACTGTCAACTTCTTCTGTCTAAAACTAAATAGATTTTGAGGCAGTAGATTTTGTTAATCTAAGTAAATAAGACGATAATTGATAAAGCCCTTGGACTGTTCTCGTATTTATATTGTTTTATCAAATCATCTTGTATTGTCTATAATTTCTCTAAAACTTGCTAGTTCGCTACCCGCACCTACAAAATAGTTGTTAATGTGACTCAACGAAACACTGGGAGTATTTTTAATTTTAAACAAATGTAATGTATCGATTAACTTGTCGGATCTATTTAGTAAACAAACTTGTTTTACTTTTGCCCATGTTTTTAACATATTTTTGATTATTTTGTAGTTCCGAAATTTTACGTAGTTTCTTAAGATTATGTAAAGTTGATGCAGAGATTTCTTTACAGCGCTCACATGTTATTTGTAAATTTAAGTCGTTGGGATTTTTTTCGTATCTTGAATGCAGTGCATCTCTGAGTTTTACGCACCGCAGTAGCCCCGTTGTCATCCCGGGTTTAACAATAATTTTCCTGTGTGGTTGCCTAATACTAAACGAAGATCTTTTCATAGCCTCATGTATCTCAGCTAAAATATAATATAAAAAAGCAAGTTTCGGTGGCAATATTTATATCCGTGATCTCGTAATAATTATTCCAGTCCACTTGTTCCAGTAAAAATGACGCCTTAAAAAATTAATTTTAGTACATACAAAACTTGTTTTTCTTAGATTATCATGAGCCGTGAGATACCAGCAGAATACAATTGTACCAGGTGTCTTAATAGTTGACTAAGTTACCAAAACTAACCGAAAGATGGTGTTATATCTATCCGAAATAGTGTAGCTCAAATGCACAGAGTGGGGATAGGCAGTAATATCCCCGTTGTGAAAACTGCGCTCTGCTCTTCCAATAGATGTAATCATGATAATGATGAATATCTTCCTATCACTATGTTGGTAATACGCTAGTGATGTCCTTGTGATACTACAAGTGTCTAAGCTGCAATCACGCTTTCTATCACGCAGACTGTACGTTTATTTGTTGGCCTGGCATAATATGAAAAAACTAGACAAAATTTATATTTTGAATTAATTACATGCTATTAGAGAAACCGAAGTAAATACGGGCACATTTTGCATCTTAACTATGCACGTTCTCTATGCATAAACAGAATCCAAGATGCATCCAGTAATGTAAGTTGTAAACCAGAACTTAGTCGTTGAATGATAGATATATGTTTGCTATACATATATACAATTAAGCGGCTGATTGGAAATTAAGTCCTACAGCTTTTAGCTAACATTAGAAATTATATGAATATATTTGTACATTAATGCTCAAAGTATTCCTGCTTCTTTCCCTGATATTCTGGCATCCTTTAATTGCAAAAATATTCGTGCCAATTTTATTCTGAATCTTAGCTAAATCCTTGTCTTTCTTCATCTTCCTATTCTTTTCCAGGTTTTATCTTGCTTAGAAATGATCGTACTATCGACAATGGTGGTTTTGCCATATATTTGCATTCACACTTGACTTTCTCAATTGTGAATTCCTCATTGCAACATATACCAAACAAAGCTGGTTTTTATTGAGACAAAACTTCAACACTCCAAAATTTTTCTGGTGCTTACTATTATTCTTGACCGTATTTGTATATGTGTGGTGTATATAGATTTTTAAAGTTTTTATATACATTTTATCAAAATGTAATATTGTTTCAGTGATTGGGTGTTCGGCGTCAGATACTGCCAACTGAGTAACTTCATAGCAAACGTGACAGTTGCAGCCAGTGTGTTCACTTTAACTGGGATATCTTTCGACAGGTGAGTTTTAGACTATATTCAAACGGGAAGTGAAAGCGGGATCGGAGCTGGAAGGACCATAATTAGTAAAAAAATATGGGTAAATTTAAATGGGAAGGTCAACAGTAGGCGGCCTAAAGATCATACGATGATGATTATGATTGGGTATATAAAATGAATAAATTACGTTTATACATCAGCTTCTATTTTTAATTATTTTTTAATCGAATAGCAGTGCCCATCATTTTACACGCGTTAAGTTATATAACATTCGTACTAACTTTGCAAGCCTAGGATAAAGTTATCCTTTTTTACACGTTTATCCTCAGCTAATTAAGAGATTTTCGTATAAAAAAATTACACGTGTTTCATTACTTTCAATGAAGTATCTACATAATGAAGTTGTTTTGAATAACTTCAGAAACAGTAAAGTTTTATACTATTTTTAGTTCCCCTCTTTCACCCCCAGATTCACCCCCTTTGAAGGGGAATTTAAAAAAATCTTTATCTTTATTTTTAAAGCCTATTAGTGATGGACACTGTCGTGAGATACCGACAGAGTCGAATAGTACCTCCCTCTGTTCGAGGTGTCGTAAGAGGCGACTAAGATACTAGAACCAACAAATGTCGAAATATCCATCCGAGACAGTGTAGCTCGAGTGCATAGGCTGGAGATAGCAGTAGCATCCCCGTACCAAAAGCTGCACTTTGCGAGTTTTGACAACACGCTTGCCCAGCGCGGCATTCGTCGGCAAATCTCCCCCTTTCTTGAGGAGGCTTATGTCCAGTAGTGGACTTCCAATGGCTGTAATAATGCTGATGATAATCACTGCGAGTTTATGCTTATTTCTGGTATTAATATTATGTATGTGTCTAATTTTCTAAAAATAACTTATATTATTGTGGACATAATCAATATTAATATAGGCTGTGTCAGTTAACATTATTGAGTCGGGTTTCTATCGTTTGCCCGAAAATTATATGGAATATTACTAGTATGCCAGAATTTTATTTGAGCTTATATTTATTTCTGGTATTAATATTATGTATGTTTCTAATTTTCTAAAAATAACTCATATTATTATGGACATAAATAATATTAACATAGGCTGTGTCAGTTGACATTCTTGAGTCGGATTTCTATCGTTTGCCCAAAAAATATATGGAATATTACTCATATTCCAGAATTTTATTTACCCGAATGTTTTGTTTACCATAAAGTATATGTAATATGTATATCTAATAGTAATATATATATATATATATATAATATATAACTTATTTGCTCGTACGTTATATTCAATAATGACACGTGTGCCACGTGTATATTATTAATTACAATAATGCTATTATTGTTATTTAACAGAATATTTCAACGCCATACTTTGCTTTTTGGCAACTTCGCTGACCGCTGCTGCGGCACAATTGCTCGGCTCGTGCGATGTCTATTATGTTCCAACCCAACCTTACTAAACCTAAACCAATTGATCGTTTAGTTTAAACCGTTATGATTATTTTCACCATGCATTATCGATAGCAAATGTTGTTATTTAAATTGACTTTGTAGGAAATAAAGTTTCTATAACGTGACTAATATGACAATGAGTACCACATATGAAATTAAAAGAAACAATATTATGTTTGTCGGTCATTATAGGAGATGAAATTATGGCAAATGAAATTCCGACATGTGGATGAAGCCCTCTTGAGTAATTTTTAGTGAATAGAAATTCCACCATACGCGCGACGTTACTAATATTTTATGACGTCTACAGCCTTCCTCTAAGGTGGGCATAAAATGGCAGTCGGTAATTTCGAATCAAGTGCCATATTGAGAACTCATAAAAATGAGTAGCTATGAAAAATTCATATCCTCCTTGCGTGTTACAGAAAATAATTGGCATTTTTGCTAACACTGATGATGTTCTGGCTTGAGCAATAAAGATAGAGCTTAAACCATTTATGTTTTGCAGCTTACCAATTCATTTTCGCAGGTGACTTACTTTTTCTGTTCCTGAAAATTACAATTTTCGCAATTTGAAGGTATAAACAATTTTATCAGAACATACCGTATTCATGTTTTTATTTGTCTGATTAGGCATTGACGGTAATGTGTAACTTGTTGCAACTAATAAAATAAAATTTATATTTCGGAAGTGTTTGACAAACGTTCGACAAACAAGCAGTACAGTCAATACAATTAATGTAGTGTTTTTTCTAGTCACCTCCACAAGTTTTTCAAGGTAATCCAGGATTGAGTTGACCAAAGTAACCAATTTTTTACGTTTTGTATTTACGTTAACAACTATCTGATAATAATATCTGAAAATATACGATAATTGTAAACGTAAAAAACCTATGTTTAATTAGTTAGGGAAACGATTTTAAAGTTGACACTATTTTTTTTTAATAAGGATAAAGATTTTTTGCGTTTTGTTCGATGTAACTAAAAGAAGACGGATTACCAACTAACTAAGAACACGTGTCTATATAAATATGTAATAATAAAATTGTTACCTAACCAGCATTTAGAACGAGCTGACGTAAGTCCGTGTATTAACGAAAACTCCGTTGTTATTTGAGTATTTATAGCTTATTTTTTTCAATTGAGACCGTGTTGATTTCACCTTCTTTTATCTAACTTTCACGCTATGCGAAAACACTTTTCTTCCAGGAATCACTAGTTACAATAGATTTTTGATTACCTTCTATAATCCATCAATTTATTCATAGGCCAGAAATAATCAAAATGGGTTAATCGACTGTCTTTATGCGCAATAGACTCAGTTATCTTAGGCGCTGTGTGTTATCAGGGGTCGTAGGTTTGATCTCTACCCAGGACAAGTATTTGTACGACGATATGTATTTGTTCTGTGTCGGGGTGTAATTCCAAGTATTTAAGTAATATTTGTGGTTCCTCTGTTTTCTGACATCCATAACACAAGTGCTTTAAGCAACTTATAACGGAGTCAAGTCAATTCAATTTGGTAATTTATTGTTAAATATTCATCACATACCTCCTATTAAATAATATACTTGGACTGCAACTATTTAAAAACTTTTGTTATAAACCAAACACAATCTAATAAAAATAGTAAGAATTTTATTTATTATTTTCATTATCAGCCGAAGCAAATGATCATAGGACATCTATTTTTTAAAGATTCTTCTTATCGATCTCTACCGCTAAATGGCAGTGTTCATATTGCTATGTTCAATTTGAAGGAAGATTCAGGCAGCAAAATTACTGGAAATCATATCTTCAAGTTACAAGGTTGGCAACGCCCTAGTGATACCCTTGTGATAATACGAGCGTCTATTTTTATTTTGTTTCATTTCATTTGTATATTTACAATCATTTAATTTATTTTTAATATATATATATATAAGAAGTTCCCATTGAAATATAGACGATACGAGATGAAAATAGAGACATAGCCGTTATTGCTAATGGTAGAAATGTTAAATCTGAACAGTTGTTACAAAATAAAAAAAAATTAAATTTCAAAAAAATTCGGATGCACACTGAGAAATAAAAAAGTAAATAATACTAAAGTGAAGAAACAGCGGTTTAATTTAGTTACAAATATTTTAAATAAAGATTTTAATGAAACTAGAGATCCATCATGTAAAAATAAAATATTTAAAAAAAAAATTTACTCGTTCAAAGCTGGGCAGGCCGCTAGTCAATTATAAAAAAAAAACCAGTTTCAATGGAGTATCAAACCAGCTTAGGGTTCTACAACAATCAATCTTCTCCACTATGCTGATCATGCTATGACGTCAACTCAGGTCACAATAGCAAGTCAATTTCGAGAGAAAGTAAACAAGCTCATAGAAATAATTATAATATTATGTCATGTCACGAGGCTGACAAGCGCTAATAATAGCCTTTTGATGCAGACCGTATGCTTGTTTGTCAACTAAGTAACATAAAACAATACTTCTATTACCTAAACATCCATGTGTTAACAGCCATTCGATTTTATCCTTGTAATATAATACATGTATATTACAAAATTTATATGTAGGTTCTCTTGAAACACTGTTTAACTGAAAACTCAAAAACTTGTTTACTTAAGAAGATATGAACCAATAAAATTCTTATAGTTGGAAATTCTTCAAATTTTTTTCAATAGCATTTCTTTGGTTCTCCGAAAATGTTTTCTAGTCTCTATTACTTATATAGAAAGTTAACCAAATGTATGGAATCCAGATTCTTTATCTCTTTCAGATTCAAATTATCCTATTTACCCTTTAAATAAGCGGTTTTTAATTAATTTTCCCTACAAACTACTTGAGAGATCAGTTTTTAATCACTACCGTCCGTAAAGCCTTTATTTAATTTCCCGATACTTCAGTACTTCGGCTTCCTCTCAACATTTTTCTACTACTACTACAGATTAAATTCATTTAAAATGTGCTAAATATGTTCATGAATATATTTTGATTAATAATATATATTTATATATATACCAGAAGTACCACGCGGTTTCTCTCGCGTTAAATTGTAAATAAATTATGCTAATTTTGCACCTCCCTTTTATCCTCTTAAGGAATGATTAACGAAATTATTATTTCTATACAAAATTTTATTAGAATAACTTCAAAAATAGCAAAGTTTCATATTAACTTGTTCATGTTATAAAAGGAACCCTTGCGCAAAATTTTAAGGTTCTAACCCTTACAGTTTAGGCTTGATATGCTAGTCAGTCAGTTAGCTTCTACTTTTATACATAAAGATATATATGCTATTGTATAGTATGGACGCTAAATCTTTTTCTAAGTTTTCCCGCACTTCTACATTGCCGTGCAGCATATACTCGTATAAAAGGACGCTGACAGACGAGAAAATCTATTTTGCTAGTCTCACTGTTGTCGTCACCACGCTGCCATGGATCTTTCCCCTGTTACGTATAAAGTATCTCTTGTAGTGATCTATTTCGTATAGTGATATTGTTATTATAATTAATGATCGAGAATTACTTTAGTTTATATTACAATATTGTATTTGTGTCTATTTGTATTGTGTATGGTAGAAAATATATTGAACATAATTTTTCCGCCCACATCTTGTCCGAAAAATAAGGGAATAATTATGTTGACACTCCGGCATATATTATCAAGATATAGTAGAAAAATTATGATTTATATGTTCAGTATTCCGGTACGCAGTCAAGCCTGTAGTCATCGCGTCCCTGATATGTTAGTTACTTTTTACGACCTAGATCTCATTAACCTTGTGTCTGACGGCAGTGAGCGATACGGAACTTTGTTTCGAGAAAAAAACTTATGAACCTGTTAGCTTAGATATCTTGTCCTTGACTTTTTAATAATTTGGCACCAACTTGTTTTCAATTTTGTCATCAGAAACCACAGTTTAGGAGAAGAAACTGAAACAATAATTTTTTTATTTTAATATCTGGCAGCACGAGGAAAAATTATTGAAATTTTTTTTTAAAACGTTTAAGGAATTCAATTGCTATAAGCTTCTCAAGAAGGTTAAAATTACCAATGCAATTTCATAAAAAAAACCTTTGAAAGTTTTCTAAGACATTGTTTATATTTGTTAAGAAGTGACAAATAAATATATGTGAATTAAATCTACTTTATGAGTAATTCAATCATAATTATGAGTAATCAAAGACAAAAATATCATTACCTTTTTTAATTGACTATCAAGTAATCCTTCTATTAATTTTCTATTTCCTTAATTAACCTTTCAATTATATTTCTATCATATTTTTTTGCAGAGTTATAATAATTTTATAGTAAATGCTCTAAAATATAAAGAAAGATCTGTTTTATCTTATAGTTGTTGTATGTTAAAAAAATGTAAACATTATCATTTCGCCTATCTTTTGTCTGAAAAATAAGAGAATAATTATGCTGACATTTCGACATACATTATCAAGATATGCTAGAAAAATTGTGATTAATATGTTTAGTATCTATATATATACTTAATCTTAATGATAAGTAACCTTTTATCATATATCTATCATATTAATTTACAAAGTTATATCAATTTAAAGTCGATGCTCTAAAATGTATACAAAGCACGGTCTTATTTTGGTAAAGAATATATTAGCTACATTTTAGTTGCCAATATCTGAGCAAGATAATTTGATAAACGTGTAAATTGCAACAACACTTTGCTTTGGAATAGAAAAAAATCAACTCATATATTTTTATACAAGCCTATAATATTTTTGATTTTCATGAAAATGACAATTAGGATTTTATTTATTTTATTTGACCAGTTAGACAAACACGCATAAAAATCGCGTGATAGTAAGCTTCACCGTAACCTAGAGACTCTCGTAATACCCCAAGGATATCGAGCGACTAGCCTGTTGCCAACCTTATGACTTGAAAATGTTACGTCACATTACCTTACTGCCTCTTACTCTTCAAACTAGAATTCAGCAATGCGAACACTACTATTTGGTGTTAGAAATAAGTTAGAGTGAGCTTCATACAAAAGTCATCTATGCAGGTGACTTTTGTATAAAGCTTTATTTTTCTTTATGTAATTATCTGTCTGTAAGAAAGAATAATATTATTATTCTTACCACATATGAAGTATGCAACCTTATGATTATTTTTCGTATTAGGTAATTATAAATTAAACAGAGAATTTATTAATGCTTCATGCATTAAATTGGATGACTAGTATTTTTTATGGAATGACTTGGAAAAAAGTAAATCGGGAAGATATTAACGGAATGGCTGAAAATCTTTCAAATTTAATATAATCGTCACGATCACAATCGTGTGGCCCTTGATAGTACGTGTCTAACTGTGAGTAATTGGAAGGTACTATTTGAGCCTAACTTGACTTATTAAACTGTAGTCGAGTATTACCTAAGTTTGAGGTTTCGATGAGGATCCGGAGACGTCTCAATTATAAGTTATGTCAGTTCTCTTTGATTTATTAAATTTCAATGTTTGTAATATATAATAGATACTTTATTAAGTAAATAAATTAATCAATTAAAATGTTACTTCAAGTAGACCTTGATTATATTATATCTGATCTAGGCTGAATAAATGGTTCATATTTATTAATATTTTTGAATACTTTGTACTATGTACTAAGACGATAACATTTTTATAATAGTAATCAAACACAACTCATACATTAACTGACTATACACTTATTTTAAGATAATGCTTAAAGCACCCGGGACTAACATTCATGATATAAATGTTTGTCGCAGGTGGGAATCCAACCGACGATACTTAGTGCTCTAGAGAAGATCACTACCAACTTTGTCATTGGGCCAGTCGAATACAACTATACCAGTTGAGCTACGCATTTTTGAATTGACATATATCGGGTCCTGGGTCGGGTGATACAGAGGCAATATTCTAGCTCTACCGAAATCCCCAACGAAAGCCATCCGAGACTAGGTTGAGCCTCGTAGACGAGCCATAGGTTCGCTCATATGTGCGAACTCGCCCCCTTCCCCTGTAGCACTGGAATTGACGTATTAGTAGTCCAGCATTAGGTTCTCCCAAAAAAATAACCACCGTAAACCCATGACTAATTCTCAAATCAAACCGTTCTGAGTTCATCATCAGAAGTCCACTGCTGCACTAGGCAAGCGTGTTAGCAATCGCATAGCGCAGTTTTTGCGACGGGAATACTGCTGCCCATCCCCACTGCGTATGAGCTACACAGTCACGGCTCTGGTACCTTAGTCACCTTTTACAATACCTGGTACAGAGGGACGTACTATTCCACGCTGCCAGAACCTACCAAAATGAAAAAAAAATAGTATTTGCCTGAATTCTATATCACTAGTCATTACCATCACAGCTGAGGTAATTTCCTAAACCCACCGCCAAGCGGCAGAGTTCGCATTACTGTGTTCTGATTTGTAAGGTGAGAGAGACAGTAGAATTATGTGACATAATATCTCCAAATCACATGTTTCTCAGGCACTAGTAACATGATCGATGTGATAATACGAGCGTCAATAGACTAGAGTCTATAGACTCTAGTCTATAGACTAGAGTTGAATACATGTAATTAGGTATTGAATTGGCCGTTTTTTCCATGTCTGCTATCCGTAACATAAGTGAGTTAAGCAATTTATCTCGGTGTCAGTCAATATATAAGATGTAGTGCAAGTTATTATTTATTTCATTTCTATAAAGTAAACAATAGTTTATTTTTTATTACACTGCGCCATTACCATCCGTCATAAAATAAAGTCGATGATCTTAAAAACACATTAAGCAAGCCATAATGGATACAAAGTTGCGTGATTCTACCGTAGAGTTTAATTGTTCCTCATCTGTACTTTGATTGTATAGAATATACGAACGATACCTTGTAACGAGCAAACACCAGTTTGAAACTTAAAGAGGAATAATCTTAAGATGCGACTGAGGTACCGGAACCATTAGATGGCAGATTAGTTAGGTTTCAACTGTAATATTATTAACGTGATACATCTACTGCTGAAAGTAAGCCTTTCAAAGAAAGAGAGAATTTTACCTTGAATTGGGCTAGGCAAAGGTATGATGGCATACGCAGAGCGTAGTTTTGTGACGGGGAAGTAGCCTCGTATTAGTGATTTACTACTCTACTTTGCCAGTCCCCAAGATGCTTATATTTTCCAATACATATTAAGTAAGGTATGCTTTGCCTAAATTGTCCCACACCAATTCTTCCATTCACTTCCGCTTAACATATCTGTGCATTCATATTACTTTCATCCCTCTTTTTATCTCAATTATTATCACATCATCATTTTTCATACCACATTTTTTTTACCGCGCTATTGTTCTCGATCTAATTAGAAGAATAGTTCAGAATTTAAACTTTTCTTAGTCAAGTCTAGGTACTAAGACC
The DNA here is from genome assembly GCA_020976665.1 of Heortia vitessoides. NCBI lineage: Eukaryota > Metazoa > Arthropoda > Insecta > Lepidoptera > Crambidae > Heortia > Heortia vitessoides. The sequence goes on from JACJUM010002878.1 coordinate 15,716,154, forward strand.
AAACAGCGTCCCTCGTATGATAGTTGCTCGTTAACTCAATTTGCAAAGTTTTAATTAACCTGAACATGATACAGAACAATAGATGTGTTTTCAAGTGCGTTGATTTATTTTTTAATCTTTTCTTGTCATATAATCCTTACAAAAATGTAAATACGAGTAGGAAATAACATTTGAGGTAACATAAAATGCAAATACAAAGTCAAATAAAGATTTCTTCGGTATAACGAGAAATCCACGCGATTCAAATTGAAGCTCACTACGATACGAAATTCTTGTGCACTAGAAATTTACATACTGGTGTGTCGAAGACGCGGGAGAAGCAACAATTTGCTCTCATGACCTGAAAAGTTCTGAAAATTTAAATAAAATTGATGGCCCGAGCTCAGAGTGAGGTATAAATCTTAAATACATTTTTGAGATATTATATTTAATTTAACCTTATGATACTGTCATAGTATTTTCTATTCGTATGATCTCACAAGTCTTTGAGCATTCAAATAATAAGATTTTTTTTATTGTTATTTATAACTTGTGTCGTGAGACATTTGCCTACTTAGTTGTCTACTGAGGTACCGAAACAGATGGCGGTATATATGAACAGCATTTCTACTTTAGAAATCGGCGAAATCAGAAATTTATTATTAAACACAGACCCGACTTTAAGACAAGTATCTTAAAGCACATGCAGGTATCAGGCCACAGAGAAGTTACAAATATAATACTTACATACATGTAATAAACACCCAGACACAAAACAAATATAAATGTTCATCATTAAATATTTTCTATGGGTAGGGATCGACCGCACGACCTTAGGCCCATAGGAACATTACTGTCTGCGCCATTGATTCAATGCCCCAATCAGGAATAATGAAAAGCTGTCAAATTAAATGCTACCAAACATTCCAGATGTAGGAGACAAGTGAAATTGCGTCAACGTTGAATTAAATCTATTTTAAGCTTCAGATGCCATTTTAAGGTTGCTTAGGTCTTAGGTCCGGTAAGGCAACTTTGATTTAAGTGAAAAAGTTATTATTAAAGTTATTATTTTATATATATATATATATATATATATATAAAATAATATATATAAAACTATGCAGTTAATATTTTAATACGTTAAGTATCCAAACGTTCATGATAAATAATATATAATCCAAGTAATAAGTTAACTATCTTAATTATACACATATAATGCAAGAAATGAATTAACTATCCAGATTATACCAAAATATAGCCATATTAGTAAAACTGCAAGCCATTATATATATATATATATATATATATATACCTATATTTATGTTTTAGGAAGTAAGCAAACAAGCATATACAGTTTGCTTAATGGTAAACGCCAACCTTGTAAACTGAAGATACTCTATCACATTAACCCAGTAATTTCTACTGGCTTCCACTTCTATTTGGCGTAGAAATAGGTGAGAGTGAGGTACCCAAGCAGACGCGCTATTTAAGAGTTCTACCTCGAGTATATAAATAAAAATACTCATTATATCAGTCGTAGGGCGAAGAGATTTCCATTATTTCTAAGAAGTTAATTCCGGATTAGTTCACTCATAGAGAAAAAAACTGGTTTTTTATAAGCTAGGCTATGTATCAATCAATTAATAAAAATGATAGAATGATAAGGTTTAGTCTTTAAATATAAGTAAGTCGGTCTGTTTTTACGTACTTATACCAACAGAATAAAATTACGTAAAAACAGTCATACAAGATCTTAAAAGAGTCTATACCAATTCTTTTATTTACATTGTTAAAATGCAGTCATGTTATAGTACCACTCCAACTCATAAAGTAATTCGTTACAGACATTGGCAGCCCTGTCTGAGTACAAATTAATTTCAGTTGATTACGTCTCTTAATTAATCCAAAGGGTAAAGCAATATAAACTACATATTTACTGCATAATTGTTCTCGTGAGCAATTACAAATCAATGAACTAGCCATCCTTACATTGCGTGCATCAGAACTTCTGACGCATAGACATTGAATTTAATTAATTTTTCACCTGCCTTCACTTCAATTGTTTCAGAAAATCATAAACAATCCTTTAACAAATATATGTAAACATAATCTCCACAGATAAATTGAAATTGAACCGCTGCGTATTGCTTTTTGTATCAAATAAGCATCTGTTATTAATATATCAGGCTTTTTAATCGACTAAACAATATTATATAATTTATAGTTGGTAATTTTTTAGATATTTAATTAACCGGTGCTAAAAGTAGGTAAAGTAAATGGAATTATATTAAAAACCCAAAATTTTATAATGATTTATTCAAAAATGTAATCAGATTTCATAAAAATAAATTATTTCTCTGAAAATACAAAAATATGCACGTTGTACGTATTTATAGTATTCAATACTCATTATTTCACTCCGCTAATTACACTTTTATATTCCCTAAAAATATCAAGAAACGATATTAAAAGTTTAGTAATATCGCTTTTGCCATGAGGTTCCGGCATAAGCCTTGAGGTACTGGTAGAGTAGAATAGTACCTCCTCCTGTACCAGGTGTCGTAAAGGGCGACTAAGGTACTAGAACCGACAGATGGCGGTATATCCATCCGAAACAATGCAGCTCAAATGCACAGGTCAAGAATGGGCAGCAGCATCCCCGTCGCAAAAGCTGCACTCTGCGATTGCCAATTCGCTTGCCCAGCGCTGCAATTATGGCCAAAAATCCCCCTTTCTTGGAGAGGCCTATGTTCAGCAGTGGACTTTTGAAGATAGTCCAACACTGTTACCTAAATGTCAACCTGCTAATGAATCACGCGTCGCTCTCGGATGCGTTCTCTATTCACTTCCATGGACCGCTTACACGTGCCGAAAAAATTTAAGCGATTAAATGTTGTTTTACTTCCTGTTGTTGTCTTATGCTCAGGACGTTTTATTTATCAAATTCCGAAGTTAAAGCTAAGTTTTCCTAGTGTATGTATTATTTTCCTGTCATCAACTTTTTCGAGATAAGACTAGCCCATCTCCGCCCTGTGAATTGGAACTGAACTGTTTCGAAAGGATATACCGCCATCTGTCGGTTGTGGTACTTAGGCTAATTATTCTACTCTGCCGGTGCCTCAAGGTTAAGTCTTCTAACAAAAATTTAGTCCGCGCAACAGAACCGCTGCCTCGCTATAGACGCTCGTATAATCACAAGCGCATTGTCAACCTTGAAGATATTATGTTACAGTACTCAATTATTACATTGTCTCTCTCACCCCTCAATCCGGAACACAGCAATGCAAACACTGCTTATTGGCAGTAGAAATAGATAAGTGTTGTACTAATACAGACAACGTCATCACTTAGCTCCTTAACGTTTTACTATTTTATGTACATATGTCTAATTTATTAACATACCTGCAGTCATACCGCGTCTATAAATAAATATGATAAACATTTTCTGACTGTAATGTTAAAGACATTTGGATTAGTGATGTCTGGATTTTATTTAAGTTACTTCGAATTCACGTTTATTAGAAATAATAGTCGTGAAATCAATTTAACTACCAATAGGAAACCCTTAGGAGATTATAATTTTAAAGATTATTATATATATTTATAGCTGTCACATTTGGCGTGATAGAAATCGCATAGCGTAACTTTGTGTTAGTGTTGCTTCTGTCCATTATATGATAATTATTTAAAAGAAACTATTTATACCGCCATCTGTTAGTTAAGATACATTTGCTTCTTACAACACCTGGTACGGAGGAAAAGAATATTCGAGATATAATCAATGAATTTCGTTAAATTTGATTGTATCCTGTTGACCTTAGGTTAATCACAGACCTAAATCTTAACGTGCAAGGTTCAAATAACCTCGCGCAATTGCGGCAGCAAACAGTAATAATGCTAATTTATCAAGTTAGATTAGAAATGTTAGGTTAGGTAGTATTATATAAGCAAAGGTATAAATTTAAATTGTATGTTTGTTACACTGAAATTAGGAAAATTCTTACTCATTTAAATAATTATGTTCTCTGATTGTACAAGAAAATACGGCTTAAATATATACACGAGTGACTTGGTTATACCGATGACGTTTAAAATTATAATTCTGGTGCCTTGGCCTTGATCGCTGTAGTTCCATCACTTGCAGACTTAACTGAGCTACCTATGCTTGAAAATTTGTATAAAGATCTGATGGTTAGGATCTGTCGCTGAAAATCTCAGCAACAAATATACATATAATATATATACGGCACTGAAGGCTGTATACAGGCAGTGTAAAATTAATCAATAAAACGGTTTTATTATTTACCTAAAAATATTTGACCTTAAAATTTGTACTTTAAGATAAACTATTTGCATGACAAAGACTTATTTACTTATGTTGAATAAAAAAAGTCCATGCAATTATTATATATTTAGAAATTTCGTAAGGGTAAGCTTTTCTATTACCAAAGCATATAATATGGTAAAGATTATATAAATGATAAAACTGCCTGGGGTTGAATTGCTGTAACCTATCTTTAAGACTTCCATTAACTCAGTATTGATGTAAGATTTGTTACCACTAGAATTTTATGTTACATTCTGGAAGTTCGAGTAATAAACTTGCATTAAACTTAGTTTTAAGACCCGTCTGGTACTGACAGACTAGTATAAGGCCTAATTTATATATTAGATTACTCTTATGATCCCGTGAAGTTATCAGTATTACAGGTATAATTATTTAATTAGTATAATTGCACTACATATCTCATAAATTAATGTTTTTCGTATTATTTATGACGATTCGAAAGTGTAATTGTCCTAATTCAATAAAGTATAATTTGATTTGATTTTATATGCGGCCTATAGTATTCTATGTAACGGTAGTATCCAGCTGTTTTAATCAGATGTTGTCCTTATTATTATTATTTTTTGAACTCCTTGCAGATTTGTTGTCTATGCTTTTCTGGTGCATTAATTTTCTGAGTTAATTCAGTTATTTAGATTCTTATACGAATTTCTTCATTTTTGATTCGGTCTCGCAAAGAGACTCCCTAGTCCTCCCCATAGCACGTTGAGCTACTTTGAACTGACTAATAATGCCCTGAGTAAGACTTTATTTTTTGGAGTGGATCACAAAATTCCCTCAGGAGCTTATCTTCAAATCACTCTATTTATAAATATTATTTTGGAGTATAACAGCCTATGCTTTGCAATGGAATTTATATCAAATTAATTGGAACTAGTAATCGTCGAAAGCACCTTCAAAGGTGTAACAACCTTTGATAGTAAGTGTTTCCGGTAGCTGCGGGTGTGAAACGAATAGCTGATAATAAACTTCAAATAATTCAAGAATGCTCTCTTTCGTATAATGTATGGTGTTGTTTATGTAATCTGCAATTCTGCTGAATGTCGCGTTCAGAATTATAATAAAATCTACAAAGACGCAGTAAAGTTGTAATACTCTGCTTTTGTTTTTTTTTTAATTTCTTTATTAATAATTTTCTTAAGTAAGTTGCTTTATTGCCTAGACTAATCCTATTAATAGTAATTGAATTATTGTGATTTTTTTTTTCAACTACTGTCAAAAGAAAATATAATTTTTACTTGCACACATTTATTTTTTCTATTGACTTGAAAACACCTTAATTTCAATAATTAAAATATAAAATGATTAATTCTATAATGATGGTTTTAAATTATTAATTTCATAATTATGTCATTTAAAGTCACAAAGACAGTTATTTTTAATTAAAGTTAGCACCATTTGCTTGGATAGAAATAAAAACAATCAACATTTATTAATAGTTATAACATTTGGTTGTATCACTTGATCATTGTTATCACAATAGAAAAGAGTGGCTGTATAAGATAAAAAAATATGATTATGAAAGTTGAATGAACTGCGTTTTTAAATTAATAAAATAATAGTTGTTTTTGTAAATGGTAGATATTTTTAAAGTAAAATGTTGTCTTGGGCTTTACTCTACTTAAATACTTTACAGACAAACAGCAAAGTGACTGTAAAGTTTTAAAGCTGCGACTTCCACCAGAAAACTGCCAAGTTTCAAAATAAAGTACTAAGTGGAAAAGATTGATAATTCAGCCGGTACAGTTTGAAAATTTCTAAAATCTTAATAAATGAATTTTCTGACTGTAATGAATGAAAAAAAACAAAAAATTAAGATAAAATAGAGGACTCAAATTATATAGTTATGTACACTTGTGTTGCAAGGTACATGCCGATTTCAATGAAACAAATGTTTCAATACTGAAGAAAGAACTTATGGTAGCGGATCAGACTATAATTTACACCATTAGGAGCAGCGAATAAATATTATTGAACATCAAATACAAAAACGATCAATGGTGGTGGATGAAAATATATAAAATGACCTGAATTAAATATACTTAATGGAATATACTTTTGTGATATACGGACGGAATTTGAGTTTGCATCTTAAATTCGTAATCTATTTTATATCTTGCTTAGTTTTCAATTTTAATCAAGCGGTTTTTTAAAAGATATGAAATGAAATATATTTTACATTGGTTTCCATATTTTATGTTTATTCATTTCCACCCCACCAATATATATATATACTACTTGATATAGTCCTTGAAATTTTAATCATGATTGTCGTGCTCGTCGGGCGTGATAGTAAATCGTGTAGTTTGGCAACGAGAATGCTGCTACACGACCTCGTAGTTCAGGTGCTACGATATTTCTGGTGGATATACCACCATCTTTTGGTGCCGGTACCTCAGTCGTCTCTTACAACATTTGTTACAGAGGAAGGTATTTTTCTATTCTGCAGGTGTATTAGAAAATGAAAAAAAAATATACTTAAATTCCTTAATTTAATAAAATTTTCATCATATTGGTCTACAAATTGTATCTTTAAATAGCAAATTGTCCGTAAATAAAAAGGAACGCTTCAAACTGCACATCGTATACACGGCATGTATGAGAAATTAAAATTTATATTATATAAATTACATTATAAATGAGATATACCTATTATTAATGTTAAATCTAACTTTCTCAAGTATCTTATAAAGGATTACTTAAGCTTTGAGTAACGCCTCATTATCTTTATACTCCGTAATACATTAAAATTTTCAAACAAATAGACTTGTTATCTCATACTTACTGAAAGCGTATATTTTTGGGTCTACAACCAACTTTTTGTGTGCCAAAATCATCTGATAAGACTAGGAACGCAAAGCTTTGCATAGAAAAAGAAAACCTTGATAAGCACTAGTAAGGGATTTTCATGTAAAATTATCATGAAACTAAGTTTCAATTGTGTGTATGTACATATCAAAAGGTAGATATGTACAATTTAGCATAAGGTACGAGTAGCTGGTTGCATCTCACCACACCCAGCTCTGAGCGTTCACCGCGCGGGCAACGGCTTAAGATTTTTTACAATAAATCAATATGCAAATTCCTAGCTTGTGTGATGACACGTATTTTTGAGTAATAAATAGAGCGTAAATTTGAAGCAAGTTAAAATTTCCCCAGCGTCCTTATCCAGACTGAAGCTATTTGAAATCTACAAGACTTAAACCACCATTTCGCAACGCTATCCTTAAGGGATTGAAAAATCACTGTTATTTTATGGTCTCGGCGTAGACTCCGGTTTCCTACAACTTTTATTTCCTTTTTTAATAAAGGTCAGACGGTTTATAACTGCTTCCTTTATTTTACTGGTTTGCTAGTATAATAAGTTGCCTCGAATGGCGGAGTAGAATATGTTACTTTCGGAATGACGTAGAATGTAAAGGTCGCCTTATTTCTACCTGTTTCTACCGCTAAATAAAAGTGTTCGCATCGCTGTGTTCCGGTTGAAGAGTGTGTGAGGCAATGGAATTACTGGGTAATGTGAAATAATATATTCAACTTACAAGGTAATCAGCGCAGTGGCGCTTACTATCACAGGCTGTTTGCTTGTTTGCCAATATGGTCGAATAAAAAAGAACTAAAACTGTATTAAATCTATCAGTGATAAATATTCTCCAAGCCTATGATTTATTGGTGCCTGATCCATCGGTGTCGATACATACAAGAACTTGCAGTTTATGCTTATTAATGCATATAAGTTGAATTCAATGTCGTCCATTCAAGCAGTTTTATGATTTGACTCTACCGAATGCACCTTAGCAGGCAATTGGTTACAATTAAGAATAATGTGATAAGGAAAAATTTCGTAACAGAAAGATGAGGTGTAAAGTATGATATTAAGACAAATTGAATGAGGCGTGTTAGGGAGTGTTAGGATATTTAGGTGAATTAATGAAGGTAGAATTATGAAAACTATTGGTAAGATTGAAGATAAAATCCTTAATAAAATACAAACAAAATGAAATATTCAAATCAATCAAATCAAAATATTTACCTTTAATTATAAATAATTTAAATAATTAATTATAATAAATTCTTCTTATTAACTTCAATACACCATCGGGTATTAAAGTTTGACTAAATTTTTATTTATACTAATTTAATCAAACTTTAAGCTTTAGTACTAACAAGAAGAGAACTCGTACACCTCGTACACCCTGATTTGTATTACGAGTGAAAACACTAGGTGTACTTTTATTGCGACGAGGACGTCAATTTATTTTTGTGTAACCTTCTGTAAAATCCTTTTGTGTAAGTCTGCTGGTCATCGGTATTCTTAGTCACCGATGATTGTTAGTGTCCAGGCCCGTGCACAAGAACATCTACATTAAAAGTGTTCCGAGACTAAGCAAAAGGGGTGATAGTAGAAATATCTAAAATTACAGGCTTAGTGTGCACTCACCACCATATACCGCCATACATCGGTTCTGGACCCCAATCGCCTTTTACTATATCTGAGGGGATACTATTCTACTCTACCGATACCCCACATATGAGTTTTCATCAACAGTTTCAAAAGTATGAAAGGAGCCAAATATCGAAGGCAACTTTAAATAGTTGTATTATATTAAATTGAACAGCATAGTTGAATTTATTTTATAACATTATGTACCTTTTTACATATTATTAATGTTGGTGGTATTAACAGTAACTCTATATGTTCATAAGGTACAAACGATAGGTTACCAAAACTAATTGATCGTATTATAGACAAAAATTCCCCAAAATCTTAAAAATCTTCTGGAGAGACTTGTAAATACGCTTTACTACTAATAAAATGTAAGATTTACTAGTTTTTAGTAGTGTCGTTACATTTTATTGTTTAACGGCTTTGAAACGAATTTAACGGCCTTAAAAAGCCGTGAGCCGTGAAATACCGGCCGAGCAGGATAGCTTCTCCCCCTGTATCAAGTTTCGTTTCAATTTTAATATTTGGCTTTTTTGGATATTAATAAAACCTAGACACAGAACAAATTCAAATATTTGCTCTGGGTAGGGATCGAACCCACCTTTGGCGCACAAGATAGGGTCTCTACTGCACCATGGGGTACCACGATGTATAAAATATTTCGAAAAATTTTAATCTGCCTTTCACCATGTCAATGTACTAATATTAATGTTTTAAATAATTTCTTCAGTTTTACTATCTATATTTATTAATTTTATGCTTTCAATGATTAAAATATATATACAAAGAAAAATAGTCTTAGTGGTCACTAACTTGAAACCTTATATTATTTATGACATGACTGTCGGAACAATACCAAATAAACAGTAAACATGAGGGAAGATATGACATCAAAATGCCCTCACGAAGCACTGAGCTACGAAAAAAATACTGTCAAATATCTACTGTTAGTAGTATAGTAGTAAAAATAATATTTTTGTATATTTTTATAACTAAATTAAAACTTAGTCCATTATTCGCCTTTTTTATATACAAATAGGTCAGCTAGTAAATTGTAGGTAACCACGACTTTATTCGGAAAGCACTAAGAAGACTAAAATAACTTTACGGGTCCAAAGGCGTAGATGGTAGTTACCCTATCTTTTGAGTTAAGGGTCGTGTGTTTGATCACCACCCGGTCCAAATATTTAAAGTGCGAATATTTGTGTTTTTTCTATATTTGTGATTATTGTGATAGCGTCTGTATTCAGTTAAATTATATTAACCATGTCAAAATATTTAATTTTCCGGAAAAAATCGTCATACCTGACTCAATAAGACCGAGTGAGACTCAATCATCAATCTACTATATCAATATATGTCAATAAATATATATATAAATCAATTTACCATAGACTAAAAAAATACAAAACTAAATTAATATTTCCTGCAGGCTTTCTTTTTTTAGTACGCTATGTTGTAAGTAACTTGCTTTCTATTGCAAGGCATCTGACGCAACCCCACTTATTTCTATGCTTTGTTGTTCGCAGATATCAAGCTATTGTGCGACCCATGCGGCCGCGGATGTCCAAGACATGCTCCCTCATAATGATCGCTTGTATATGGGTTAGTGGGATGCTTCTAGCCATACCTTGTCTGCTCTACTCAACAACCAAAGAGTACAGGTAAGAAATAAAAGAGATATTACTAGAATTCATCATCATTATAGCAGCTGAAACCATTGCTGGAGATAGGACATAGGCCTCCTCAAACGTGTAGGAAATCGCAGAGCGTAGTTTCGCGACACGAATGCTGACATCTCCGCTCTTTTACGTTTAAGTTACACTACTTAAGGTGGATGTACCGCCAACTGTCAGTACTGTGGCCTCAGTTGCCTTCTATGACACCTGGAAAGAAGGCGGTACTATTCTATTCTGCCGGTACCACACGTCGAAGAATTAAAAATATGATTTAAACTCGGGCCCGATGGCGTAAATGGTTGTGTTAAGAATCGTGGTTTCATTCCCTACCCTGTACAAATATTTATGTTATGAATATGTCAGTTCGATCTTTGTCTGGGTTTTTAAGGGTCTTACTTTTAACTTAAATTTGTATTTAAGTACTAGCTGCGCCCGCGTCTTTGTTCACGTAATTGTTGGAAACTCTTAACGAGATTATTTTTTGATTGCTCACGTTAGTTCATGTTATTGTATAATCACGAATGAGATTTTTTTAATAATATATAAAAAATAATGTTTTTAAAATAATGGGTCAAAGTACTTCAGCATAAATTATATTTTTACTTTTGTTTAAAATAAAATACGCTGTATTCAACCGTTAATACTTATAAATTTTATTATATGAAATCAAAAGAATAACGATAATACCATAATTAATTTAACGTTATCCTAACATGTATGAGTTATCTGTCTATTCCGGAAACTCACACGCCTATACCGCACTACAGATATCGTCTAAATACATGCATCCTTACTAATATTATAAATCTGACAGCAACTCTGTCTGTCTGTCTGTTACGCAATCGCGACTAAACTACTGAACCAATTTAAATGAAATTTGGTATACAGATAGTCTAAAACCTTAGAAAGGACAAAAGCAACTTTTTCATTCGACATAAGAGTTGTAAGGCTCGAAAGGGGGGATGAAAAGTTGTATGAAATTATCGCTATGTTAGAGCTGGAAGCTTAAAACTTATTATTTAGGCTATTGATTTGTATATATAAATAAAATCACATTCAAAATTTATATATGAAAGTTATGGTGCAAAGACTTTAAACTAGTTCACGCGGAGGAGTCGCGGGCATAGTAAATCAGCACTCGCGTTATTCTTAAACCTAGAATAAATGTTTCTAGCTAATACTTTACCACATTACTTTAGTCTTTCCAAAGATGAAAGGCACCTGAACAGGCTTATATTAGGTATTTGCCTTTGGAAATATTGATATTTTTCTTTATTGATAGCTCGATACGAATTTCTTCCCAATATTACGTGAGTGAAACTCAACTTTTTAAAAAGTTAAAACAGGTTAGATAGCGATAAGTTCTTAAAATTTCATCTATTTTTATTGAAACCAAAATTAAACAGATAATTATGGCAGACATCGTACAAAGTCGCATTCTCTCTGCATTGGTACCTCACTCTCACCTATTTCTACCGCCAAACAGCAGTTTTCGCATTACTGAATTCCAGTTCAAAGAGTGAGAGAGGCAGTGAAATTACTGGGTAATGTGTCAAAATATCTTCAAGTCACTAGGTTGAAAATGTGCTAATAATATCTTTATATCAATAAAGTGTTATAAGGATATTATTGTGTCTATAAGTGTCTATAATGTCTATAAGCTGCGGTAGCGCTTACTACCACGTGTACTGTATGCTTGTTAGTCGACTTGGTCTAATTAAAAAAAATTTAAGACCGCAATAATTAATATTTCCATCAAATACCTTTTGTATTACAATGCAAATTGTCATTTTAGATAACATTTCCGAAAAAAAATAATCTTGTCCCAGGCTTCAGAACTGGGAATCAAACCTGCATATTTGCCATGTTAAGAGTCCCACCTGAAACCTAAGCCTTGTTGATTGTTTTATAGTAAATATTATCTGAAATATAATACAGTATTTGCTATGCATTAAGCCTCTAAAAGAATGAAGAGTCATATTTTCGATCGGACCATTAAAATATATCAATATTTTGATACACGTATCTTCATCGCTGTAAAAACAATGTTGTTGAAATTTAATTTTAATGTTTTTTTAATAGAAAATTGAAGATATAATGACAAGATATCTATTCTCTTGACAGACACTGATGTATCTTAAAATAAACATGAATTTGGTACATAATAAATAATAATGATAACGGATAAACTGCCACAAAATATCATACATTGACCTGATTTCGTAATAAGTCACTTAAAACACTTGTGATGCGGACATTAGACAACAGAGGAATCACAATTATACGACTTTAATACATATATTCAATACCCAGACACAGAACAAACATAAATATCTTTATATACATATTTTTCCTGGGTGGGCATCGAAACCATGGCCTTTGGCGAAAAAAATATGATCACTACCATCTGCGCCATCGAGCATATCATCATAACAGGCCATGCCAACTCGCTACTATTTTACTCTAATGTACCTTACGGCTTTATTGCGAAAGAATAAGGTATTCCGGGCATCGATTAAGTTATTCTGGATATATGTGCATTGGCTGTAGGATTTTTTATATAAGGAGATATATTTTTTATATGCTTTAAGTCTAAAATGTCTCCCGATAAGTGCTCTACACTTTTTGTTTATGGCTTTCACTCATCACAAACCTTACGGTTTCAAATGAAGGATTATGAAAGCACCAGATGCGTCAGGTCTTACCAATGCCATTACTAAGTAAACAGAGAGGACACCGGAGTACTCAAATTGCTGAATTTAGTTCGGGCATAAACTCTTTTCTACCATGAAGTGCAATACATATTTTGTTTATGGATCTCTCTCATGGATAACCTTACGGCTGCATATTAGAGATCAGTTATCCCTACAGAACCTTGCTCACTCTTCCGGAAACCATTACCAATGCGAGCACCACTTCTATAAAGTGAAATAATGGCTATAAAGTAAATAATGGTATGAAGTAGCGGCTAGTACCGCGTGGGCAGCATTCCATTCTGACAATGGCACCGGATTGGTTAGAGAGGTGATGATCTGTCTGTCTATCTGTCGAAAGGCATAGAATACAGTAAGATAAATATGAACCTAGAAAATAAATATTTACTCATTATAAAATTTATTGATTGACTTTTGATTTACCGATAATAGATATTATTATCGAAGCAAAATTGACGATAGATTTGAGCACGATGCTTGAAGAGCTTCAAGTTATAAAACCGACGCTTCTAATTCAGATCGGATTCCAAAATGTGGTTGAGTGATCTGACTAAAAACTGCAAAATCACGCTAAACCTAGGCGACATATAACACATCCTATTAGAGATCACTTATAGTGCTCTATGTCCAGTCCTACAACTTATGTAATTATAACTTTACAAATACCTATTTAGCAATGTTGACTATGTTTAACTTTTCGTTGTTATCAAATAAGTGTTAATTCGTTATAACTACAACGTTCTCCTTAATTAAAAATATCTCTGAAATCGAGTTAGACGAACCGCACTTTCTGCGAAAGCCGTGGGAAAAGTCTACATCGGGGCATTGACCCTGCATTCCGAACTAGTGGAAATTATTCCATTTATGCATATGAGCGACCTTTAATGAACTTTCAGCTTAACTATACTACTGAGTTGTATGCTTATCTGCCTTCGTCGTCTTCTTCATCATTATTATATCAGCCTTTGAAACATCACTGTTAAACATAAGCTTTCCTAAGAAAGGGAGACTTTGACCCATAATTGTCGCGCTGGGCAAGTGTGTTGGCGATCGTGACGGGGATGCTGCTGTCGTCCCTGACCTCCTGATAATTTTAATAAATATCCTAGATACAGAATGCAGCGCCTTCAGCCATGTGTGAATATAAATCATTCAGTCGCCCACTTGACGCATTCACAAAAAAATCATTCAAATTAATTCTGCTGTTTATTTGAGTAAAGATAAATAACTCTTGGATTGATTTGTAAGTCTAAACCATCCAGGGCACCACCCAAAGGCATCCAAAATTAAGGAGGAGTTTAGTGATATACGTGTGTACAGTGACATACACACTAATTATATATATAAAGATGAGTCCCTATGTCCCTGGGTCATGGCATCACGCGTGAACGATTAAAACGACTTCGCTGATTATTTTATTGTTTTAATTGTGATTTTCTATAGAATATTTTTTTTTAGGGAAAAAATTTCGAAGATTCCTGAAAAACAAAGTTAAAGACCAAATTACTTAACTCTCTTTATATAATGTATACCTTTGATATACAAGTGACTGTTAGTTGGTCATCAGTTTACGCAATTGGTGGAACAGACGCAGCAGATTTTAATGCAGATCCATCGGCTGATATTATAACATTTATTTTAAATTGTTTACAACAATTAGAAATTAAAATTCTTTGTATTAAAGACCGGGTTACGTATATTGTATGTGTTGGCTCGGCTGGTTAATTTTATATGTACTAACTAACTCGTCAAATTTTTACCTATATCTACTCTAATAATAATATACTCTATATAGTACAAGCAAAATTACATAAAGAAAAATAAAAATTATAAATTGTTATACAATTATTATTATATTTATAAAACAATCCCTTATCGCTCATTCGCTCTACATATGTATCACTGAAAGAATATTGCGACTTTAAATTGAGATAGTAATTAATTATTCTTTCCCTCAAGTTAGATCAAAGAGTAAGCAATAAGAAAAAAATTATTGAAATCGGTTTAGAAATTCATCCCATACAAACACTGTGACGGGAAATTTTTAATTAAAACATAACCTTCAAACTCAACTACATCGAATAAAATAGTTTTTGTCACATTTTCGCTTTTATTTGTACTTATTTATAGATAGGCAGATGTGTCGAGAGTACTTTTATTTAAAAAAAAGTCTATAATAATTTAATAGATTAACAAATTTTTTCTAGATTGCTTTTTAATATTACATCTAACATTGTTCCAATAACAAGGCAGTAAATATTACTAGAAACAATAAATTACCTTACTGAATATAAGCTGAAGCTAGTTTGTAATTATTATATCAGCCATTGGTAGTCCACTGGTGGACATAGGCCTCCCCAAGAAAGGGGGAATTTTGCCCATAGTTGCCGCGCATGCATGTTGGCATTCATAGCACGCAGCTTTCGCGACGGGGAGCTACCCCCTGTGTATTTGAGCTACAGTGTTTCCGATGGATGGCGACAGATGGCGGAATTCATCTGTCGGTTCCAGTACTTCATTTATCTTATACAGGGGGTGATCCTATTTCATTCTGCTGGTACCCCACGGTTTGTAATATTCTCAAGTATTTAACTTGACAATATTACAAACCGTGAGGTACCAACAGAATAAAACACCATAAAAACAACGGCGAGACAGCTATTTTAACTCGATGTCTACTAAAAGAAAAATAAAAAAAAAACATCTTACAGCCTTAAAAGTTTTCTCACCACAAAAGTTTAATTAGTAGATAATATTGAAATGGCACATCAACCCTTATACTGATACAAAGTAATAAAATGGAACTTCTTTAGAACTTTCACCCTTACATAAAATTGGGTATTTACAACAATCAAGCTAGTACTTTCGTGTCAAAGTTCTGTAACTTTCCATATGAACATAAATTATAAATATAGTTTTGATCTCTTATTATATATATTATTAGAACAAGGTGACAAACAAGCATACAGTTTGCGATATAACAAGCGTTACTGCTAATAATATTACTAGCGCATTGCCAACCTTGCGGCTTGAAGGTATTTTGTCACATTACCCAGTAATTTATCTGCCTCTCACAACAAATAACAACCCCACCTGAACACAGCAGCGCGAGCAATGCTGCTTTGCGATAGAAATAGGTGAGAAGTACCAATTTAGACGACCCAAGTATGGGGTCTACCTTATGTATCCATAACATTAAAATATATAATTAGATAGAGATGTAACTGTTTAATCAAGGATTAACTTTAAAAGTATTTAGGTTAACAGGTACTTCTTAAATAATTACTAAAGTTGATAAACTGTGCTCGGGAGTTTGTTGGAATGGAGTAGTGACTTCTGGCAGTTTTTAATATATTGAAGCTAATTATTTTGCTAGTAAAACACATACATGCATTAAATTTGAGCTAATTTAAGTAAATTTTTATAAATAACTTTTTTTTGTTTTTCCACCTTTAATACCCATAAGAAATCCCTAAAAAACTTACACGTACTCTTTTTTCAAATTTTGAAAGTCATTCATATATATATACATATAATCTTATAATATTATAATCAATATTTGTGCCTTATTTTTCGAACACTGTATATAGGCAACAATTTATCGAAGTTGGATTAATTGATTTATTTATTGATCAGATCAGCATAATAATATTTTTCATGAATACTATGAACTAGATTACTTAAGGTATTTAAATTCACACATCTCATACATTCACCTACCATCATGCTGCTAGATACTAGGAACACTATCGAATGCACCATTATTAAATTTGAGAACATGTTTTTTTAATTTGAGAATTTGTTATCATCTTGCCGTTAATGTTTGGTTTTTTTCCATAATCAGCCTTTAAACGGATTAAGTAGAGCGCGAAAGCCAGTTCAAATATTTGCTAACTATGACAGATTTGATAGATTATTCACGCTCCGTCGATGAAACGTTAATCGTGGCTTATTGCCTGATGTAGTACATACAGGTTGATCATAAAATTGCAATACTGAATTCCTCATGTAATAACTTTTCAATTACAGAGTTTTGTTCGTTGTATACCAATTTCGAACAGTGCGAGTCGGACAGTTTATTGTTACTGCTAATTGACACAGCTGTTTGCCTACAGATCAGTTTGTGAGGATATGCCCTAATAAAAAACAGGAGGATTTGTGTATTTTTAAATAGATACTCAGTCTTCACGTAATGACAATTAAGATGAAATACTGTGGACAAAAAGTCGTGAGACTTTTTAATTTGCGCGCTAAAACCCATTAGTCGAATTATTAATATATAATCTATAAATATAAAAAGACTATATTTATAGAAAGAATAATATAAGAGAACATGACTGAATAACTGTCTGACTGACTGACATATTAACGCCGAACCTAAACTACTACTATACGAGTGCTCTTCCAAGAAAAAGCATTTGAAAGTTTATTTTCTAAAGGAATATCTTGATAGCTGGGGTGTAAAGTTAGTATAGTATATAGAAGATTTTACTTGTTATTGATATTATTAAAATGAAATTAAATATGTAAAATAATTCGAAAATCATCAGTATAAAAGTACTCTTATGTTTAAAGTTGTTTCACTGAAATGTTATGACTATATTTATAAAAGAATGAACTGACTGACTGATACTAGAAGATCAGAAAAACAGATTTACATATCCCACTTATTGAGCATAGATGATACTGGCATAGACTTGTTCTACAACTTATTGCGAGTTAAACCAAGTTAGTTAATATGCAGAAGATAAGGCTATCTTTTTCAACCAAATAATGAATAAATAAAATTATACGACGTCTTATACGTTATTCCAACTCTTAGATAAATAAAAAAAATTACAAATATAATAGATATATGTAAATAGCTAGCCATAAGGTACCGCCATCTATTCGAAACAGCGTATCTCAAGTGCACAGGGCGGGGATGGGCTGCAGCATCACCGTCGCAAAAGCTAGTTCCGCTCTTCGATTGTTAGCACGTTTTACCAGTGCGGCAATTATAGACAAAGTTCCTCCTTTTTCTATCAGTGGACTTCCAATGGCTGATTTGATGATGATGATATAAATAACACATAGAACAAATACAAATGTTTGTCATTGAAGTATTTGCTCTGATGCACAAAATAATAACCAACCAAAATTAACATTAAATACACACCGGTTTGAAACAGCATGTTTAAGTAAATATTAATTGTCTTTAATAATTATATTCTGTTTTGACTTATTTATTGTCACAATGACAATTCTGCCAAGCTATGTAACGTGTCTTAAAACTTTAATTATGGTCGAATTATGGCGAATCGCTGGCGTACACTAGTATAACCAATTGTATTATTTAATTATACTTAAAATTACTCAATATTGAATCACCTTTGTTTGTTTAATTGATTTACTAGCTCTTCTTGCAAAATGTCTTGGCACGTTTTCCACTTTAGAAAAAATTAAATTAC
This sequence comes from Heortia vitessoides, assembly GCA_020976665.1. Taxonomy (NCBI): domain Eukaryota; kingdom Metazoa; phylum Arthropoda; class Insecta; order Lepidoptera; family Crambidae; genus Heortia; species Heortia vitessoides. The sequence continues at coordinate 15,734,771 of JACJUM010002878.1, forward strand.
GTTGCATTCGGAACTTTTGTTCACTTAAGAAGAATAAACATTGAATCCCCGTTTTATTAGTGTTTGAAACCGTTCAAATATATTTAAAACTAACTAAACCGATATACGTTACCCTTTCTTACCTTTATAAGTCTTCCATGAAAAAAAAATGCCATTATAAAATTAAGATATAAACTGTCTGAAGTTGGATCAAAGTATGAACAGCAAGCAAAAATTAATTTAAATCGGTTTAGAAGCTTAGAACTTTAACCAAGACAACAGCGTGACACGAACTTTTTTTTGTAACTATAAGCATAAAAGAAAATTGCAACTATAAATCGAGATATAACAATCCATGTCTCAAGTTGTTTCAAATTATACACAGTTAAAAAAAACATTTAAATTGGTTCAGTACTTTATAAGTTCATACCGAAAAAACAACACGAAATTGTATATACAAATCTGTATCCTTCAGGCAAAAATACTTAAGTAAACAATCTTAACAAATTGCTTTCCTTCTGCAGCTTTTAGATTATAGCGCTAAGCCTACAGCTTCTACATCTTCATTCATAAATGATATAATTGACATTGTTACAGACTTGTAACACCCTATACCATTGCGTATTTTATCTAGATTAGACTTTGATTATTCTTTACCAACGAATTAGAGGCGGCCGTTGGCCGATTTAGTTTCTTGGACCAGATATTCGGTTTTTGAGAAGTTTGATTAATTAATCAAGGATTCAATTTATGTAGAACGCCTTGTAATAATCTTTCAAATTAGATTTATATTTTTATATAGCAGGATCAACCTGACAAATTCCATATTTTTATAATGATAGTATAGATATCATATTATTTATCATCAAATCAGCTGCAAGATGTTTTGGACATGTCTCCCTATGCACGGCATACCGGTACCGAAAGAGAAGAATAGTACCTTCCCCTGTACCAGGTGTCGTAAAGGGTACCGGAACCGATAGATGGCGGTATATCCACCCTAAGCAATACAGCTCAAATGCATAGGGCAAGGTACATGCGGGTTGCTATTAACCTAATTTTGTGGATGTAGAAAGATCATCTGTCAGCTATGTAGATCTAAATGTAGAAGTCATACGATGCGTGTGCCGGCCCCATCGGCATTAGTTTTAAGGGCTCCGATAGCGGAGGTGGTTGTGATCCTGTCTTGTGCGCCATTGGCCGTGGATACAATCCCCACCACGATATTTGTGTGTTCTATGTTTGGGTGTTAAATATATTTATTTATGTTTTCAATTTATGATTCTTCTGTAGTCTGATGTCTGTAATACAAGTGTTTTAAGCGACTTATCACGGAGTCAAGTCCGTTCTCCGTGGTACCTAACGGCCACTGCCACATAAAGAATTTAGTAATTTAATGGTAAATCCGTTCGTAAATATGGTTCTTTTGAAAATCTTCCTTCTTGTTTCTATCACTTATATGAACTATTTCCATTCGTCATCAAGCCATCAACTCCATTTCGTCAGGCTGATTATCAATATCGATGTTAACAATACAATCATTTTCTAATTTTTATAATTTTCATTGACGTTTAAATAGATTTGCTAAATATCTGCCATATTTTTTAAACATAAAATCATTTTGCTATGAGGTACCAGCAGAGTAAAATAGCACCTCTCACAGGTGTCTTAAGAGGTGACTAAGATACCAGAACAGATAGCTGGCGGTATATCCATTCGAAACAGTGCAGCCCAGGTGCGCAGGGCGGGATTGGGGAGCAGTATCCTCGTCGCGAAAGCTGCGCCCTGTGAGTTCCAACACGCTTGCCCAGCGCGACAATTATGGGCAAGATTCCCACTACCTTGGGGGAAAATTCCCTTTTACTTATGTCCAGTGGAGTTCCAATGGCTGTTATGATAAATAGCATTTATAATACTACAATTTAACCTTATTTTCACGGTTGTATGATCGAACGACTGGACTGATTTGACGAATTATTTGTTTTTGTTATCGATATGAGATGAAAGAAAATCAAAAAAGGGAGGTTACATAAAAACAAAATGCTGTTTTTATTTTACCTTAAGGACAGCATTTTAACTATACCTTGGCGCGATTGACTGAATGAGCGCCAAGTATATATAATACAGTAGAAGCGAACCGCTTCCTTCAAGACAGCTAATTATTATTATAAATGAAAGCTTTCAACATATATGACTTAACCATTTTAAGTCACTTTTATAAGTGGTTTTAGCGTAAGATACCTACGAAGGTTGTAATAGGCATTTAATATATATTTAGTCAAAATAATGGGAATTGTAATTATAAGAACACTGCACACATAACAGCTCATACACTGACCTGACTGGTGACATGGTGAGCCGCTTAAAGCACTTGTGATATGGACATCAGAGAAAAGAGGAATTAAAATATAATACTTAAATACATATATTTACCACCCAGACACAGGCAAACACAATAGATATTTGATCTGGGTGGGGATCAAACGACCTTTGGCGCACAAGATGGTATCACCACCATCTGCACCATCGGGCTTGTCAGAGTTATAGAGTATACGATTTATTTATTATTTCTTTGTTGATTTTTTTTAAAGAAATATTGTTATGTAAATTTCTGCATACAGGCATATGACCGGTTTGTTGGGTCAGCACAAAAATAAATTAAATTGGCTAGGAGACACTTTCAGATACTTCATTCTTACTTTTACTTTGTGGGCACATAGATTAGTTACTTATTTCATTATGAGGTATAGTTCAAACATTGAAATGGGGAAAAAAAATAACAAGTGCCTCCAGAGGGCGCTAACAAGATTAATAGAATATATCGAAAGAAACCGGAATTATCAAGCCATAATAGGCTTAATAAAATTTAATACTAACAGCGCCCCGCGGTTATGCTTGCAGTCAATTGTGGGACAAACGTGTAATCATTTATGCTCCGCTATTATTAGTCCAAGCGTTACTTTATATTCATTGAGTGTGCTATGAAATACTGAATTTTTCTGACCTTATAATTTAGACCCTGTATTGATATGTTGGTCAGACAGTTTCTCGACTTATTTTTATAACATCTTATTGAAACTACATTGAAAATCAGAGAACACCCGACTTTTACCCTCTTTTAGGGATGGTTTTTGGAAAAAAAATTTAACGTATGAAATCAATGAAAAACCTTTACACTGAATCCTTTCTTAATGCTCCCGATGTGCTCTGCAATTACTACCACGCCTGCCCAGCGGCAATATGGGTAAAGTCCTCACTGTTTTAGGGAGAACTATGTCAAGCAATGGACGCCATACATACGTGAAATTTCCTCGAGCAACATGAAAAGGCTTAATAAAAAATAATAAAAACAGTTTATATAAGAAGTTAGCCGTGGGTAATAGAGAGAGAGTAAGAGAGGTAGACAGAGTAGAACAGCACCTCCTAGGTGTCGTAAGAGGTGACTATTGGAAGTAGTGAAGTGATGACAGATGACAGTATGTCCATCCGAAACAGCACAAAATTAATACTACAAAAATAATAGTGGATTTGAGTAGGAGCATCTTTGTACCAAAATTGTGCTCTGCGATTGCCACGCCTGCCTAGCGCGGTAGTTATGGGCCATAATGCTTCTACATGGGGAGGCATAGGTCCAACAGTCGATTTTCTTCGTATACGAAATGATGAGTTAGTTGACAAATTTGTGCTTGTGAAATATGACGGCAAACGTTTTCTCTTTGTTCTATCTTTGTACCGATTTTCTGTTGATCTCTTCAAAATTATTGCGAATTCGTTTACAGTTTTCTTTGGAAATGAAAGATGTAAGTAAGCATTACAATCAAAAAGATTTTATTGGATATTATGACAAGTATATAATAAAGGATTTATGCTCAATTTAATAGAAATTAAAAAGCAATCATTCGGTAATATAATATATTAACTATGTATGTCTTCTTTATATCTATATAAACAGCGGCTTGTCACATTTATTCAGTAAAAATTTACTTCGTAGTACTACTTTACTACAGTTAGATTAGCTTCATTAGAATGATAGATTTTAAAACCTGCAGTTTTCCCTCGTGAATTATTTTTTATTTTATTACTATAGTATTCGGTTATAATTTGTTATTAATATTATTTACTTTACATATGTTTCACATTTCAAAAGTAAATGTAAAGTAAAGACAAACACCATTTAAATAATTTATAAAGACAGCATTTAATTTAAATCAACCTATTTAAAAAAATAACTCATTAGCCACTATTTTTGACATTAGTCTTTAATAAACTGTTATATGGAGCAACTCAACTCGGTCTTCACTTTCTTTCTTCACGTTTCTTTTGAATAAACAAATTGAACAGAACCATTTACAAATTTTAGAAAGATATTTTTGTTAGATGTCAGTAAATTTTATTTGAGCTCTTAATAAATATGAAAGGAAACTTTTATGAAATTTTATCTTCAAATTTAAAATATTTATAAACATTTAAAGATGGAAATATAATTAGGCATCATTTAGTACGTATTCCAACAAGAATAAGGTCGAGATATGAATGTCAAGAAGGGCGACGTCTGATTGCTAATAGTTTTTAATTAAATTAATTATAACTTCATTGTTCTAGGTCAAAAGGGACTCTCAAAACCGCCTGCTTATTATCGTGGCCTGATGGTTTACCCGACGTGTCGTATATGGATTTCATGTAAGTATAATTACTTATTATGTATACTGGCTATACTTTATATACTGATAAATAATGAATGGTGCATACGGTAGCATCATACGTGCCAAGGATCATGAGATCGATCCCCATCGTATTTGAAAAATATTTCTGTTTCTGATTTTTCAATATCTTTTTAAATATTAAATTTGTGATTCCTCTTTTGAGTGAAAAACTCATGCATTTAATGTGTGAGATATTGTGTAAATTATTGTTATATTATATACTATAAAATTTTAGTTTCATCACGGATATGTAAAGCTAAAGTCATAAAAAATATATAGCTTTTTATGATATTGTAATTTCCTAGATATTTGTTAATCGCAAATCATATTATATAGGCTCGTACGTATAAGGTAAGAAAAAACATGTTTTTTATCAAACTAGATGGGTTTTCATAAAATCAAACTAAAAATAGATCTATCAATATTATCACACGAGTTTTGAATTATATTATCAATGTGTGTGCAAAAATAAAGTCAAATCTTTTACCATAATAGCAACCGTAGAAATGTATTGCTGATTACAATGTCCAGAAAAAGCGGAAAATTAAACCATAATTGCCGAGGTGAGATGTGAGGGACAGTGGCAGAGTGCGGCCTCATGACTGGAATGCAGTGGACCTATCCACGCCCTAATACGTTAGAGCTACGCTGTTACACCTGTAACATCTGACAGATGGTGGGATTACTACCTGATATTCCACCATCTGTCAGTTCCGGCACCTCAATTTCTTTTCTCGGTAGACACCAGAGGAAATGAAAGAGAATTTAAGTAGGATCAAACTGAAAGCGAAATATAGCATAGAGGAACAAAAAAAAACAAGTTTGGTTTTGCCATGCCATACAAGCCATGATATGTTGCCACTTAAGATTGATGGGGTTGATGGCGCTGTTGGTAGTGATCCTGTCTTGTGCGATAAAGGTCGTGGGTTTGATCCCCGCCTAGGAGATTTAGTCATAGAGATAATACTGTTTGCTCTGTGTCTGGGTGGTAAATACAAGTGTTTTTATATATATTACACCAGGTCAGCAAAGAAGCATACAGTCCGCATGATATAAAGCGTCACTTAAGTCTTAGTCGCTTGTCATATCAAAAGTGAATTTATTATATCACCCTATGCAGTAATTTAATTGCCTCTCTTACCTTTAACCAGAACACAGCAATGCTATTTGGTGGTAGAAAAGGTGTGAGTGAGGTACTTATGCAGACGACTTTGTATGAGGTCTACCTCTTGTATTTAATTGTTATATTTGTGTTTCCTCTGTTATCTGTTGCCCATAAAACAAGTGCTTTAAGCAACTTATCTCGAAGTCAGGTCAATGCATAAGATGACGTTAAAAATATACCATAACTTTTGTTCTTCATTACGGGTTTGATCATACTACTTTTCAGATATCATCGGAAAATGATGGAAATGTTTATAAATAATTAAATGAATTTAAAATAGGTAGTCAGACCAACACAGAATACGTGTCTACCATATGTTTTACTTAATGCTCTTTTAAGCTCTAAATAATTGTCGCACCGCGCTTAAAATATCATTATAATGAATTAATTAGGGAACCAGATTAATACCATAAACAAATATTGGGTATATACACATATGTTATATGTAACAAGTCCATAGTCGCCGTTAGCACTTGAGTTCATATGGACAGGCCGAATTACGTAGATGGTAGTGATCCTATCTTGTGCACCAAGGGTTGTGGGTTCAACCCTCGCCCAGGATAAACATAAATAATGAATATTTTTGTTTGTTTTGTGTCTGAGTGTTATATAAGTTTTTAAGTATTTCTTTTGTGGTTCCTCTATTGTCAGATGTCCGTAACTGTGAAAATTTAAAATAATTATCTTGGCTTTCTAGGCGTCGGCGTGTATAGTCCAATTACAAGATAGAATAGTTTGGCATAGAAAGCGTAATGATTTAGTGTTCGCATACGTCGTCATGCAAAGAATAAGTCACGTGTCGAATCGTATGTTCGCGCGGCAGTAGAGGGCGCTGATGTTCCGAATATTGATTGTGATATATGGAAATAAAAATAGGTAACATCAATAAAACTTTTCTAATGTTACATTGAAAAAATACTTAACCATAAAATTAATGTAATAATAATTTGAATGTTAAAAGTATGAATAATACAAAGCGGGAAAATTGAATTCATATGTTTTATTTATTCCTCTGACAAAACGTTAATATGTGTGTAAATTCTGGTATAAGAAATAGTTATTTACTATTTAAAATAATTCCTCGTAAGTTCGCGTGGAAATTTAAAATATATTAGAAGAGAATTATTTTTAACCAAGCTTTCTTGAGGAAAATGCGCTAGAACACTTATTCCGAGGAATAGCAACATTCCTGCGGGATTTTTAAGTTTTCGTGATACAAGTTTTTAGGATACAAAGTATTTGGTATTAAATCAACGATTGTACATATCTAGTGGATTTTAGGACTTTGGAGATTGACTACAATCTATCAGCTGGGAATTATATTCAGCTTATTTTATTTTCATTGTATTATTAGACAAAGCTAATATAAGAAATTAAATATTAAAAAATTAGTCATTGAGAAATAAATTGTGACCTCTGTTTTAAACAAACGTAAATATTTCAATACTAATCCACGTACCAAGATTATAATGCAGTAAAATAATTCGTTAAATAATGGCGCAAAGACATCATAATTTTGCAGCTTAAGTGCAAAATATATCAAGATATTCCTTTTAAGTAGCACAATCATTTAGGAATATCTATTGCAAATCATAATTGGGTTTCTCTAGGGAATATTTTATTAAGCCATTTTGACTTTGATTTAATACTCGCAACAAATAAAGATGCAAATAAGGCGTTAAAATAAAATGAGATTGATTATTTTTGTGAGATGAGAACAAAACTTAAGTAAAGAAATAGTATTTATTTGTATTAACGCAATAAGAACTGTTATCTCTTTACTATGTGTTCGCGCCTAAGCTATTAAATTAATTTTAATGAATTTCTATATGGAGACGTATTGAAACTTATAGACTTAGATAGCTAAATTTGAACTAATAGAAACTTAGACGTAAAGGCTCATGTCTTGAAAGTTAAAATATATGCAACATATACATTTTGGAGCATGAAAATTCATATCTAGTTTTTATGTAATAAATAAAAGAAATTCAGAAGCCGTGAGGTACCAGCTGAGTAAAATAGTACCTCCCTCTGTACCGGGAATCGCAAAAGGCGTCTAAGGCCGATGGATGGCGGTATATCCATCCGAGATAGTGTTGCTCAAATGCATATGGTGGGAATGAGCAGCAGCATCCCCATCGCGAAAGCTGTGCTCTGCGATTGCTAACACGCTTGCTCAGCGTGGCAATTATGGGTAAAATTCTGTCTTTCTTGGGGAGGCCTATGTCCAGCAGATTTCCAATGGCTTTAATGATGAAAAGAAATACATATAAACGATTTCAAAGAAAAGTTTAATACTATATAATGATTATAATAGTATTATATATAATAATATTATAACTACTATAAATCTTTTGATTTAGCACTAACCATTTTTTCGAATATGCACTTAACAATGACTATGTTAAAGTGAGTTTATTTGTCACCTCTTCATGCTTTATGTACCAAAACAATCTTCGTAAATTTTACAAGGAAGAATATTAGTGTCTTCATCCTTAAAAGAGTACATTTTCTAAGGAAATTTGAATGGGCAAAGTTAAACTTGAAAATTGAAATAGAACCGACAAATACCAATTTGGTAGGATTCTAACAGTCATCCTAATTTTCAACACAACAAATATTCATAGCATATATATATCGAGATGGGATATCAAATTTTTTTCCCAGTTCCAGGTAAGTTACTATAGCAAAATGTTAATCCCCAAAACACTTTTGCAACCAATAATTTCAACAAACTATTAACATTTAACATTCATTTTGATTCGATATCAAATTGCTTGTCATTTTATAATTTGGTATAATGGGATACCCATTTATTTGCATCGCATGCGGGTCGCTAGATATTATCTCTCCAACAGCATCAGACCAATTTATTTCGGAATATTACATCTATTTGAAGTTCGGATTGGGCTTTGTAAAACCTAGGATATACAGGTGTATATATGTGAAAAAAGGTTTATTATTATGATTGAACGCGTTTCGGCGGATGTTTGACAGAGTTAATCATACTTAATTTGTAATTATTATTTCAAAATAAATTTGTCAATAAATGTAGAAATGACAAAATATATTTAATGGGGTTTTGCACTAATAACAGCCGTACCGGCAGAGTAGAATACATATTCCCCTGTAACAGGTGTTGTAAGAGGCGACTTAGGTACAAAACCCGACAGATGGCGGTATATCCATCCAAAAGCTTAGGGCGGGGTTAGGCAGCAGCATTCCCGTCGCAAAAGCTACGCTCTGCGATTGCAAATACACTTGCCTAGTGCGATAATTATGGGCAATATACTCCCTTTCTTGGGGAGGCCTATGTCTTTCAATGGCTGGTATGATGATGGCTAATAACTCGAAATGTGTTTGAATACATGATATGAATAAGTATCAAAATATTTGAAAACATGACACGTCGGTTTGGCAGTCCAACTCGGTGCAGCAATTGGCGAATAAGGTGAGGTGACGGCACATCATGCCACCCTTTGATAGTCAATTTACGCGCAATACGAAACATCTTTTTAGTATAAGTGTTTTGCGACATTTTATTGCATTTATTAAAAAAACTAAACTAAACTAAAACTAAAAAAATGAATAAAATTTTGAATATAAACATTTTTTTAATAGTAAAGTTAGCAATTCTGCATACAGTGCGCTTGATCGTTAATATGACCGCTGCCTTTAGACGCTCATGTCATCAAAAAGATACCACTTTATCCAGAAATTTCACTTAGCTTATGCAGTTTTTTTACCAAGTTACAGGAATTGGTAATAATAGCAATAAGAACACAAATAAATGCAAAAGGTATTTTGATGGCAACGAATTAGAAGAGAAGATTCTCTATATCACGATGGTTTCGTTTGATTGGCAAATAGTGCTATAAACCATATAGTCTGCCATATAGTATTGTATTTTTGATGTGCAAAAAGTTTAATAAATAAACAAAGGACAAAATCTTATGTGGAAAACATTATTTGAACCCAAATGCATATATACATTATACACTGAAGCACTGGCTATGGTTAGTAAATATTTTAGATTGCTACATAATATTCCAAGTGATTCAGAGTAACGGGACCAAATTTATTTATGACAAAAACCATTTATCTTTGACACCAAGCCTTAATACGCAAATAGATCGTTTGTTACGCAAATTGCAAATTCAGGGCAATGATTACATAAACGACTAGTTCATAAGACATGATAAAATTTATAGTTCAACTTTACCTTGTTTGATGTTGTATTTTTTTTTTAAAGAAGCATGCTATTTGTTGGTGTCCATACTTCACGGAGCGTCTCCTTCTACTTCCATTTTTTTTATTCCTGCAATTGATGTGAAATATGATAAATGGTTATTACATAATATTAATTGGTCAACTAGTAATAGTAAAAGCCTATAAGTATACTATAAATAGATCTATAGCCAAAAAGTACATTATAAATATATCTACGAATATAAATCCGAAAAATAACATACCTAAGCAAATTACTGAGCGCGATGTCATAAAGACATTGCCCATTGTCGATATTTTAATTTGTTGTTTGACTTAAATCTAGTCATAAGATCCGTTTGGTGTTAAAAGATTAGTTACACGATCGCTTTAAATAGTTCTCCTTTGGTTTACTCCAATAAAAATCAAATGTGTGGATAATTTTGCGCAAATATTGTATGTTATCAAATTAAGATACGAAATGTTTACAAAAGTACGAGATTTTACATGAACAGCTCTTTTTCAATTGTATTTTTTCATCTATGCAAAAATCCTATATTTAGTATAGCATATGTATACATGGAATAACCATCATGATAGCCATAGAACGTCCAATAAAGGACAGTCCCCGCAACGCACATCCTGTTTAATTTGAGCTACACTGTTTTGGGTTTATATTCACTCTATATACTAGCACAGGTATCATAAGAGGTGACTAAGGTACCAAAATTGACAGATAGCGGTATATCCATCTGAAACAGTTTAGCTCAAATGCACAGGACGAAGAGGGGCAGCAGCATCCCTGTCGTGAAAGCTGCACTTTGTAACACGCTTGCTTAGTGCGGCAGTTATAGGCAAAATCCTCCTTTCTTGAAAAGGCCAATGTCAAACAGTGGACTTTTAATGGCCGGTATGTTGACGATGACTTCGGCATCTATCGGTTTCAGTACCTCAGGCACCTCTTATGCAGCCTGGTTCAAAAAGAGGTATTTTTTTACCGGTACACCACGGTTTATATACGAAAACGAAAAATAGAAGAATAAGCTAAATTCCAATGAATTACACCAAAAGTTATCTTCTTTTTCTTCGCATATTGTAAATACGTGATTGTTGTCATCAGTAAATAATATGAGGTAACAGTATGGCTGAAAATAACATTAACTTATGCATATCATATTTGAAATCATTCCCTTACAATTTTGAAAGACTAATAACACAACTTATATGGCTGGCAACTCGCCAGTGCTTGCTGCAGTAATACGAAGTCCAATATCCGACGGAATATTAGAGAACTTAGATTAATGAGGTTGTAATAATACTTTTTTTACTTTCTGAACGAGGTTGAGTTTCTTTTAGGCTGCATTATAAAATATGCACCTTATTTTTAAGATATAATTTGCGTTCATTTTTCATTGACAATAAAAGATACAGAGAAATCTACTCAATAAGTATGTTATGTAAATAGCCCAAGTGCGAGTCGCACTGGCACACGCAGTATTGTTGTATAAGAGCTTTTCTTAAATATGTATTTATTTATGTTAGTAATCAATTCATTAAATTGTTAACAGAAACACATCTTTGTGAACATTTCAACTGTTTAGCTATCACAGTTTGTGAGAATCAAAGAAGTCTAAGTAATAGGGGTCCCGTTTTTACCCTTTGGATAGTCGTTACAGCCGCTGCTGGAAAATTCCAAGAAAGAGGGCATTTTTCCCATGATTGCTGTGCTGGGCAAGCGTGTTGACAATCGCATAGCGCAACATTCGCTGCCCATCCCCACCTTATGTATTGAGCTGCACTGTTTCGGATATACTGTCGGTTTTGGTACATACCAGAACCGACAGTACATCAGTCGTCTCTTACGACACCTGGTACAGAGGGAGGTACAATTTTACTCTGCCTGTACCTCACAGTACTTTTGGGTATCCGTTCCCAAAGAGTAGGGTTTCGATCTTAAAAATCATACTGGTAGGCTATTCAACAATTATCAATTATCAAATCACAACATGAGAAAAAATACTCTCTTATATTTTTATACATTGTACTTTACTCGTATCTAAGTAAGATTACACAAGTTTATTTTTTGAAATATATATTTCTCGTACATTTATTACAAATATATTATTTTATTAATTTTAATTTAGAAAAATCAAGGGCATATTAACTAACAACTTATCAAACTAAAGAAAAAACAGAATAAGGTTGTTTTTTCCTAAACAAACCACAAGTAGGTGATGGAATTAAAAAAGTTAAAATGGAAAGTGAACAAGTTAAAAGTGAGAAAAAGAATAATGATAATAAAAAAAAACATTTCATTATTTCATAGTAATAAGGTCGATAAAGAAAAATCATTTTACAATGAGTATAGCTATAAAACGGTCAGCAAGGAGAAAGTAATACAATATGGGTTCTTATTTTCACAGTAACAGCGGGCACAAGGGATATCCCTTATGTAATGATGACTCTAGATAGCAGTTTTGCCGTAAAATTGTTAAAACTCATCACATTATCTTTAGTATACAAGCTACTTTTTATTTACAATTCATTATACCTAATAGATTTCTATCCGCAACTCTGTCCACGGAAGTTACTTTATATCTCATCCCTGAGGAACTCTTGGCACTCAGAAAAAAGTCTACGTCGCACTCTGAGAGCAAAACTGTGCAAAAGAAACGAGCCGATCTCTTAGGGAGAAATAATAAGCCAGATATATTCTATGCAAACATTTTTCAAAATAATTGCTGAGTGTTATTTTGAACTATCAATAAATCACTGTAGATAATTTTATTCAAATCTGTTCTCCTATTCCGTCATGAAAAAGTAACCAACAAATATATCCATTAATATAATTTTTTGTATTTTTAATTTAAGATTATAGTAATCTTATCTTGTGCACAAGGTACGATCCTAACCCAGGATAAACATTATATGAAGAATATTAAGTGTTAATAATTTACACAAAATAAAGCAATATATTAAGTATTTAGTAGCCGTGGGGCACCAGCGGTGTAGAATAGTAATAGACCCATTTATACCAGGTGTCGTAAAAGGCCGAAACCGACAGATGGCGGTGTATCCATCTAAAACAAAGCAGCTTAAATACTACAGATTGACTATAGGCAGCAGCATCCTCGTAGAGAAGGTGCGTTCAGTGATTGCCACCATTCCTGCTCAGCGCGGCAATTATGGGTAGAAATCCCTCTGTTCTGGGGAGGCTGATGTTTAACAAGGGATAATATGATTATATTAAGTATTATATTTGAGATTTCTCTGTAATGGTCGTACCAGAAAGTGCTTCAAGTGATTTTTTTTGAAGAGAGATGTATTTAAATTGAATTTATTTATATATTGTATTAATAGAACGGACGTTAATATGTCAGTACTACTTCATTTAAACAAATAAGTAACATAAACACAGAGTATAACCCACAAGGAGGTGTGTTAATTGCTAAAACTATAACGCAATTACCTGTTACGATTTTACCCTTTCTTTTTGAATAATCAAAAATTTCAGACTTCATTACCAAAACTCGTTTTTGTAAAACTCTCCTTCACATAATTGTTAATTTTTTTCGAACATTTAATACAACCTTACTCTTAAAAAGTAGAGCATATTGAAATTGGAATATATTAGAGTCAGATTCCAAGACAACTACGTTATTTATTTCTCGTAAATTAGAGACGTAATATGTACTACTTACTTTACTTTACTATTGTAGAGTAGTTAATGGTTTTTATGCACATCGCTTCGCTCGCGTGAATTTCACTTGGAACTAGCAGTCTTTTAGAATGAATACTTTCACATTTATATTTTACAATTTCGGTGCTAAAACTTAGGACTAATCTTATTGTTTAAATCATCTGACACCGAAGTAGGCGTATTACAGCATTCAGCGCCATAAGACCAGCCATCGAACCCACGAATTGCTTAGTGACATTTTATATATTGTAAATCCTACAGTAATAGTACTTTTTTGTGATGAAAGTACATGTATGCAATATTTCATGAAGTCTAGTTAAGTAGGTACAGCGTGAAGAGATAACTAACAAATAAACAATCTTACGCATTTATAAATTCCATATACAAAACCCCGAAAGTCCGTGTAGTTATGTACAACGATTGTTTTTGTTTATTTAAAATATTATTTTTAGTTTGTTTAAAATATTATTTGTAATTTTTAACTTGCGTCGCAGAGATACTCTGCAATGCGAATTGGAAAATAGTATTTGCAATATAAAAGTCCCTCGGGATCCAATTAAGTCTGTCTTCTCGAAGAAAAACTGAGCTTGTTTTTGCATACAATATATAACGTTCGTTCTGTTTGGCCACTATCGTAAAGGTGGAATGCGGTAAATGATGAAAATGCAGTTCTTGTTTGTTGTTTCCGAGAAATAGATTTATAGAACTGCGAAGTACTTCTAGAGTAAACTGCCACGGAAGACAAGAATATGACTTATTATACTGATTTTTTAAATATTTTCTTATATTATCATAAAGTATGGAAACTGACGTGTTTATAAAGATTCAGCGAAATTAATTAATTGTGTTTCATGGCATGCATAAAAAATTTATAACATATTTGAGCCAGCATTCACATTTGATCCCTGTCCATTCGATTTGCGGGATCCGGTTCATCCGTAGGTCAAATGTATATATGTATTTAATTAATGTTTGTGTTTGTTTTGTGCCTGGGCATTAAACATGTATTTAAGAGTGTTTGTTATCAATTTCTCTGATATCTGTAATACAAGTCCTTTAAGCGACTAAGCTTTGAATCGAGTCAATTTGTAATGAGATTTTACGTGAGTTTATTATCTAAGTCTCTATAGATATCTATAGACATATAAAAACCTGTCCCAGTCGGTGATTTTTCAACCGAAATTTCAAATAAAAAGTCCATCGCAAAGCAATTTTGGCACAACTAGTTTTAAGTTAAATAAGTACTTTTCTTGAATTGTTCTTGTTCTATAGTGAACACTGAGTCCTATTAATATGAAATATAAATGAATGAATGAATTATATTAAAATAATAGAAATTTCTGAATTTTCATAAGGCCTGGAAGTTCTCTTTGTTTTTCTGTTATTGTTATAAAGTTCCACTTCGACAGGTCCAATGACGCAGTTGGTAGTGCTACTATTTTTTGCACTAAAGGTCGTGGGTTCTAACCATCTTATAAAAATATATCCTGAGTAGGGCACTCAGGATAAATATTTATATGAAGAAAATGTATATTTCATAAGTGTCTGGGTGTTATTAATATGTATTTAAGTGTTATATCTGTAATCTGTCTATTGTCTTTTTTTATAAGGTGTGCTGTCGTAAGGTTATCCGTTATTTTTTAACTTGGTCATATTTCCTAGATTGCGCTGAAATTGGCCTAGTACTGACTACTGGGTCAATTTCAACGTTCGATTCATAAACAAGAACCTTATCGTAGAACCTTGTCGCAGTAAAATGTTCTATCAGCAGACTATAACTAACCGGTCCTATTCGAAATTACTTGGGGAGGCCTATGTCCAGCAGTGGACGTCTTATGGCTGATAATGATGATGATATGAGATTTCTATGATCAGGTTTCAGTAATATAAATCGAGACTGATAAATCATACTAGTCGTTTTTGCCGTTATTATGACAATAAAATCCCCAGAACGAGGTAACAAAAAAATCTCGGTATCGTTATAAAAGTTGATAATATTACACGTACACAATTTTCGCCCATTGTTTGGTTCCCGATTTACGGGTCTGGATATCGTGGCTACAATAGGTTATACGCAATTTATTATAACTGGATTAACAAGTACAAGGAACGACTTTAAAAATATACACAGAAAAATGACACATAAAATCTAAAATTAATTATTTTGCATCATCATCATTATACCAGCCATTGAAAGTCTACTGCTGGTTATAGGCCTCCCCATGAAAGGGGGTATGTTGCCCATAATTACCACGCTGGGCAATCGTGTTGGCAATCGCAGAGCGCAACTTTCGCGACGGGGATGCTGCTGCCGATTCCCGGCCTATGCATTTTAGCTGCACAGTTTTGGACTGGTATGCCGCAATCTATCAGTTCTGGTACCTTAGCCGCCTTTTACGACACCTAGTACAGTGGGAGGTCTACTCTGCCGGTACTTCACGGATGAGTTAACATATAAAATATCCGTTTAGTAATTTAAATATACATATAAAATTTTTCAGCTTAGTTCAATAATAAATATAATATCATTATCATAGAAAGGAAATATTTGCATCATTAAATCTTTTTATTACGTATGTGTGTTTATTTTTAATAAAAAACCTGTCCATTAGAATTTAAATGCATACAACTATTTCATTGTTAAAATATGTGCCTGTTTGTGACGTTTTATGTGGTGATAACGATATATTTTTATGAAATTGGGCACGTAAATAACTTGAACCTAACCTAATGCCTAGGCATTTATTGAAAATATTTGTATGAGCAGCTCGTCGAATAATGAATTTAGATATCACTTTATTCAAATCTCTTTACTTCTGACCAATTTTTTTTGGCTTCGTGCCGCATCATATTTAGTCGGTTGTTAGCGTAATGGAAGCAGGAAAATCACTTCTTTCTTACCGAAACCTCCTATTTTTATTTTAGGACATTGTTACGAACGGTTATTTAACACAGGTTAATGCGAATGCTCACTCAATTTGCTCAACACTTATAATTAACTAGCTGTGCCCGTGACTTCGTTCGCGTGGTATAGTTTTTTTGGGTACCATACCTCTTTACCTTAACTTACGAGTATATAAACTTTGAATGTCATGATTATTTATATAATATAAACAATGGCCTGAAAAATAAGTTTCAAGTTTCTAGCTCTAAAAATAGCTATACTTCCATACAACTTTTCATCTTCCTTTTCGAACCCTTACAACCCTTATTTCAAATTAAAAAATAGCCTAATCTATGTCTTTTCTCAGGGTCTAAAGATTGTTTGTGTAAAATTTCATCAAAATCGGTTGAGAAGTGTAAGCGCGATAACGAAACAGATAGACAGACAGACAAACTTACTTTCGCATTTATAATATTAGTAAGGATTATAATGACGTAAATTTAAAATAGATATAAACACGTTAATTTCTTCGTGTCACTTAATGCAATGAAAGAAAAGGAAATCAACT
>JACJUM010002878.1:15752771-15787583 GCA_020976665.1 Heortia vitessoides
GTGATCTGATGTCATTATTATTTATATTTTAATTCGACGTTTATAAAACAGAACAAAACAAATGTATTTGGATAAAACAAAAACACAATTTACTTAAATTTCAATACTTGTTATTGTCTGAAACTTGAAAGCGCTGAAATTAGGATTCAAGCATTCTATTATTTATATACTTTAGTAACGATTTCGAAGCGCAGTTTATTTAACTTTGTTTTTTTACTTTTTTAAAAAATATTATCTTTGGACGCGTAAATATAAGTTCATGTAAGTAACCTTTCATATAACTTATATGAAAGGTAACTTACATGAAATCAGGCGCAGAGATTATTTATCTTATCAGTGGTAGGAAATTGGCTTCTAGCACTGTTGGCTTCTTCTGGAATATGCCATTGTCACGTTAGGCAAGCGTGGTGGTAATTGCAGAGCGTAGCTTCACAATTGGAATGCTGTTGGCCATATTTGCCTTGTTCGATTTAAGCTTTGCTAATTTAAGTGGATATACCGCAACCTGTCGGTTTGAATACCCCCCTAACTCATACCCGTAAAGATCATTAATAGGTTTTAATAAAATAAGCTACTTGTGGTTCTGAAGTGAGATAGATTGAGGTTGTTATTTTGCTCTAAAATATCGGTATAATTTTTTGCATATACTTCTTTCTACAATAACTTTTCTTTCGAGTTTCTCAGAATTCAGAGAAAAGTATAGAAGTCCTCGCTAGTTTATTCTTTCACCCATAAATTACACGGAGTATGCATTTTTATATTTACGAGCATAATAAAACTAAATGGTGCATGTAAACGATAATTAAGTCAGCCTAGTATCGCGGTATAATAGGCACCCTAAATTGCCTTTGAAAATAAAAACAATGCTACAAACTAAATGTTTTTATTTAATTTAAAGACTTTTTTAAAATCGCATGACTCTACATTCAATATTTAGAAGAAAGCTTTTAGAAAAACTCTGCTAGCATAAAAAAGCTAAGCGTCAATGTTATTCACCACCAAGGACCCTTTAAGTCTTAAATAAAAAAGTATCAAAATGTGTTTTAGCCCACAGCTGTAATACGAATACGTCTGGCAGAAAGTCCTTCAGAGTAAAAGTTAAAGAGACAATAATGTAAGCAGTTCGTTGAACGCGTGATTATTATCACGTTGTGTCGATTTAAATAAAATAAAATTTTGATAGGTGTACAGTGTACCTGTTGAGTAAACTCTGTATCATTTCCTATGAGGACTTTTTAAGAACAAAAGTAGGGGCCTTTTTTTCTATAGTTTATATGTTTTTTTGACAAACAAGAGGGCCACAGCGCTTAACAGTAGTCGGTTATAGACGTATGTAACACCGAGGCATTATTTGCACATTGACATACCTTTAAAAACTCCTATACTCCTTTTTTAATGAATCTCATACTATAGTCTACTCTGGAAAAACCTCTGCAGAGCTCGTTCTACAAACTAAGCTTATACGGAAGGAAATGAAATTCTCAAACCATAGCCATGTTTGTTCTAAAGTACGTCGGTTATTATTAATCACTAGCCAAATTTAATTATAATTGGTTCACCAGTAATTACAATAGGCATACTTTTAAATAAAAACACTAGCTCATTCACGACCGCGTCTTGAAAAATTTAAGCTATTTGTCAGTTGAAGCCAATGGTTGGCCCTTATATCTTTTTACATTTTCAAACTTTCTCCTTGTCTGATCGGTGTGACTCAGGTATACCATTAATTGTATTATTATCACATGCAATGTATAATATACAATGAATACGCGAGTATTAGGAGAGGTGTCGAGGGAGGGAATATAACTTCTAGGAATATTTACTCCGGGTCCTTATGTCTACAAAGTCCAGTGGCGACTTGAACAAACAGTCGAAAGTTTCTGGCACTAACATTTGGCGATTAGACAAACATAGTTCGAAAAGCTAAACAGTATAGGTATTTTGGTAATGTGTACGTGGCCTCGTTTTGAACGACAACCCTGAGAAACCCACAAGGACGTTCCAATCTCACACGTGTGAACTATCGACGATCGATCGACTATAACTCCTAAATATAAAACTCACTTCAGAGCACGGTTGGACATGTCACGGATATCCGACAACAGAGGAATCACATATAACATACTTAACTAGATAATATTTTCTAACAATCACGCGTTTTTCTCACTTACTGAATTAATATATAATAACGGTTGATGGGCTCGATGACGCAGTTGGTAGTGATCCTATCTTGTGCGTCAAGGGTCTTAAGTTTGATCCCCACCAAGAACAAATATTTTTATAATGATATCTGTATTTGTCCTGTGTCCTGGTAATTAATATAATGTTTGTGATTCCTCTGTTGTTTGACGTCTATAACACAAGAGTTTTAAGCGACTTATCTCGGAGTCAGGTCAATGTGTGAGATGTGTGGATGGAATCTAATATATAATATAATCAACATAATAAACACATAAATAATATGATCAATAATAATAAAAGAGACGTTAATAAAACTACTTTTTTATCGGCTTTAAAACACTGTTTATTATAACTTTACCGTTTCGTTTACACTCACAACAACAACTCACACAACTTTCACTGCAAAGAAGAGGGTGCGTAATTACCTCGCCAGGCAGGCATGGTGGTAATAGTCGAGGACAGCCTCGGGACAGAAATGCTGTTGCTTATCCCCACTCTGATTTATTTGAGCTACATTATTTACCTGGTACAGGAGGAAACTACTCTGGCAGTGCGCCACAGCTTGAGGGGTTAAAATTAGTAAAAGTGATAATGTCCATATGTAATTTCTATATTTGTAAAAGAAATTGATTGACTGACAGTCATATCAACGCAGTTCCTAAACTATAAGGAATAAAATCTTGAAAATTCGCATAAGATTTTCTCTTATAACTTAGAAATAAAAGATTTTTGCATATTTACTAAAGAGATAAAACAGGGGTGCAAAATCAGTATGAAACTTTCTTGTTTTTTAAGTTATTGAAATCAAATTCAGTAAAAAGGGAAAGTCATAATTTAAAAAAAAAAAACATTCAATTCGGTGTTGAAAGAGGGGAGGGGGGGGCAAAGACTTTATAAATGTTTTACAACTGAACGTGGGTAATACCACGAGGCGCTGCTTGTGTGTCGTATTTGAGCACCATTTAATAGTTAAAATAAGATCACATTATAGAATATATATTTGTATAGGCTGACAAAATATTTTACTTAAAGCGTTTGCAAAGGCGCTTTCGAATCGTCAATGAAGCAAATAAAAATAATACCCTTGGTATTTCTAAGGAGTAAACAATTATATTCATATTTATAAAGAGACGACCCTAATGACCAAGGGATCATACGAGTCAACTAGCACATTTTTAATTTAATAAGGTACACCTTGAAGGTTTATTATGCGTCCCTGTAAAAACCAACTTCGAGTTGTAAATAGGTATATATTATCTCCAGACTATACAAGAATAACAGGAAAGTAATAAAACCAATTTAAAGACAATCTTTTAAATCCGACAAGAAATGACTTTTTTTTCATTACGACATATATTTGATATCTCTCGTAGGGTTGCCACGTATCCGGATTCATAGTGATATTTACGACTATATAAACTTCGTATATAAACCCTATGCCTTAGGGTACTAGCGGAGTAGAATAGTTCTTCTTTCTGTATCAGGTGTACCAAGTGACGTTAAAGCAACTGTGGCACCGAAACCGACAGATGGCGTTATATCGACCCGAGACTGTGTAGCTCAAAGGCAACACGACGGATAGGCGGAAAATTACCCGTTTCTTGGCCTATATCCAGCAGTTCATGTTTAACGGTTTATATGAACATGGTGATGATAATAATGATTAATATTTGTTATTATTATTATTTTGATCCTCCAATTATATGCTACTTATACATCATTACAGCCATTGCAAGTCTACTGCTGGACATAGGCCTCCCCAAGATAGGGGGAAATTTACTCATTATTGCAGCGCTGGGCAGGTGTAGTGGCAGAGTATAACTTCGCGACGGGGATGCTGCTGCTGGATGGGTCTAGCGGTATTTTTCGGTTCCGGTACTTCAGTCGCCTCTTAAGACACCTAGTACACAGAGAAGTACTATTCTACTCTGCCGGTACTTCCTGCAACTACTTATTAATGACCTTTTATTAAACGTTTGAATTATTATTCATTTATACAAAACCTTGACTAATTACATATAAAATAATGATTTTATATAATAAACTAACGCAACATTTCATATGATATTTATATGATAAGACTTTCAAGACCGGCAGAGTAGAAAAGTACCTCTCTCCCACTGCACCAGGTGTCGTAAGAGGCGACTCAGTTACAGTGGTATATCCATCCGAAATAGTGCAGCTGAAATACAAAGGGTGGGGATAGGCAAAAATCTTTTTTTCTTGGGAGATCTATGTCCATCAGTGAACTGCAATGACATGATGATATTGATACTTTATGCAGACCATTGGCCTGATGTTAATAATCTCATCTTGATCAGCAAATGTCGTGGGTTCGATCCCCACCTAAGACAAATATTTTTATGATTATATATGTATTTGTTGTGTCTGGATGTTGAACGTGTTTTAAGCATTATGTTTTTAATTCCTCTATTGTTTGATATCTGTAAAAATAATACTTGGCTTTCGGAGTCAAGTCATCGTGTGAATTGTCGTATTAGTTTATTTAAAAAAATATATTTATAGTTATGTCTTGAGACACAGAACAAATACAGTGTTTATCAAGTGGATGGGGTATGGATGGCCCAAGCCCACGACCTCTGGCGTGCAAGATAAAAATACTACCGAATGCGCCAATCACTTACATAAAAAGCACACTAATCAGTTGCACAGTGTAGTTTTACATCGAAGTTTTTGCTGCCCATTCACCAGCCCATATAATATTGTATTATGCAATTCTAAGATGTTTCGGAAGAATATACAGTCATCTCTCGGTTTCCATAGCTCAGTCGCTTCTTGCGATATCTACTATAAAATGAAAAAGTAATCAGTATTTTAATTAAAATCAAATAGTTGTATTCAACTAAGTATTTTCTGTCAACCTTAGTTATTATATTTGTCAATATTATTTAGAGGGTAAGTACCAGGACTGTTCTTAGAATTTTCATTTTAAGTCAGAATTGTTTAAAATTGCTAGCCCTATTATTTGATGCCAAATGTTCTCTAACAAAGCCACGAAGATCATTTTAATCAAACAAAATAATATTTTGTTAAGTTATAAATAAACCGAAAATTTGTGACATTGATATTGTTTTATCTTTTAATTTCATGAAAAAAGTATTTTTTGATATAATATAAAATCAGTATACGGTCCGCTTGATGTTAAACGTAATCGCAGCCTATAAGAGTAGACAATCGTGTCATCACAATAATATCACTAGCGTGTCGCCTTCCTTATGAACTGAAGATACAATATTGCATTTACCTAGTAATGTTAATGCGAAGACTGCTATTTGGCGGTAAAAATATGTGAGAGTAAGGTACCAATACAAACAATATCTTGGTTGACATAAAATATATGTGTCTATCTATTTCTGAAGACACGGAGTAAGTACAATTAATAACTGAAAGTAAATAAAAAGTTGATAAATGAAAAATTAACTGATGAATGAACAATGATAGCTACTTGGAATTTGCACATCATAGAATTCTTCATGGCGATCACCATAGTGGTATAGTTATAAAATTAATAAAACTTGGCAAGAATGTTTTAAGTATTCTTATACTTGCTTCACGTTGCCCTTTTTTCTATGAATTACACTGACTTATATGTAATAAATCAACATTATATAAATTAGAAATAAATTTAGCGAAGGTAAAGGAAAAAGAGATTTCAAGGGCGAAATATGCATGATTCCCACTTTCTAGTTTTTTCTATTTGTGTCAATATTTTGGCAATGTGTTGGTGCATATAAATCGATCCATAGCCTGCTTGAGATGACATTACACACATTTTTTATAAATAAAGAATGTTTGAAATTCTAGTTTGAAAATTTTAAGAGACACTAACTCCATTTGCTTAAGAACCAAGACCTACCTCCAGTACAGCTAGATACCGTCAGCACCTTCTGCGAAGACTGGAACGTGAACGTACAAAATAAAAAAACTAAAAATGTAACATTTATCATGCACTCTCGGAAAAACAAAATTTCGTTGGTCCTGGGACAGTTCTCAAATATGATATGATTTAGAGCTAGCAAATATACACATATTTTATACTGTGTATAATAACCAACAATTTTCTCCGTTGTTCCAGATATCAAGTATTATTCTTCGTAGTCACGTATGCTGTGCCTATGTTGGGTATGACGTTCTTTTACTCAGCCATGGGCAGAGTGCTCTGGGGATCCAGGTCTATTGGAGAACTAACGCAGAGGCAAGTGGACTCGATACGGTCGAAAAGAAAGGTTAGTAAAGCCAAAGCTTAACTCTTAAAGTGACCTGATCGTTGGAGAAGGATACTCTAAATGATGAATGAACGAAGAAATGAATGAAGATGAACCGTTTGTCTGAAAAATCAGATAACGTGCATTAACATTGCTAACAATATGAATATATATTTATTTTTATTCTATTTTTTAATAGATTTCCTGTACATTTTCAGAGTATAAAAATTTGTTTTTTTTACTTCATCATCATAATATCAGCCTTAGTTCGTCTAAAACTGGATATAGACCAAGTGTTGCTATTCATTAGAGAGCCCATCACTTTTACACTGGACCGGCGTGTTGATAACCGCAGAATGTAACTTCGTGACTATTGCAATCTAAACACAGTAAATTTACAATGGCCATTCCCATTGCGATGTTATATATCAATCCTAACTTGTAAAAGTAAGGATGGATATACCGCCATATGT
Organism: Heortia vitessoides; assembly: GCA_020976665.1. NCBI lineage: Eukaryota > Metazoa > Arthropoda > Insecta > Lepidoptera > Crambidae > Heortia > Heortia vitessoides. Next base: position 15,759,652 of record JACJUM010002878.1, read on the forward strand.
TAAATTTATGTTAAATTCTCCTTAAAGATAGAGGGAGGTAATTGATGCTTCGTGAACGATCATTTGCGGAAATAACGTAGATCAAATATATATATATATATATATATATATATATATATATATATATATGTATATATATATAAAGGAAAAGCTGACTGAACAACATATCAACGCAAGGCCTAAACTGTAAGAGTTAGAAATAAGAAATTTCGCAAAGCGGTATTTATTATTCACCCCTAAAGGACCAATGGAACTTCGCTGTTGCTAAAGTTGTTTAAATAAAATTCAATATTATTTATTTCATTCATCATTAAAATCTTGAAACGCGTGTAAAATATTTTTTCGATAATCATCCCTTAAAGAGGTAAAATGGGGATGCAACGTATGGAAGTTTTACTGTTTACTGCGGTTAAACCGCGGGGTACTTCTAGTAAAATATACCGGACATTGCCAGCAACATTCTTGTCGCGAAAAAGCACCTGCCGTTTCTTAGAGAGGCCTATCTCCAGCAGTGGATGTTCTAAAACTGCTTAAATCTGTGGTTTTACCTCGTATATATTTTTATTACCTGCGTTGTTTGTGGTTAAATATAACACAAATAAAAGCTCTTTCATTGAAATCAGACCAATGCATTTAATATTGTTTTATTTCGTATTCAAACACTATTTTATTAAAAATTTGTTTACTCGCAAACCAATACCCTTACATATTTTATTATTTTCTAGTAATACATTTTGCTACCCTGACGTTGACTAACATTGTGGCAAAATGTACGGCAGGAATACAAAGAATTTTATTAATTCATTAATTTAATTAATTATGCACCGTAGTTATGTTTGTCCTTTTTCCATCTCAAATTAACGAATTTTGATCCCTTTACTAAAGAAAAACATTGGGGGGAAAATTAATAAGCTCATTGAAGGTGGTTTGCACTGCCACATCGAAGATATTTTTTTCTTTGTTCAAATTCCGGAAATAATGATAATCTGTTAGAATGAGATCCAAGGTGTACGGTAGATGTCGCAGACATTCTAATTGCAGCTCATCTAACTTAATGGTTGGTGTTTGTTTGTGGTATGTGTATGGTCTTGCGTTGTCATGAAGCAGCAGTGGTTAGAGCGATTGACCAATCTCGGTTGTTTAGCAGCTAGTTCCTTCTTTATGGTTTGCAGTTGCTGATAATAGTTCCCAACCTATTGTTAAATATTTATTCCTTTCCCCATTTACTTTAAATGGATTAAAACAGTATTGTCACTTACCTTGTGCTTTAATTCTTTATTTTCTACTTTGGTCTCCGGCTGTCCTCCGGTTGGTTCTAAAGGGCAAAATTTCCAAAACGAAAATGTTGAAATAAAAAACGTACCGTGCTTTTTTTTGCGACACCAGCATTTATCCTTCGAGCTGTTACTGCAGCACTGGTGCTACGGTAGAATTCGGTACTCGTAAATATACCGATATTGCATGTTTTCTATTGTACTGTTAGGTATAAGCGATGTAAAAGAAAAAAATAACGAGGAAAAACAAAATTAATTGCCGTCTTCAAAACTCAATTGTACCAATTATATCAATTTGTAAATTTAAATTCAGAATTCTTAACCAAAAAGGAAATATTTCAGATCAAAATAGGCTGAACAACAAAAAGCTAATTTCATATGTAAGCATTTAATATTATCTGTTAGTAGTATAAAATTTTAAAGTTATTCCTGTTAAAAATATTTATTTGTCCATTCCCAAAAAAAGTATGCCAGAATAATTTATCTAACAGAAAATACTTAAGTTGCGTGAGCGTTTGTAATTCACGCTTTAACGCTTATAACAAGTTTATTTTTTATATAAAGCTTAATAATAAAATGTTATTTTTCATTTGTTCTCTGTAACAACACTGATTGCTTGAAAAGCCAAGGTTGAATATTTTTGAATAAGGAAAATCGTAAAAAATAAACGTTAACAATTTATTTTATAAAAGTAGCAATATGTCTCAGCAGCGCCTTTGAATGATTGACGTTAGTCTGTAACTTGATCTCAATGCATAGGGTCTGGTGGATTTAGAATTTACATCAGAGGTATTTCGAAATATTTATTTAAAATATTTACATCGTCAGTTTTTTTATGAACATACAACAAAACTGCTCCGTTGGAGGTTTCTCAGCGAACAAATTCACCAATACATTAAATGTTACAATGGTAAACTCATACATCATTATATCAGCCATTGGAAGTGCACTGTTGGGCATAAGTCTCATCAAGAAAGGGAAAATGTTGCTTATTGTTCAAAATACATATAGATATATGGTTTCAAATTCATGGTACGCCTCTGTGAAATTGTTAACGGCTGTAAAATATGTGCTAAATTTTTCATAAACAGGTGTGTATTTCAGTAATTAAAATGTTAAAGAACGGTTCATTCGACGGTAATTTACTCGTCATATGGCATAATTAATCATTCATATTGAGTATTATCAACTTGTGTGTATACTGACTACATTCTCATATGGCGCTGATATAAAAATAAATAAATAAAACACAACATCTCATATGAAAGGATAAATCGCTTTAAAAGTTTAAGCGATAATGAATACTCAAGATGGCTGATAAATGCTTACATCATTTCAAATACATATGTCACTCTCAAGTCATAAAGTCGTGGGTCCATAGGATTAGACACTTAAAATTTTGGCTTAGGGCTTCCTTTTAAAACGTAGGGGAGCACTAAGAAAAGATTTCTGAAATTCATCCCCTAAGGAGTTATAATGAAGATGCAAAGTTAGTATGAAACTTTTGCTTTGGAATGAAATTAAGTATAAACGCTCTTTATTAAAAGCCCTAAAACACGTTTAAAATATTTTTCCGAAAATCATACACATATGCGAGTAATCTTTTCAATGAACCCTCATTACATGGGGTTCAGAATATTAAACTCGATAATCTGCAACCCAAATACTAAATGATGCACTTATTCAAATACACAGAAATGTACGAAATGCCTTTCCAAACTAAGAAGTATGTTGCAAACAAACTATGTGGCGATTTCTCTGGGACACCAACAGTTCGGTACCCAAATTTAATTAACAAAGTTTAAACAGTGTCTGAGGTCACAAATGTAGGTTACTTAGAATGTAAATAACTTATTTTAACTTGAATCTTTCAATAACAGAATTAAATTATTTTTTATTAAGTAAAGAAAAAGAAGAATAAACACTGCACTTTAAGACATATAATGTTGACTGATATTCACAACATGAATGCTTTCAGCTACTTACCACAGAGACTGGTCATTATATGAAATCGTTATCTTAATTTATATATTTATATTAATTATATCGTTATATATAGAAATTTCATGTGACTATCTTCATCATCATCATATGATCCATTGCAAATCCACTGTTGGACATAGGCCTCTGTAAGGACTAAGTAAGCGTGTTGGCAATCGCAGAGCACAGATTTCACAACGGGTATGTTGCTGCTTATACACCGCCATCTGCTGGTTTTGTTGCCTTAGTCACCTCTTACGGCACCTTGTAAAGCGAGAGTCTACTCTATTCTGCCAATACCTAATGGCTAACCGTTTATCAAATATATTATTTAAATTCTTGTTTAAAATTTCGAATCTTAACTGAACTTAAGCTGTAAAAGATGTATCAAGCAGAATAAAGATGTTCGAGATTACCGCCAAATACTATCACTAAATCAAATACGATCACTACGATCGCAGTGCTATGAACCGGTTTGAAGGGTGAGAGAGGCAGCGAAATTACCGAGTAAATGTGACATTGTATGTAACTAAACATACTATTTCACATGGTTTGCGACACGCTAGTGATATCTTTGTGATGACACGAGCATCTACAGGTTGCGGCCACGTTTACCATCAAACGAACCAAATGCTTGTTTGCTGAATTCATAATACATAGAAAAGAAAAAAAAGATTTCACTAGTCAATGCTTATGCAGTTGTACAATATTGAAAATTACTTGCAGTGACCTAATTATTTCGATTCTCTTATTAAATATGGTATTGTAACTGCTAAATATTAGCAAAATATTTCCAATTGACATAGCACATAACAAACAGACCACACCACGAGGGTTGACCACACTAGATTTCAATAAACAGAGAGCTTTATTCACTAACTATTTCCACCGCTGCTTTGTCCGTGAGGTCTTTACTTTCTATCTCATACCTTTGAATGTATTATTTTTCCATTAATCTCTATTATTATTATTAGTAGTATTATTATACTATAAGTATTCTGTGCAAAAAGTTATGCTGATTAAATATTATAAACCCTATCCGTCGTAAACGTCTATCCCACCGAAACATGTTATTGGGATAAAAACAACAATATCAATAATTAATCTTTGTGCCATATTTTATTTAGATTTGTTAAGCCTGTCCGGCGTGAAGGAAAAACAAACATACATCCACATATGTATATACACAAAAATTGCTGCATTTATAATATTTGTCGAAAGGTACCGGCTGTGTAGAATAGTACCTCCCCCTGTACCAGGTGTCGTAAGAACCAGGTGACTAAGGAACCAGAACCGACAGATGGCGGTATATCTATGCAAAAATGTACAGGGCGGGGATGGGCAGCAGCTTCCCCGCCGCGAAAGCTGCGCTCTGCGTTTACCTTTCTTGGAGGGGCCTATGTCCAACATTGGAATTTTAATGGCTGGTATGATGATGACGATAATATAAGTAAGGAAGTATTTCCCTAAAACTTTACGATTCGCGTTTGTTTATATTAAATGTCCATCAATTCTGCCAGTAGTGTTACAGATATTAGATAACAAAAGAATTCAAAAATAATACTTGAATATATATATAGAATATAACTTAAAGCCTACGTTTTTTTTATTAGTATAAAACGAGCATATTTGTACTTTTCTTTGTAACGAATAAGCTTTGCCGTGAAGTACTGGCAGAGTAGAATAGTACTTCTACCTTTAAACAATTAAGGTCAAACATCTTACATTCTGGGTGAGGCCTGTGTCCAACAGTGGACTTTCTACGGCTTATACGATGATTATGATATTAAATTTCAACCAAACTAATTCACAATATTACGGCATAAAGAAAACCATATTACATTTAAGTAAAAAAAATAGAGTTTCCTACATAATATAAAAAAAAGAAAAGAGATTAATATTTTTGTCCATTTGTATGAAATAAACTTAAATATAACTGAACTGATTTTAAAAACTCTTTCATTTATAAAAAGTAACTTTTTAAGCTAGTAGCATAAGCTATATTGTAACCCATATTTGTTCGAAAAGGGGATTACGAGTTTAAAACTTCGGAGCGCTACCAGTAATTAATAAATTATCATATGACATTTTTTCCTCTGCATCAGTTCTACAGACTTATACTACACTGATTTTCTACTTATTAAAAAAAAGTTGTTCGTTGCATAACTCTTTTGGTTTTTTTTTGTTAGAAATTCAGTTTGAGGTGCGAAAACCTCACACGCACACAAGATAGGGCAATATTTACTAATTAGTTTATCCTTAATAAACTCGTAGAAGTTTGTAATAACCTGAACTTCGAACCTTCTACGTTTAACTTACTCACCCGAATGACTCTGCTGGTGGTGTTGTTAATATAAAATATCACTCAACTAATTTCCACAAACAGTTGGCGGATTATTTCTGCACCATCTCTGAAATATTTATTCAGGACATGTAAACTATAACGTCTAAACACACAAAGTGATTTTTGTCACGAACTACATTAGGAATGAAGACTAGACGTTTTTACGTTCGACATTATTTTCACTGAACATGAAAGTAATCCGATTAGCAAAAGTCGTATTTGGATTGATTTTTTGTATAAGTTGGTACTTAGAAGTAACACAAATAAACGAGCGTGTATGTGAATAAATAAAGCGAGTGAAGTATTCTAAGATTGCAGCAAGTATGTATGTATGGAAACTCTTATATATCTTCATATATAATCATTACGTGTCACATTGTTTGTCCGTGATAAACTTATTATAACTACTGAACCGATTTTACAGTTTGAACCAACTTGAGAAATATGTAATTTTATATCTCATATAAATTCAGAATATCTTTTTCATGCTAGGCGTATGAGTAAACTTAAGATAAAACGTTTATCAAAGTAGCTAGTATTAATATATTTTACTATTTTGTGAGTTGATTTCTACATATGAAGCTGAAATCAAACACTTGCACTTAAAATTCAATTATCATCAAACCAGCTATTGGAAGCCCAGTGTAGTACTTAGACCTTCCCATGAATTAAGGATAGGAGCCATAATCACTGCGCTGGGTAATCGTGTTCGCAGTTTTCGCGACGGGGATGCTGCTGCACATCCCTGCCCTGTGCACATTAGCTACACTGTTCCGGATGGATATACCGCCACCTGTCGGTTCTTGTATCTTAGTCGCCTCTTACGACATCTAGAACATAGGACATATATTAAATATTAATAATTGCAGAATTAATATTGAACTATATATAATTAATTTGTATATAATATAATTCAATATTAATTGTGTAACTGACAGTTTTGTAAAGGTTATTCTATAACTTTGCGATTGTGGTATATTTAATCACTGAGTCAATGTTTGATACTATCTATATGCAATAATCATGTAATAATTACGATGAACATCGACGATGTTAATAAAAAAACATGAATAATTAATTTAAAAAAATAGTATTCTAAACGTACATTTAATGGTATAAACAAACTAAGAGAGTTTTAATCATCGTTAGTAAATACTTCTGTAAGATACATAACCAGAATTCTTTGATTGTACACAAAAAGGAAAAAGGTTTGTGGCCGTTCTTTCAGAAGGAGTTCTATTTAAACTTTTGTTGAGGGTTTGATCCAAAATAAAGTAAAAATTGTACTCAATTAAACATTTTCAAAGTTTTTAGACGTTTCTACAGTTTCACCTAATCTCGTCGAGTCGTTGACATTTTAAAAAAGCTTTTACTTTATAGAAATCACTACTTAAATCACTAATTTAATTTTTATAACAATTTAGCCGTGGAGTCCTGGCAGAGTAGAATAAGTAGGTACAGGTGTCGTTACAGGTGATTTGAGTCCTAGAACCGACAGATGACGGTCGATCCATCCGAAATGCACACTTAAACACTAAAGGTTGGTGATGTTCACTCAAAGTTGTGCTCTACAATTGCCACCACGTCTGCTCAGCCCGGCAATTATTCTGTGATCCCCCTTTTTTGGGGAAGCCTATTTCCTAGTGACCTTTCTATGGCTTTATGAAGTTTTAAAACGTAATGTAGAAACGCGTTGCATTACTTGGAATATTTTTCAAGACAATTAATAAAAAATCCTTTAGAATACATACAAAAAATGGAGACAGTACACAGTATTAAAAGAAGTATAATTAGATTAGTCCCTATTCAGCTCACAGTAATAAATTTACTATCCACTCACCGATTTATAAACCCCAAACGGAACTCAAACTCAATAACTAGTAGTGAACAGTATACATATTAGGCACGAACTGGTGGATTATGCCATTAATTTTGCCACTCGTCGGTTGGTTAGCAAAACGACTCAAACAAATCGTTTCATTCTACACTATATAACAAAACGAAAAAAAAACTGTAATATATGTATATAAATTTACATTCTGTGATCGATTGTTAGGATGATTTCTAATTTATTAATTTAAAGTCCTCTAAATACTTGTATTATCATAAATTAACATGCTTAAAATGAATTCTAGCAATTTTCTTGAACAGAGATATAAGCTTAAAGCACTTTTGATTCGGATATCAGACAGTAACAGAGAATTACAATCATACTGTAACACACTGAGACACTGTTTTGTGTCTAAAAATAACAAACAGAAATGTTCATCAGATAAATGTATCCCTGTTAGAAACCCTGAATAGGGACACTATCAAATATGAAATCGGGCCCGTCATTTCTTTTCTTGATTTATAAATAAACACGGTTAGAAAAAAAGTTTTATTTACAATGTAAATTCATATGTTGACTGGGGCTTGGAAATGAGACTAAATGTTGATTTAGAATTAATCAATCACCTTCAATTTGCCGAAGATATTGGAGTCATTGCAGAATCCATGGAAGAGAAGATGTGAGAACGATGCCTAAAGACCTCAATCGAGTTTCTCAAAAGGTGGGTCTTAAAATGAACATGGAGAAAGCCAAAACTATGTGTAATGCCCATGTTGTAACCACCCCAGTATATCAGTTGAGAACTCGATTCTAGAAATTGTTGACAGATAGACCAGTTAGGTAAGTCCAATTTCAAGAAAAAGGTCATTCGCCGATTCCAACTCGGCTGATTTGTATTCGGATAACTGCGAAACCACTTCTTCTCAGACTTACCTCAGTGTCTATCGAAAGTGTTCGACTAATGTGTGTTACCAGCGATGATATATGGCAAAGAAACGTAGTCTCTAACTGTTGGCCTTATTATCCAACTGAAAAAAACCCATTGAGCTATGGAGAGGGCAGTGCTTAGAGTCTCTGCGCAATCGAATCATGAACGAGGAGATCCGTAAAAGAACTAAAGTTACTGACTTAGCCCGGCGGATTAGCAAGTTGAAGTGGCAGTGGCCAGGGCATTTAGCAAACAGAACCGATGAACGATAGAATCAGAGGGTTCTGGAATGGACACGTACAGGCAAGCGCAGCGTTGGACGTCCACCCACAAGGTGGACAGACGATATGACTAAAACCGCAGGATCGTGCTTAGTGCGGGCCACATGCGATCGATCTTATTGGAAATCACTTAGAGAAACCTATGTCCAGCAGTGGACGTCTTCGGCTTGCGGCATGATAAAACAAAATATCGTTGCAATTTGGATTTAGTCTATATAATTTACTAAAATACATACTAAAATCACCAATTGTTATTGACCCAATAATATGGCCCGAAAGTTATGTTAACTGCATTGCAAAGCTGCTGAATAATAATTTTACTATTAACGCCAACATTGAACGCATAATTATATAAAAATATCGCATGCGTATATAGATTGCACTATATAGATTGTCTATTCTTATGACAGTTTGAACATGAACGTTTTAGTACTACATACATCACAAAGAAAATAGATAAAAATATTAAATACATGACTATACAACAAGACCTGTAGCATTTGCTAGAAGATATTTCAGATGCAGATTGCCGCGACAGAAGTAAGCAGGTAGTTTGATAATGCTTATCATACTTTTTCTTGCAGGTGGTAAAAATGTTCATCTTAGTCATAATAATCTTCGGGATCTGCTGGCTGCCATACCACAGTTACTTCATCTACACACATTTCAACCCGTCAATACTATACATGAAGTACGTGCAACACGTGTACCTCGGATTCTATTGGCTGGCTATGGCTAATGCTATGGTCAACCCTATCATTTACTACTGGATGAATGCCAAGTAAGTATAAGAATTTAATTAAAAACGAACTTATTACAAATGTATATAAGGTCATTGAAGATGATTTCTAACGAGAAATGTATTGGTTATCTATTAAGTTAGAAAAATTCAATCAACTGAACCTTTCACCAAACTAAATCAAACTGCGATTCATAGATTTAAATCTGGTCAGGATATTGGTCTTTAAATGAATCTAGTCATACCAGCTTAATCTCCAAGGTCTTTAAGTGACAGCGCTAGTAATACATCTCAAATTTTATTCGGAGTTCACTTAAAAAAACGTATAAAGTGTTAAATAGTAAAATAAATCATTTGAATCCAATTTAATGAATATTGAATTCACTTAAAGCGATAATATCTTGCTAAATAATATTCATATAGTGTACATTTGAAAATAAATTATCACTTTCTCGTTATATATCCTAGCTTAGATAAATGGTTTAAAAAAAAATACTGATATTACAATACAGTCACAAAAACTATTAATATTTTTCCTTAAAAGAAAAACATCTTTATTACAGTACTTTGCAATACTGTAGTAACAAAAGGCTGAGGCAGCGTCCTGATTGACCTTTAATTTTGTTATTACTTAAAGTCCATTATTTTGTTTATCTGATTTTATTCTTCATTGTTTATTTCTGTACCATGTTTATATTTAGAACTTTAAATGTTTATTTTCCTTTCTATTCCGTTATTTGTTTTGGTTTGTTAATTTCTGTAACACATGTGTATCCTATAGTTACCGCTTACCATCTCATGCGATCAGTATTTTTTGTTTCCCACCTAGAATAATTTGTATATAACGAATCAAGAAGTAAAAGCACAATTAAAAAGTGTCCTAATTCCACAGGTTTAGAACATATTTCCGGACAGCGATCCTGTGTAGGTGGCGTGATGCTTGCTGGCGCCGCAAGAGACCGTTGCCCGAGTCGCCGCCGGACTGTGTATCTCAGTCCGGGAGTCGATCCCGATCAGGTTTTTACTCGTTAACGTAATTATTAAAAGTGATATCTTTGGTATCATCAGTGCACTCATGGCTTGTTATTGGATGTAACTGAGGTTAAAACTGCCGTCGGAGCAGCGTATTTAATTTAATAGATTTATCATTTGCTTAACATGATTTAACATGATTAGATTTAACATGATTTTATAAATTCTATTTCTTCTCCGTAGTATTATATTATACTATACTAGAGTGTACAATAATATATATATAAATATAAAAAGTACATAATACAAAAAAAATAAACAATCATTTTTGACATTTCATATACTAGCCAAATTCTAGTCTTATCATAAAAAATTAAGTTGGGAAATGTAATCTGAATATAAGTCAATTATTTTAATTATTGTCCATGGATGCACCTATTCAATATTTTAACTTTTATCACAATAATTATTATATAACAACATTTATAGTAACCGTTATTAACATTTCAGTGCTCTTAGACATTAGGCCAGACCGATAACACTCTCCCAACTTCTTTAAGTGCCTGCCTCAATCGCCCCTTTACTGGCACACTGCAGTCACAGACACTTTACACACAACCATATAATAGAGTAGCAGCTGGTGTACTTCCAGTCTCTGCCCCTCGAGTGACAACCGATAGCAAACAAAAAGTGAAGAAACTGTCCCTAACGACGGCCACTTAAACCGAGTTCCGGCTACAGAGGCGCCCTCTAATGATAACCATCTATATAATTGTAAGAGAAGCTGACTGACTGACCGACATATCAACGCAAGGCCTAAACTATATAGGGTTAGAAACTTAAACTTTTTATAACACAAAAAGGAGCCCCTTTTCTTAAGGATTTTCGAAATATCACCCCGTAAAGATGTGAAACAGGAGTGGAAAGTTAGTATTAATAAATGCGAAATGTATATTTTTCGAAAATCATCCCTTATGGGGGTAATACGGGGGTTCTACAAAGTAACGTGGGAGAAATTGCGAGGCACTGCCAGTACTATATATTTCGACAACTTTCTGCCTATGTATCAAAATCATAAGGGCATATATAAACCATTGTAATCGCGCGTAGCTCCAAAAGCAGGTGAGCAGCGATAAAAAATACCAAGTCCTGTTCTGAGTTTGTAGCAAATTGATAAAGGCATTGAATGGTTTGTCGATAACTATGAAACAATATTGTATTGTGTAGACTGGCCGTGTTCCCTTTGCATTTTATAAAAGTAACAAAAGAGTTCCACTGTGAAACATTAAAAATTGTAGGTCTTCATCGTAGTAAAAAGGAGTTTTTCAGTAAGATTCAATTAAAGAAGGAAACAATTGAGTTTTATTCGTTGCATTTGTGGTGAACAGGTCACAAGTTCTAGAAAATTAACAAATAAAATGAACAATATAAAATGTAATGAAGAAATATACTCTTCTTAAAAAAATACATTTCCATACGCCAGATATGTATGGATTATTGTAAGCAAGTTTTTGCCCGCAGCTTTTATCGCGCTTAATTTAGGGTAACACGATTAACAAATTTCCATCCCCTATTTTAGGGGCCGGGAAAAGATTTATCATGGGAATCAAGGGTCGTGGGCTCGAACCCCACCCATGGAAAAGATATATGTGACGAACATATGTGTTATTTTGTCTATGTGTTAAAAATACGTACTTTATAATTTTAATAGTAAATCTTCGTATATCTTATATCCATTACACAACAACTTTAAGTGACTTATCTCTGAGTCAAGTCAATGTATAAGATTGTTTGAATGTGTTATTATTAAGAATATTCTTCATCTTATAAACGAATACGCAATTCTTAGAAGAGTATTCTTTTCCATTTTACGAACACTTAGCAACAAAATTTCTCTGCAATAAAAGTCTGAGATACCTTTCTGAATTCATAAGGTAAAAGATTAAAATAACTACAAGGGTGTTAGAAAAAAATATTTGATATAAATATATAATATTTTTATATTATCATCTTTTTATTATATTTGTTTTGTATTTATCTGTAAGCTTTATAGCTGACAGATAAATACAAAACAAATATTTTTTTATAAACTAACAATCAAAACAGCATTTTGTTATAATATAATTTTATATATGTATATATTATGATGCTCTGTTTTTACACAATGTATATTGTTTTAAAATAAAAAATAAATTGAAAATTAAATAATAAACTAGCTCATACAATAAAAATGACACTTAATACTATGTGTAGTACTAATATTTTCAACTACTTCAAATTTGGTCTGAAACTGTATTTCATACGTGATATTAAATGCAAGGAAACATACTTCTATAAAAATATACCGCATGTAAAACTTTAAGATAAAAATGTTTCCATCCATTAAACTAACTTGTCAAGTTTGTGATCTCAAATCTTTTTATGTGGTTCCTTCATTTCCATGCTTTACAAATCACTGGTTAAAAAAATGCCACCCAAATTTAATATAGTATAACTTAGTTTGACCTTGTGCGAAAAACAGAAAAAAAATAGATAAACGTGGCATACATATTCGTATAAATAAACGCAATAAATGCAAATGATATAAATATATATATAATAAAGTACATCAGAAATAGGGTTATTAAATTAGAGAAGCAGCATAAGTAAATAAAGTACGGAGACAATTATATTACCGGATAATTGCCGTTTGTTGCCCAAGATAATGGCTTGAGTCTTGGACGGGTTTACAGAGACACCAAACTTTTGTAACCAGTTTGTGATGTTGGTCAAATCAGCATTAATCCGAGCAATGGCATTATCTAGGTTATTGTACTCTGCCTGGGTGTATAGTGGCAGGTCATCAGCGTATAGATGGTAAGAGCAGCCAAGAGATTTGGTGACAAGGTTTATGAAAAGGAAAAATAATAACGGAGAGAGAATGCCACCTTGCGGCACACCAAACCTATTCATCATCAATTGTCACCCACGGGGACAAATCATCACCCAGGCGCACCGCATGCTGGCGATTTATCATATATATTCACTAACACTGTTGACCTAATTAGTCATTAAGATTTTAGACCACTGAACTTTGAAAAAAGAACTAACATTACACAGGCGTCAAGGACCAGATCCCAGTTATGTTAGAAGCTAGGTAAATTATTAATTAAACTTTACTCTAGGAGGTATAGTTAATTTATGTTGGTACACGAACCATCTAGTTTGCATGTTAGCTCGTCAGCTATCCTATATTCGTTGCCAGGTAATTGATTATAATAATTCAAACTAACTATTTGTAGAGGCACCGTCAGATTATTGCCAATGAAAATGATACGGTAAATGTAATTATTATTAACTATCATCAAACCAGTGGTATCGTCGTGGGGTATCGGCGAAGTAGAATAGTACCTCTCTTTGGTGTTGTAAGAAGCGACTGATTCTCGTCGCGAAAGCTGTGCTCTGCGATTGCCAATACGCTTGCCCAGCGCAGCAATTATGGGTAAAATTCCCCCTATTTTTTGAGGAGACTTATGTCCAGTAATGGACTTACAATGGCTGGAACGATGAAATCAGTTATAATATATATATAAATAAATAAATAAATTCCCACAACATCTCATACATTGACCTGACTCCGTGGTATGTCGCTTAAAACACTTGTGTTACGGACGCCAGACAACAGAGGAATCACAAATATACTACTTAAATACATATATTTTACACCCATACACAGAGCAAACACAAATATCATCATATAAATATTTGCTCTGGGTGGGAATCGAACCCACGACCCCTGGTGCACAAGACAGGATCACTACCATCTGCGCCATCGGGCCCGTCAGTTGTAACAAGTCCTCTGCTGGACATAAGTTTCCCAAAGTGATTTATTATCTTTTCAGTGTTTCGCATAATACATGACGCGCTGAGCAGGCATAGTGAAGATCACAGTGTAGCATAGCGAGTATGGTACATTTGCATTGCATTTGAGTTACCCTAACAAAGATATATCCCGGTATATCCCGGCATCCCGGTTCCAGTACTTAAGTTGCCTTTTACAACACCTGGTAAAAAGGCAGGGTACAATTTTATACTACCTGCAAATAACAATAACCCACAGCAATTATTATCATTAATAGCTAGTTATATATAAGTCAATTATTTTATTAAGCAGTTGGGGTCGTTGTGTTTTTAATTAGAATAAATAAAACCGTGATTTGTCAATTAATAGAAATTTTAAAAACTATATCAAGAGGTTGCCTTAATATTACTAATGTTAATTTTATAGAAAATAATCGAATTTATCAGTGCCTAAATTTATTTTCTTAATTAAATTTACTGAATTGAGACTTATCAAGCTTAATATTAAAACCTATTATCAGATTAACATATCGATGAACTAGCCAAATCAATTGACGCGTGCGAATATTCATTGAGATATATCCCAACATTTACATATTTACAAATTCAAAGTTTATTTAAACATAACATTTATTTAATTTTTAACGTATTGTTTTTTCAAGAGGTGGATTGCAGTGGTTATTTAAGCTACATTTACTTTTTTTATATTTTTATTCATTGCATTGGCCGCTCAAAACAGAATTACAGCACTAAAATACTTACTTTTGAACTTTATGGGGTATTGGAAAGTTTTGATTCTAAAAAGATGTATGATAATCTTAGAATAATATTAATAACGACATGTAATGTACGAAAAAATCATGAAATAAAATAATAAAAATTAGATAATTAACGTGAGTGAGATTAAGATAATAAAACAAAACAATAACATAAAGACCGAGTTTAAAAAAGGATATGGATGGCCACATCCCACTTACTAAGCGATATTATTACAACGGGCTACAAAATAATGTTATCACACACATTTACATTCATAATAAAACTGCTCTTTTTAATAAACCAGTTAAATTTTAAATTCTGACATAACAATCCTTTGTCAATCTTGCGAGCGCAATGTAAGCGAAACGCGAAGTAAAGATATTTAAAAGTTATATGAACTGGGTTTTGAAGCCGTTAAAAGAGAAGCTTATTGTGAGAAGCGAACGCGTAAATATAAAAAAATATCGCTCAACGTTCAACTAAAATTTTAATTTTATGGGAAAAAATACAATAATACAACGCCGTTTTATCTCTTTGTTTATATTTATTTTATTAAGCTTGTTGTAGGCAATATCGTATTTATGAAATAATTTTTTTCTAAATTAATTTCTTAATAAGAATACATATTCTTAACGAAGGTAAAATATATATTGACAAAAAAAATAAGAAGATACACGCAACATCAGTATATATAAAAAAAGAAGCATACAGGACATATCAACGGAGGACCTAAACTATAAGAATCACTAACTGCTGAGGAGAGTTGTGGACGACTGCGGCACTTGGCGCCTTTGTCACGATATATGTATATGTGTTGCGGGAGAATTTTTTTATACTCATCTACCGTCTTATGTATTTGCATTTTCCACGCGAGCTTCTTGTTAGCTTGTTGAATACACTACAATTTGTATTGTATTTAATAATACATCTAGTATTGTGTACATCTTTAGCGGCTTCTTTTTCGTTGCCTGCATATAAGTTTTAGGCGTTTGCGTGCGTATGTATGAACGCGCTATGCGGCGGTTTCGAGGAGATTAGCTTGTTCATGTTGACCCACCGCTCTAAGCTAGGCTTATCCAGGTCTTAGCAGGATTGTCCTCATCAGGTAATTGATGTTTTTATCGATGCCCTTCAAGAGGTTGTGGTTTCGGGCTTGTGCCCGGGTCTGGGTGTCCGGTGGCCTGGCGTTCAGTGGCGCTATGCTGCGCAGGTGCGGATTCGCTAGGGAGGCGCTGCCGGCGCGCGCGAACATCGCGCTCGACAGTCTGCGAATGAAATCTTCCCGATATTCTATTTTTAGGTTCCGGTGTATCGTTGTGTTTTGCACCATGTGTGGTGACTCGACGATTGTGCGTAGAACACGAGACTGCTGAGACTGAAGGCGGCCTTTACTGGTCCGGCTAGTAAGTGCGTACCACGCCGTGGCTGCATATGTTAGGTAAAATTTCAGGCGGAGATGATGCGCGACCGACCTGGTCTTTTTGATCACTTCTTCGGTGTGATGCTTCATGCTAAGCCGTCGGCCGCTATTGTGATCCCCAGGTATTAGACCGTGTTGGACTACGTGACTTCTTGCCCCTTTAGCTTTAGTGGATTCGGGAGTTCTCTGAAACGGCCAATGACTACATGGACGTTGGTTCGTTTACCTGCAGTCTCCATCTGCTTAGCCACTCGGACAGTAGGTCTAGGGTTTCCTGTAATTTTTTAGCTGCATATTCTTTGTTCACCGACGATGCATAGTAGGCGGCGTCGTTTGTGTATAGTGATGTGTGCCTTCTCCTACTGGTTTATCGTCCGTGTACAGGCTGTACAGCACGGGCGAGATGCAGCTGCCCTGAGGTACACCAGCCTCAGCGGCTCCTTCTGTTGATAGAACGTTTTCCACTTTCACTCGAAAATACCTGTTATCGTGGAAGGAAGCTACCACTCGTGTGATCCGACGGGGTGTCTGAGACTTCTTCAGTTTGTATAGCAGACCCTGGTGCCACACCTTATCTAACGCCTTTTTCATGTCAAGGAGTACTGTGGCGGTGTATTCCTTCTTATTGAAGGCCATCGTCATGTGGTGAAGTACCCTTGATAGTTGCAGTGATGTGGATGTTCTGTCCGAAATCCGAACTGCTCCACGAATTAGTCACTTGAATCAGAAGTTGCTTTTATAACGGAGCACTAAAAAAGGAATTTTGAAAATTCACCACCTATAGGGGTAAAACTGAGGTGTAAGGTGTTCGTAGAATCTTTGCTGTTTATAAAGTTATTCGAATTAAATTCAGTTTAAAGGTTCTTGATTGAAAGTAATAAACCAAATGTAAAATATTTTCAAAAAAACATCCGTTAAGAGGTAATAGGGTGGTGCAAACTTAGTATGAAAATTTTACAACTTAACGCGGGTGAAACTACGGCGAACTCGTCTCAAATGTTGATACCTGGCACCGATACAAGCAGCATAAATCTAACATACCAGAAATCAGAAGGATTACAAATATTATAATTTTGTAGTTATATAAAATACCAAATAATAGAACAAACACAGATGATAATCACACAAATGTTTGCCGTTAGTGGTGATAGAATCCACAACGCATAAAGCGATGACACTACCGAATGCGCCATGCGCCATATACAGAACAAGCCAAGCAATCGGTATAAAAAATATCATTTAAGGAAAAAAATATAAAGAGAAAGAAAATTAAAGCTAGCCAGATGGCTCACCTAATGGATCTGCTTTAATTTAATTTCAATATAGTCAAAAACCAAAATTATAGCCTATAATGGGGCGCGAAAAACCAAATAAGGGCCTACCTCTGTCGATCACGTCCGAAGGCGTACATACTTGGTGCGGTATACCGTTAAGAATATTCTGACAACCTAGTAATCGAAGTCCCACACAAGTGTCTCAGTACACAGTAGCGATACAGTATGTTAAATGTAGGTCTGTAAAAAAAAGTTTTTTTACGCGACCCCAATAAAGAGGATGTAAAAAAATTGATGCCAATAAATATTCTCCGCAGTGCCGTAGTTTAAGTTATGCCTGACTATTTTACTTGCTCGTTATCTCAAGATAAGCAAACATTATTTAGAGAGCTAAAAAACTGTATTTACACATAGAAATGTCACATTTCAAATTTACATGTTCGTTCGCCCTTCAAGTTGTCTTCTAAAATATTTAAATTGCGCGGGGAATTAAAGTGGTAAGTTGGTGTCAAACAATTAAGTTTAAGGATTCAGTAGCTAATAATAAATGTGGGTTGAAGCCAGAATATGGGGTGTCAGCGGGTAAACACGAATTTCAATGGATATCAACTTGTAGAACAACACGTATAGTTATTTGACAAGTTCTCGACCAAATTTGAACTCAATACCCAATTGAACCACTTTTCAAAGGCTAATTAGTAAAAATTACATTGTATGCCTGGTAAAGCATTTATCACGTACTTCTAGGCTATACTTTCAAAGAACGTTGTTGTTGGTAAAAAAAAAATTACATTCACATTAAACTATACTAGTTTATTGAGTGGCCTACAATAAACTACGGCACAGCTACGGCACGGCTGCGGCACTAGACGATGCTCAAAACTATGAACACATTAATTGAAAATTTTCATTGCGCAGTGAATCAGGCAAGCCATTGCTCTTTTACAAAACAAATATGTATTATCTCATAAATTTCATTTGAATCGTATCTTTCGGCATGTAATTATTGCCCTTTTGAACAAACTTTTTTATCATTATGATTCACCTTTGTTCGTAACAATCAAATTTTCTCAGAACCAAACGCTCTCTCGTTATTGACTTTCACACACCATTAGATTTATTTTTAAGAAATTGCGTAGCTTTGTGCATATATATACATATATATATATATATATATATATATATATATTTATCTCCGTCTTAATTTTAGGATGAATCTCAAATATATTTCTGGCTCTTCTGTTTATAATGAATGTATAGTAAGTAATAAATTTTCTGTATATTTTAAATAAACTTTTTCGATCATATTAACTTTTCTTTTTATTAATAGCCAACGACAAATTGATTTGATTTTTAATGAATACTTTTTTAATTGAAGTGTATTATTACTTATTTGCAATGAATTATAGAATAACGTAATAATAGCACTGAAGAAGATTTCCGTTTGAAATAAAAGACATCAGCTTATATCCCCCCGTAACTTTTATGAGAACGTTGGTTTTTAATTGGTATATGTTTTACTGTAGATTTTCTAAAGTTATGACCGCATTAACAAATCATTATTTGTTCCAAAACTTAACATTAAAATAAATTCATATCAACTCTACATATTTGATGCTGATTTAGTTTTATATGTGTATTTATTTTTTAACTAACATTGTGTAATATTAGTTTTTTTTTATTATTATTATTAATGATGATATGTAAGATTAAGTCATGTATGCGATTTAGGTATGCTCAACTGTAAGTCTATAAGACGTTTTTTTATAATGAATGAATAAATATACACTTGTGTACAGCTAACGGGTCAGTTGTTTGCAAATGGTAGTGACATATCCAATTTGTACGCTAGGATCATTGGTCTGATACCTATTCAGGACCAACACAAATATTCCGTATCCGGGTGTAAAATATGTATTTAAATATTTTGTTTTTATTTCCTCTATCTTCAGATATCCTTAACTCCAGTGTTATAAGCAACTTATCTCGAAGATTAGTTAATGTATAAGATGTGGTGTGAATTAATAACTGCGAATGTATCACGGTTTATTTGTTTTTACGAATTCAGGGCTTAACCACAGTAGATAGTACCTGCCCCTATACCAGTTATTGTAAGAGGTGACTGTGATACCGGAACTGACAGATGGAGGTATAATCCTCAAAATAAAGTGTAGCTCAAGTGCAACACGGCGGGCGTGGACGGCAAATTTCCGTCGCAAAGCTGCGCTCTAAAATTGCCACCAGCGTTGTCCAGCGCGGCAATTATGGACTAAAGAAGGAGTTCTTGGGGAGGACTATGTCACTATAGTAGACGAAATTTGAGATTAGAATAAAATCATCTATAACTAAGGACACACCTACTTGTGATTCTGGAAAGGTACACTCGGTGAGGTTCACCCGGACTGACCTACGAGCGAAAAGCTTGTATTCATAATGGACGTTCTCAAAATTTCGTTAATAGAAGTTACAGATTGTTTCTCCTGAATAAAACAACTTGAATATTAATGAGTTTGAGTTTTTCCAAGTCACGTTTTGTTTACGTCGTAGGAAGCAATCAACGTCGATGGAATCGATCCAGAATTCATTACAAACTTTAGCGCAGATGTTAACTTGCAATGAGGTTCATGGGTAAGTGCAATTGCGCAGCTTTAATGATATTTCACAGCTTAAATATTGCAGTAGTTAAATACGCTGCTTAATACTACAAATTAAATTCAATTATTTATAGCTGGGATAATCAACTAATCTTTAAATCCTTACACAACCCTAGTTTTTCCGCTAAAATCTATCTCTTCTTTTGTAACTATTCGTGCAAAACTAATTTACTATCTATTACTATCAACATACATATTACAGGCAGAGTGGAATAGTACCCTTGTAGCAGGTGTCGTAAGAGGCAAATGAATTAAGAAACCAAAAGATGGCGGAATATTCATCCAAAACAGCGTAGTTCAAATAAAACAACGCTGAAGAAATAGCAGAATTTTCACGGTAAAGCTGCGTTCTATAATTGCCACTATACCTGCTCAAACTAGAAACTAGAAAAAAATATTTAATATTGTTTTTTATTAAATTATATTTACTAATATCATTTGTAATTAAAAACGGATCTAATTTTGAATTACCGAATAGTCACTGCTTTATTTAGTATTTGATTGAACTTGATGAAGCCTATATTGTTTAATATTTTTGATAAGGAACGTTTCATACAATTCGTTCCAATATCTACACAATACAAAGCAAAACTCATTTATTTCTTACTGAATTGATAAAAAATAAAGAGATATACTCACAGAAATACTTGCATATATATAGCTATATAGTCGTACCTGCCTAAACATATGAATAATAAATAATTTACTAATATCAATCGTTTTGAATTGTGTGCAGAAATATCACAATAGAGTAATTTTTATAAGTGGTGTTTACGGTTATATAAACTAATAGATGGCGGTACATCTGTTTTAATACATTCCTTGTAGTTTTATTGACATTATTGTATCAAACATTGTAATTTAAGTTAACGATTTATAATTAAATAATATTATTAATTGAGTTTTTGTTACCTTTCATATAAATTTATATGTTTGTTTAATTGTACTATTTACATTTTTTAATTGATACCTAAACAGACGTCATCAATTTTAGTATTGTCCATATAATATTAAGCTTTTCAACTTGATCATTGTAATTCATCAAGTACAAATATGAATAAATAAATTAATGACTGTATTCTGTACAACTCCATTAATTGGAAATAGTTCTCAAAACATTGTGATAATAAGCAGCTACATCGGGAAAAATAAAATCGGGAACATATTAATCCCACGGGAAAATGTTTTCAGGATAAAAAGTAGCCTACGTTTTTCTTCTGTAGGATATTGTTTCATATCCCCGCACTGTACATTTGAGCTACACTATTTCTCCTATTACTTAGTCGTCTGTTACGACACCTGATACAGGAGGTACTGTTCTACTCTGCCTATACCTCGCGGCTATTATCTGAGTGAAAGTTCATCATATATTCTTTTGATCACCCTTCTTTATACTCAGAAACAGAATAGTAAGCAAAAAGTAACGCAATGTCTTAGTGCAGTTTTAGCCTTTTGCCCTTACCGCACTGTTGCTTGCATGCTTAAGTTCAATTTCAACAGCTCTTATTTATATGTTAGAGCTACATAAAATATTAAAAACAGCTATGTATGATGTACTCATGAAGTACAGTTAGTGATCACGTTTTATCTTTCTGGACGTTCTGCGACTGCTACCATAATCACATCGGCAAAAATCCTCATTTTCCTAGGGAGGCTTAATATCAATCATGTATCACTTTGACTATAACTAATTCGGTGATTTGGAAAATATTTATATTTTTTTTTTGCTTATTTTAGTACTTTTATGTAAGTTTCATTCTGTTTGATTATAAAGTTAAAATAAATATTTCGAGAGTAACTCACACTTGGAAAGAACTCCAGTTATATTTAATAGACTTGAATATGAATTATGTTTTCTTTAAATAATCACGTAACAAGGATAAATATCTTGCTTAAGCACCAAGACGTCAGTTTCAGCACCTCTATTAAATAGTTTATGAATTATATATTTACTTAACGCCCTGCAATTATAAATATCTATACTATCACAATGTTCAGTAAACATATTTTTCAGCCTGAAATTATATGGCCTGTCGTATTTAAGGCAAAATTGGTTAGGAAGTATATTATACGCTTAGATTATTAACGTATACGTAGTAACTTTAAAGGCTATTTTAGTAATCTAAAATTTATTTTTTTCAAACCTTATCATTAAACCAGCCATTGGAAGTCCTTTGTTGGATATAGGCCTCTCAAACCTAATACTGTATTTTAATTGAAAATAATCTTTTTGTACAAACTAAACACGTCGAATTTACTTACTGAACGCAATTTGTAGATGTGAATAAAACTACATACAAAGTAGCGAAATAACTTTTGTACAGTATAGGCATGCGTTGAGCAAGCCCTATGTAAAAAGAACGTCAAACTTCATAAACTCCGTTGTAATAAAAACTTCTTAAATAAGGTGGTATCTGGGTCTTACAAAAGCGGGAAAACCATTTCATTTCCACGAGCAAAGAAGACCGAAAATTACATGCAATTTTTATAAAATAAATTAATTTAATTTGCATTAAAAAAAAAAGTTGTTTAAGACATAGTACTTACATACATTACATAAGGTAGACCTAATACAAAAGGTCTTCTGCATTGGTACTTCACTCTCACCTGTTTCTACCAAATAGCAGTGTTATCTTTTTGATATTACGAGCGTCTATAGGCTGCAGTGACGCTTTCTATCACGCAAACTGTATACTGCTGATTGCCGACCTAATCTAATTGAAAAAAAAACTAAAACCTCTTTTTGGCGACTTTTGTCGTTTTCCTAAAATCCTAAACAAATTATTTTTATAACAATCAAGTACTTATAAATCAAGATGGCAAGGCTGGCAGTGCGATGGTGATATCTTGTGATATTACAAGTGTCTATAGGCTGCAGTGACGCTTCCTATCACGCGGACTGTATACTGCTGTTTGCCGACCTGATCTAATTGAAAAAAAAACCACTTTTCGACGACTTTTAAACGTATTCATAAAATCCCAAGCAAATGATTTTTATAACAATGAACTAACTTTTTGTCTCATAGATTTTTCAACAGTAATCAAGCCTAAGGTACATAAAATGGGAATTTGAAGTGATTTATGAATCCAATTTTACCTCGTTTGAGTAACAGCTGGATCGAATTGCTATTGCTATTTGTTCTGTACAACGTTCATCACAATACTCAGTATAGAAAAGTGTGTTTCAGTCAATACAGATTAAGCAATCATTTGACGTTTATCATTTGTTTGGAACTTTCCAATAAATGAATTTTGCACACCTGTTTGATCTTTACATGTCTCCTAATGAAATTTAGTCTTAATACAGTAATCTTATTTTGCTTATACAAATGAAACTATAATTAGAAATCTGTCTAAATGTCTTTCTTGATGAATTAATTTAACAACTTGGACATTGAGCTGTAAATTGAATGAGAAGTTATGACAGATGTCTATGAGTTGATCTTTAGCTTATACCAGTCATAAATCGAAACTCATCTAAAAATGACACTAGCAGCCTAGCAGTTTGTTTCATGTCCAGTATTTTGTTTGATGTGACTAAGTTGAAAAACAAGCACAGGATCCCCGTGATAGTAAGGATCATCGTGGTCTATAGCTGTTCATATTACCTCAAGTATATCACAAGCACATCGCCAATCTTAGAAGATATTAAGTCACATAACCCGGTAATTTTACTGCCTCCCTTATCCTTTAAACCGGATTAATGCGGTCAATATAGGTAAGAGTGAGTTATCCATAACTATTATGGGTATAAAAGTGTAGTACCGGTAGAGTAGAATAGT
Source organism: Heortia vitessoides (assembly GCA_020976665.1). Taxonomy (NCBI): domain Eukaryota; kingdom Metazoa; phylum Arthropoda; class Insecta; order Lepidoptera; family Crambidae; genus Heortia; species Heortia vitessoides. The sequence continues at coordinate 15,783,730 of JACJUM010002878.1, forward strand.
ACCTCCCTCTGTACCAGGAGTCGTAAGAGGCGATTGCAAATACGGTATATAGTACGGCAACTAAGAGAATCTCCACTTCCTTACAGAGGCCTATTACGATAAAATGAACCAGTGTTGTACTATAACCGCATAATTTATGATTTTTTTTTTAAATTTTATAACAATTTAGAATTGCCTATTTAACCCATAAAGACATTTTAATATACGCAATAAAAACAGTAGCTAAACCTCAAACATAAAAATATAAATGCTCAATGAACCGTGTCTGAAGCCCTTTAAAAAAATATTATTACACTTTTTTGTTAATAAAACAAAGAGAAAATATTTTAAATCATAACAACATTTGTGGACATGTTTATTAAATAAAATATTTACTAATAGCACGTGTTTCGAAACAAAACAAGTCCATTTGTATTGTTTTACACATTGTGTTACATATTAAACGTGAAACGTGTTCAATGTATTTTTTAACGTACCAATATTCAAATTTTACTAAAATTTACTTGTATCTCGTCCATAAAAATTTCCTTCCCCCGTTTAACTGTCGGTCATTGAACCTTAGTAATAGAGTTATAAAAGGTAATTGACTTGTGAAATGATTAAGATGTGATGTTATTCAACGTTAGTGGTTCAGAATGCAAATGTATCGCGTATATACAGCCTATATAACGTAATAATTGTATATGCGTAATACAGAGCATCCAAGTTCTTATGAAACATTTTATTTTAAAAGTATTCTATGTTGAAGTCCTTATTTTTTGCTTGAATGTAAACACCTTACTAATATTTTTAACACCTTTGTGGCAATATAGATACATGTTTATTGCTTTTTTATGCTACTATTATAGCATTAAGATTATTGATAGACTGGAGTAATATATAGGCTACTTACTTTATTCGAAATCACGTTCTTGTAAGATAGTTCTGGCTTTTAATTTTGCTCTATGGAATCGGCACGGTTTTTTGCACAGTTTAACTACCAGGGAGCAAAATAGACTTCTTATCAGAATATCAAGAGATCTTAAACGTAGTCTAATTAGTTCTTGGTTTTTCTCGGTTTTACACGGCTATGTAAGAAACGCTCAAAAATTTATTTTTGCCCGCACTTCCAACATCTTTCAAGATATACATTTAAATTATACATAGGTAGCATACATTTTCATAAAATAGTAAATAAAATGCTCAATTTGATTGATGTAATAAAATTGATAATTATTTCTGTGAAGGTACACCGCACAGACAGTTTCAGAGATAAATACTTTTTATAAATAATTTATTTTTAGATATAGTGAAAAAGGTTTAATATCCATATTAAGATCATACAATTGAAAGTATGTCTGTTCGCTGATAGAAATCTGCCGGTTTCCACACCGTAGATGGTGAACCGATATTATGTGTAAACTAATCGAGGATACTTTTAAAGATGAAATATTATGGTTTCATACGACAAAAACCAATGAATATGCGTATGTGTGTGTGTAAGAAGTTAACACAAAGTTAATTGTACCAACTAAATGCTTTATATTTTCCACTTTAATCCTACAGTACTGCGAAGTACTCTAAATAGCATTTTAGTAAAATTTTTATCGTAATTATTCGTAATGTTATATGTACCCACACGAGCGATGCACTGAGGTCATCAAGTAACTCGCAGAATTGAATAGGACCTCTGTATTGGGGTAATTACGGTTTAGAAACTATTAGAACCAGCATTGCCGGTTTATTGCATTTTAAGCTATAAATAGGCAGAAGAATTTCTGGTCCAAAGTTATACACTGCGTTTGCCATCATGCCTACTGAAATTGTAGGCAATAATTAAAAAAAAATTAAGTTGAGAGGGATTTATCCTAAAGTTTACTACTCGCTCATTTCACGCTTACCATCATCATTCACTAAGCCACTATTAAAATAATGCCCTTAACCCTAGAAAGATAAACTGCGCCTCAGAGGCGCCCGCGAAACAGATATATCGCGGTATCTTTTTAACCTGCGCGAGTTCACACTTGTGTTTTCGAGCTAACTCAGTCGTCGGTCAACACGCCCGAGGGACGACCGCTGCTGTCCGGTAAGTACTTTAGTTTCGCCGCAATGCTATTGCGTTGCGCTCCAGAGGCGCAAGTTTATCTTCTGTGTAACTTTCGCACATATATTAGTGATTTAGTTTTTTTTACTTTTTACCTATTATTACGCATTTATGGTAAATATAAAGATATTTTATTATTACTAAATTAATTTAAATGGTTCTTAGGAACGTTTTAACATCATGGCGCGTAGAAAACGGTTGGAAGAAAGCGAAATTGCTTCTTTTTTGATGGAGGAAGAGGAAGAGACCGAGGATGGCAGTAACAGCGAGGCGGAGAACGATAACGTTGATGAAGATAACGTTCAGAGTGATTTTGAAGACGAATATATAAACGAAGTTATCGAAGAAAGTCCGAATGATACCTCAACAACTTCTGAAAATCAAAGACATGATCACCGCATAGTAATCCCGCCGCAAAGAGTGATCAGAGGTAAGAACAGGCATGTTTGGGCTACTTCTAAAGGGCAAAGTAGTGGCAGAACATCTGCGATCAATATAGTTCGCTCAAATAGAGGTCCTAGTCGTATGTGCAGAAATATTTTTGAACCACTTGGATGCTTCCAATTATTTATTACGGAAGAAATCATTCTAGAAATTGTTCAGTGGACCAATGTAGAGATATCGAATAAACGTTCTGATACTATGACTAGTTTGACATTTGCAGACACAAATGCCACTGAAATCGAATCTTTCATAGGACTACTTACTCTGAGCGCTGCGATGAAAGATAATCATTTATCAACAGTTGAGCTGTTTGACAGTTCATTTACTGGTTCAAGATATGTGGCAGTAATGAGTAGAGATAGGTTTGACTTTATTGTCAGGTGTCTCAGAATGGACGACAAAACTTTACGTCCTGATCGTCGCCAGCAAGATCCATTTATTCCAATTAGAAAGGTTTGGGATATGTTTATAGCTCAATGCAAAATGAATTATTCCCCAGGAAGTAATGTCACTATTGATGAACAATTAGTTGGTTTTCGTGGTAGATGTCCATTTCGGATGTACATACCAAATAAACCAAATAAGTATGGTATAAAGATTCCTATGATGTGCGATAGTGGGACCTATTATATGATAAATGCTTTGCGATACATTGGAAAAGCTACAAATACAAATGGTTTGCCGCAAGGAGAATATTACTTGAAGGAGTTATCTCAGCCAGTTCATGGTTCCAACCGCAATATAACATGTGACAATTGGTTCACATCTATCCCTGCTTCAAAGTCATTGCTTCTGGAACCGTATAAGTTGACAGTTGTGGGTACTGTTCGGTCAAACAAACGGGAAATTCCTGAAGATTTGAAAAACAGTCGTTCTCGACCTGTTGGTACATCTATGTTCTGTTTTGATGGACCTTTGACCCTGGCATCATACAAGCCGAAGCCTTCAAAGATGGTGTATATGTTGTCATCGTGTGATGAACATGCTGTAATAAATCCAACAACTGGTAAACCTGAGATCGTTATGTTCTACAACCAGACTAAAGGTGGCGTCGATACTTTTGATCAGATGTGTTCTTCGATGTCTTGTTCTAGGAAAACAAACAGATGGCCGATGGCAATGTTTTATGGCATGTTGAACATAGCTTTTATCAACTCTTATATAATTTACACTCACAATATTTTGTCAAAACAAGGAAAACCAATAAACCGTAGGGAGTACATGAAACAATTGTCGATTGAACTGTGTGCACCGTGGATGAGATCTAGACTGCGCATTCTTACTTTGCAAAGAAGTTTGAGAGAAAATATAGAGAAGATCCTACCAC
>JACJUM010002878.1:15787683-15808594 GCA_020976665.1 Heortia vitessoides
ATATTTGCAACAAATGTTTATAAATTGTGATTTTTTCAGTATTTTTTGTGATTTGAGGCTGATTATATTGTCATTTATTAGTTAGTAAGATAATATGTTATAAAAAGTTAGCTATTCATAAAAAAAACTTAAAAATTGTTAGTACTGTAAAAAAAATCTACTTTTGTTACTTTTTTGAAAATTTAACAATATTTCTTAAAATAAACAATTAATAATACCTATTTGTGTTTTTTTTTAATTAATACTAATGTAACATTTACTTCATACATAAAAAAAAGTATTTGTATTTAAATATGTAAATAAATCGGTACTTAAAATTTTGCGCCTCTGAGGCGCCTGTTTATCTTTTCTGTACAAAAAAATAAGTTTATCTTTCTAGGGTTAAAGTATTCGGCTCTACAGGTATCGAGGAACTCAAAGACTCAAGAGGAAATGTAGTTCAAGAATGGCCGCACTCGTCGTATCGGACGCAGTTCGACCTCCGGTCGCAGAGACCGCCTTCGCTTGCTAGCTGCCCTCGGTGCTACTATCGCCCTTATTATGATGGTAAGAAGACCGAAGAGTTGAATAGAATAGTACAATCCCCTGTAACAGTCGTCGTAAAAGGCGAGTAAGGTACCAGAACCAACAGATGACGGTATATCTATCTGAAATAATTCAGCTTTACTGCACAGAGTGGGGATGGGCAGTAGCATCCCCGTCGCGTAAGCTGCGCTCTGCGATTGCCAACACGCTTGCCTAGCGCGGCAATTATTCGCAAAGTTTTCCCTTTCTTGGGGAGGCCTATATCCAGCAGTGGACTTTTAATGGCTGGTATGATAATGATAATGAAGATGAAGAAGACTTAAATGAAAAAAAAAATTTTGTCACTTCTCAGGCTATAGATTAAGATGGCGCCGCTCGTGTACACGTGTAATATTTTACACGTGTTTCATGAATTCCAATAAAAACCTTCAAGCTTAATTTCAATCAAATAAATTCAAACACAGCAAAGTTTCTTAGTAACTTTGTAGCTAAGTTTCAACCTCTAAAGAAGAGAATTTTCAGAAATCATTTTAATGTTCCCCTACCCTTGTAAAAAGAACCCTCGTGCAAAATTTCATGTGTAACCCTTATAGTTGATATATAAATCAGATTCGCTTTTTACATAAACAAAAGTACGAGCATCAGCTGAAAATAAACCTTCATTTACCTAAATTGGCAATTTTTATTTTTTGTCAATGATACTACCGTTATAGGCCAATCTATGCAAATATTTTAAAATCTCCCTTAACACTGACTTCAAAACTGTTTAAGAACTTAAAAAAAATTGAATTATCATCATGCCAGACATTGAAAGTCTACAGCTGGACATGGGCCTCTCCAAAAAAGGAGATTTTTCGCCTATAATTGCCGCGCTAGGCAAGCGTGTTGGCAATCGCAGATCGTAGCTTTCGCAACCGGGATGCTGCTGCCCATCCCCACCCTGTGCATTTAATCTGCACTGCTTCGAATGGATATACCGCCATCTGTCTGTTCTGGTCCTGTAGTCGCCTCTTACGATACCTGGTGCTAAAGCAGGTACTATTTTACTCTGCCAGTATTACATTTTACTGAAATTGCATTGACATTTGCTATTTTTACTTTTTTATCTTCTCCTTTATACTGATATATTTATGATTTATCATACTATTAATGTACTTTTCCAAGCACGTTAATGTTATATTAACGTTTGTTTATTTATTTACTAACGCTTATAATACCGGTAGCTTTCCATTCTCATTTATAAAGGCTATAGCAGAATTTGAGTGGTTTGCTTCCTGAGCAATACACACACTGTGCTATGGACTAATTGTCTTACTCCGTTATATATACCACTTTTTCTATTATTATTTTGCAATTTTTATTTTTTATGATGTAATAGTAGCAAATAGAAGCACTATCTATCTATCAATCGAATTCTGTTTAATTTCTTTTCAGCTTACATCCATGGGCGTAAGGTGTAAATTAAATAACTTAGTAAGTGATGTTTATATACACGAACAGTTGTAATATTATCAATGTATATACTATATAGTCTTTCAATTTTAACTTGTATTTTACAAGAAAGTATTGTAAATGTATGTTAAATTTTTAAATTACCATTCAGATGTATAATCTTCTCTATATTATACTTGTATGTATGAAATAATCTGTTATCCTTATATGTATATTAGTTATATTATAACGAAATAATGTTAATAAATGTTAGTAAGAATAGCTTAAGATATTAATTTGTAAAAAAAACCTTTAACATCCGGGAATCAGGATATTTTATTGATCACGTGTAATTGTAAATTGTTAATAAATATCCTTGCTCATTTTAAACAATATGATTTATTGTTAAAGAACTAAATATAATATTGAATTATAATAATATTGTAAGACATTGATAAAATTTTAAATTACAATATTTCACAATGTTGCTACTGTCATGCACGGTACAACAACGAGGTGTAAACATTGGGAAAGTTTCCGCCTGAAAGATATTTTGTTACTCTATTACTTAATACGCGGAACAAGGCTTACTTAAGAGTCCGTTCAACAGCACAATAGTTATTTCTCGCGGTAATGTGAAAAATATATTATCTACAGCCGAAGTTTGTTATGTCCTGGCAACTCCGGTATTTGCGGTGTACTATTTGGAGGTTAGAGTGTACTACACGAGGTACTAGTTAGAGCCAAAGAGATGTATTTAAGGATATATCAGTCACATTACTGAGGAGAGGTTGATCTCATACAAAAGTCATCTCATACCTCTGTATTAGTACCTCACATTCAACAATTTCTGCCAAAAATCATTTACATTGCTGTGTTCCGGTTTGAAAGGTGAATGAGTTAGTAAAATTATTGAGTAATGTTTTATTTTTAAGTTACAAAGTTGGCAGTGCACTAGTAATTCCTTATGATATTACGTGCGTCTATAAATGTGATGACGCTTACTTTCACGTGAACTGTACGCTTGTGTGTTAGCCTGGTCAAATAAAAATAAATAGAACGTACATACTACCGAAGTACAGATTACTTACCGCACGATAGAAGACCAAACGAAGCCTGAATTCGGTAAGTCATCCGCGCGGAAGCCTTACTCCTCTAATAACCCCTGAGTACGAGGTCAAAGTAGGTCTGAATTTTTAATAAAATCATATCAGTGATAACTATGAAGTGTCGGTAATCGCTATATCAACCAAATACTGTTGTATAGCAATTAGTTTTTATTTAATAAGCAAGTATTATTGTATAGAAATAAGATAAAACTGCATTAACTCAAAAAAGTATATTTCCAACAATTCTATTAAAATAATAGATTTGAAAGTGCTGGTTTATAAGAACACGAGGTACATGATAAAAATAAATTACTTATGCACATTGCCTGCGGGTAATGGTGTGTAACCGTATGAATATAAGCTTTAGAGTAAAGTGTTCAAATTACAGCGCGGTGCTGCTTGGTTATGTGTCGGTTGTTGTTATGTGTTACATCTCAATTGGTATCAACTTTCTATGTCTATTTATATAACCGATTTAATAATAGGTTACATGGGGTTGGAGGAACTAGGATTCTTATAATAAACGGTAATGTCATTTTATTCTATAAGTAAATTAACAACGATATTGAGACAGCTCAAAGACAACGCATTTTAGAACTAAATCAACATTTAAATTGTTGAAATGTAAATATATTGATGAGGTCATTTTTAGTATGTACAAATATTTTAAGGACAAATAAAATGTTATTAATTGTTTTATTGCTTTATAAAAAATTATAAAATAATCATCAATATTCCAAATTTGTTTACAAGAATACAAATCACCAAAAAAGATGTATTTTTAATATAAATTATCGTGCAACTAAAATGCAATAGAAAGTCGTCGAACGTCAATGCTTACTTAAAAAAACGAAAGTTTATTTTAATTAAGTAAAAATAAATGCCATCTATCTAATACTCAGTACCTACGCCCTTAAGAAGTAGAGGTACTTTCGGTCTGAAGGTCGTCTGTTTTGGTACTCTTTCCTATTTATACCGCCAGAATGCTGTGTACGCAATACTGTGTTCGAGTTTGAATAGTAAAATTTATGAGGCTGTAAAACTTCCTAAGTTATGTGTCATAATCATTTTCAAATCATAAGTTAGGTATCATTGCGTTAACTCAAGCGTCAATCGGCTGCAATTAAATTTAACATCATTTCGACAATAAAAAAAGTGAAAGATGTGTAATATTGAATTAAATAATCAAATTATTTTTAAATGCGATATTTTCTGATACTCAATTAGTACTACCTATAATTTTCAATAGATTTTGTGTAATATCTGATGCGCTATTAACAACTGATTTTGCAACCACCATCAACAAATTAACATTAAACGACGATGAGACTTTTTTCGGATAACCTATTGCTAGAACACTTGGATGTCAATTGCAACGCGACCAGAGATACGATAAGGTAAAATCTACTTGCATTTTCTACTTCTAAAAACTTCATTACGTGTATTGACTATAAAGATTTTATTTATTAGCTGAATACTTAGCAAAATTTATGTGCTAAGGTCTTATACCAGCAGCATTCCGTGGTTTCACCAACCTCACGCTAAGATCCCATGAGTCTTGCGAGGGAGACTGAAAAAGAACGCGCGTTTTCCCCTGCAGGGTACATAAGGGAAAATTGGGCACAGGGCCGCTCATAAATGAGCAACCTCGCACCCTAATCAATGGTGCTGTAATTGAAACCTGAGTAGTCCAGCAATATGTTCGTCCGAAAAAAAGGTTTTACCAGTATAATTCTTTTTCCTGTATGAATATGGGGATATAAAATAACTTATATAAATTGTTGATATTATAACATTCCATTAGTGTAAGTGTTTTTGAAATCCAGATAGACCAAATATTGCTTACCTTAACATTTTATGTAGGAATATCAAACTATATTGGAAATACAACATAGGTTATGTTACTTGGTAGATATGCAGCTTTCTAATTGTTAAAGAATTTCTGGAATCATTTAATTAGTTGTAAAGTTAATTCAATTCATATAAATCTGTACTCTTTATGATAATAGTATAGATAATCAAGTGTTGACGTCTGAAAATATTTCCGATTACTAAAAATAACTATTAATTTTTTATTCGCGGTATTGAATGTTATTTGTGAATGTGAAATTTAGTGGTACGTATTCATTAGATCGACTATGTCAGCAGGTGTACCCTTCTTGGAATATTTAAAAGGGTTCAACGTGGGGTAATATAGGTTTGAAACCACTTTGTATATATAGTAATTTTAAGGTATAATAGTAAGTGCTTTATATTGGTCAATAATTTTTTATGTCAAGCGTACTATTGATGTGTTTAGATGTGGAAACAATATGGAATACTTATTTTTTCCTTATAACAAGGAAACGACAGTAATCAAGAGCTGGGGGATTTAGCTAATGCAGTTTTAGGGTCGTTCATACCAAATTTTATTTTCTAAACTTTTAGATCAATTGGAAGAAGCTCGTTCACTTCAGCTATAGAGCGGACGTGACTGAAAATTGGCTTTCGAGAGATATATCGGTTAGTATCAAAAGCGATTCTGCAGTTCTTATTATATCGTCTATCTTCTTTGATGGTGGACATCCTACGCTGCGGTTACCGGTACGTAGTCTTCATTCCAGTACGCTATTATTATATCGTGAGCATTACCGTCGCGAAACTAACGCCTCCGATTACCACCGCCCTCGAGCAGCGAGGCAATTATGAACAAATCACCCTTTATTGGGGAGGCCTATATCCAACAGTGGTTTTACGGTTGCTTTGATAATTATTATATAAATGGTAAGCTCTGTTCTCTCAAACACATAGTTCTGCCAATCACAAGATTACAAGTCCTCAGTAATTTTAACAATATACATACCTTGTTCCACGCGCCTCGTTTGTTATTTGATCCTTGTTATTTGATTTGGTTTATGTATTTATCATGTAACATTTTAATGTAGAAAATAACTCTTATCACTATTACATTGCTCTTGCACTTAAAACACTATTAAATAGAATGTTCCATAGAACCATGTATGTGTATCTAGATGGGAAGCTAAGGCTTTCTTTTAACAAAACCCAACTACGTGCAATTTTATAAAATTCGAATGAAAATTGTCACAAAACAATGAGTTTCAGATGTATTCACATAAACGTACTTTACAAGTTTATCTGTTTGTTTCCAAACAAATATGGTGTAATAATCACAGTCCAATTTTTACCCTAATTTATAACTGAGTAAAATTTTAAACTTAAAGCCCGATGTAAATGCTTATAATAATAAATTCCCACAACATCTCATATATTGACCTGATGCCGTGGTAAGTCGCTTAAAGCAATTGTGTTACTGACGCCAAACAAAAGAGGAATTACAAATATACTACTAAAATACATATATTTAACACTCAAATGCAAAAAAAACACAAAAAATCATCATATAAATGATATAGATAATGAAAATAATCAAATAGTTAAATCAGCTATAAATTAAACAAGCGTATTGCTTGATAATTTACTAGGGTTAGTGTACTCAAGATGACAGATATCGCAAAAACTTTTTCCATTACGTATCAAAACTTTGTAATCTTTGTTTCAGTTTTAACTTAATACCATCGTAGTGATATTAAATTTACTTTCAAACGACACGAAACGACAATTCTGAAAATTTGTAATTTATATTATCTATTTTTATCAAATATTAACAATACTATTTATTTATTTATATAATAAAAGTTACAGACATAACCAACTCGTATAAGTATACAATAGAATCAAGCTAGAGGCTATAGTTGGCATTTACCGCACTAGCAAATATCAATGTGTCACAGCTGCCAGCGTCTACCACCAAGTGAAATATATATAAAATTATTTTTAATAACATTTGTTTTTCCCCTTCACACTAGAGTTAAAATACAATAAATTGGTATAAATATATATATATATATATACACCAGATGTCATAAAAGCGACTAAGGTGTCAGATCCGACAGATGGCGGTATATCCGGTATATCCATCCACTCACACACTAGCGCAGCAAATATGAGAGACCTACAATAGCTAATATGATGACGATGATAAATGATGTAAGTAGTTGATAAGATATTAACAGTAAATAATTACACCTACAATCAAAAATCAGTCCCGCGTATATACTATTGTGCTCTATCGTTTCCAGATAATTTATTTCAGAACCTGATATTATTAATTATGTCTGTCTGGATTCAAGATGGTGTCGACGGGTACAATGGTACATTCGGTAGTGTTCTAATCTATCTTCACATTGATGTTTAAAAAATTTTTAAGTATTATGTATATAAAACCTTTGTTATCTAATAATCGTAACACAAGTGCTTAAAGCTACTTATTACGAAATTAGCTCAATGTCTGCGTATTGTGAAGATATTTATTCATTATTTAAGTTTTAAATGTGATCGATCTTAATAGCCCGTAGGCATAAATGCAAATTTTAAACGGTTATATCAAAACTTATAGATTATTGTTGGCAAAACTTTATATTCTACGGCAAATGGTAACAGCAATTACTATCGATTATAAATATTAAGGTGTAAATCGCTGTTAGAAGAGGAACGAAGCAAATAAAATATTTTAAAAACCACTTCACTTCGTTGACTTTCTTTTGTCTTGCTTAAATATCTGTTTAATGCGACCATTTTTAAAACAATACTTAAAAGCGGTCGCTTTAAACTTCTGAGACTACAATTATTAGATACATCCAAAAAAAGGTGTAATTTAATAGTTTTTATTTACGCTCAGACAGAGTAGAATAGCACCTTTCGCTGTACCAGGTATCTTAAGAGGTGACGGCGGTACTGGAACCGACAGATGACGATATATCTACCCGAAATAGCGTAGCCCAAATGCAAGAAGGTGAAAATAGGTGGAAACATTTCCGTCATAAAGAATTTAGTAATTAGTAATTCTGCGATTGCCAGCAGTCTACCCAGCGTGGCAATTTTGGGCAAATATCCCTCTTTCTTGGAGGGAATATGTCCACCAATTGACGTTCTGTGGCTGCAGAATGATGAGTTCATTTGTTTTTAAAATTTCGACACGCAGTGAAAGTTATGAAAATTGATATTTGATAAAGGACATTTTGATAGCTTTTGTTGGGACGAATCTTTACTAAGGAAAGCTCTCACAAAGTTTGTCGGTCACTTCCACAGCTTCCATAGAGAATCGATTTCAATAACATTTTACATGTGTTCAGAACAAGTTATCTTGTTACAAACAAAAATACAAATCATACCTTTTTATAATATTATCACACGTGACTGATTGATTATCGTTATCATTCCTGCTGGATATAGGCTTCCTTAAAGTAGGTAAATACATGAGGTAGACCTCATACAAAAGGTTGTCATCATTGGTATCTTACTCTCACCTATTTCTACCGGCAAATAGCAGTTCGCATTGCCGTATATATAATAAATATCCTCAGTGGTATAATATCCTCAAGTCACAAGGTTGGCAACGCGTTAGTGATATCCTTGTAATATTACGAGCGTCTATTGGCCGCAGTGACGCTTATTATCACGCGGACTTTATGCATGTTTGTCGATCTGGTGTAATAAAAACATAAACCCTTAGATTTTAGATTAGTTTCTACGTAGAACAAGCTTGGAGGCAATGGCAGAACGTGGCTTAGTGAATGGAATACTGCATCCCAGCTGCGATCGATTACATTTGAGTTACATTGTTCCACCCAGTATTCAGTTTAGTGCCATTCAAGATTAGCTACGCGCTAGTGATATCCTTATGATATAACGAGGGTGCGATGGTACGTACAATCACGGGGACTATGTGTTTTTTTGTCAACCTGGTTTAATAAAAAAGGGAGGTATTCAACACAAAACTGTATCTCATGGCCAATATTATTTATTGATATACATTAGATTTTAAATATTTTTCGGCGTTGTTTTAAGTTTTATGCTGCATATTTTATATATTTTATAATAAGTCAATTAAACGATGTCTACCTATGCAATCCAAAGAGGACAGATGTTTAAGTATATTACCATTTCTTAGATTAATACATTATGAAATAATATAACATATGTATATCTAGTCAATGTAATAGCCATTTCAGAATAATAACGTTATCTTTCAAACATCTTCTAGAAAATAATAAAGTATATTGTTGTTAAAATATGAACAAAATTACGACGCGTTGATACATTAAGAAAGTTCTTGTTATAGAAACATTAAAACTCTTTAATTCAAACAAAATTCTTGTTGAGGAGCTGTCTTTTTATTTCATATGCAACGGGTTTATTTACGACCTAAATATTACTAATATATTACTTGTTTAATATATTTATATTAGAATAGCATTCCTTGGTAATATATCTTTTTAATTTTCATTAATGTACCAGGCATATCCTCACGTAAAAATTTCAAATTCTTTAGAGACCTCCGATATATAATTATTATTTTTTTTATAAGAATCATCTGTTATACTTCTTTATCATAATGGTAATTGCTCATGTATAAAATATGAAAAATATTGTCAAGTAATTCGATGTATAATTGTGAAATTTTGAATCTATGTGATATCTAAATGTAATATTTGAAGTAGAAGGAAAAGATGTAAACATATTTTTTGACCAATAAAAATCCGAATTCCTTATATCATGTTTTTTCTTTATACCCTTTATTAGATATAGAAGGAATAAAGAAAAATACGATAAAATGTAATATATCCATATGTCATACGTTAATAAATGGTGTCTAAACATTTTACATAAACATAAAATTTTTATTTGTAAAATTACGCTTGACAAATCATACTTGATAAATTTGTCATTCTACATTTTTTTTTATAAATTAACTATTAACTATATATATACTAAAATAATCATTATGCCAAAATATTATTTAGTAATAGGGTCACTTAAAACAAAATGGCTGGTTAGCTTAGATTAGAACTGCGTCCAAACTTGCAGAACCAAAAATATTTACGATATGAAAGTTCAGGAAAATGATCTATTTACATATGTTTTTTGTAAAACAATAGTAATCCTTAATAAACCCATATATTATTTATAATACATATAAACACAGTTTTGAAAAAAAGTTACTTTCAGAAGTAATGCATATTACACTGATAACTAATAAACTTATATAATATTTTAAGGACAAACAATTATAAAACAATTCAACAATTAAAATTAATTATAAATTTTACTTGTTTTTTTTAAAAAATACAAAATAATCAACATTCCACACTTATATACATGAATTCAATTCACCAAAAAAAGATAAGTTTTTTAAATTATAAATTATCGTGCTAAATAAATTATCGTATACTAAAATGCAATAAAAAGTTACCAAATAAAAGAACGTCAATGCTTATTCAAAAAGCGAAAGTATCTTTTAATAAAATCAAAATAAAGGCCATTTATCTAATAATCAGTACGCCTTACGTAGTTCCAATCGGAAGGTTGAAATAACTACACTGATAACTACATGTTATACATTGTAATAGTCTTAAAGTTACAACTTAATGCATTATCCAGTTACTACCATTAAAGATAGTTGATTATCCGTATTGTTCGCAATTGTTTTTATTTACTTGATCTATTTTAAGCAAGTTCCTTCATTAATAAAAAGTAAATTTTTTACATCTTCAAAATATACTTCTAAATTGAAGACATTTCTAAAAAGGTCACACCCTATTAACGCTGCCTTCGTTATATTTAAGCTGGTAAGCAGTCGACTCTTACACCTTTTCTTTTTCTTGCAAATCCTCTTTGTACTTTAGAATTTCATAGATTCGCAAAGACATTATTATTATTCTAAAATTAAAGTAGCTTGAATTATTCCTTAATCCCGCTTAATCCCGCGTTTTTACCCTTATAGTTCTGTTCCAAAAAATAAATAATAAAGAAGCCTTTGTTGCTTCAGCACGTAGCCACTGTGTAATTTCTGTTATAATTACTACATTTCAAAGTTTACCTCAAATACATAGATAAAAATATAAAAAGCTACTTTATTAATTACAAAGTAGCTTTTTAAATTTAGGTATATGCTATTATATGCCTATTTTAAAAATCTGTTATTTTGTATTTACAAAATATCTTCATATGGTAATGTGACATAGGATCTTCAAGTCACAAGGTCAGAGTCGCTATAGTGACATCCTAGTGATAAAATGATCGTGTATAGGCTTCAGTGAAGCTTACTATCACACTGACTGTATGCTTGTTTGTCGATTTGATCAGCACAGATAAACATTAGATATCCGAACGGTGTGGTGACAAATCGAAATGTTATTTATTCAATACACAATTCTAGCTTATTGTGAAATATATTTACTAATATAGCTGACCACAATTAGCCACCGTTGGTATCCATTAAACGGACAGTAACAATTAATAAACAAATATATATTAAACTTTGACTAACTTATCTTGATCTATATTATTTATTGTTTCTCAGCTTTACCACCTTTCACAGAAATGGTTTACCCAAAGTATGAATAATTCACATAGAAACAGGATCGCAGAGGAAAATCGCCAAGCAGTTGTCGGTGTGTTAATATTTGAAATTAGCTCTGTTGGAAGTCTATACTGTTTATAGTTTGCAATAGTAAAGTGCGAAAAAAGGTTTGTACAGAAACGAAAAAAAGGTTTTGACCGCTTGATGGTAAACGTAATCGCATACCTATCATTAGCATGTCTTTCTGTGAACTGAAAATACCTTGTCACTTTACTCATACGTTATTTCACTGCATATGCCAGCAAAGCTTACACTGCTATTTGGTGGTAAAAATCAGTTAGAGTGAGATACCAATGCATACGACCTTTGTAATTGCAATAAACAAATAATGTCATTCTGTAGCTTGTATAAAGATAATTTCTAATTGAGATCAATTTTCCCTCGAAGGGCCTATTTAAGCTCCTCCATAAACTCTGAATAATTCCAGTAATTTTACCTGAAGTCTCTTTATTTAACCGTGTTCACCTCTCATTTACATCTGCTCTATTTTAATTGCGGTGGTGTGCGTTTATATAGAAATTCTATTTCAAAATTTTCTATAAAAGCATTCATGAATTCTTCTAAACATTTAAAAATCAGCTGGTTTGAACTGATTTTTATGACTTTCTAGCTATTTAAAATAAGCTAAGTTTTAATAAGTTTTTTCCTATCGAACACTCTAAATTTAAACGAAAATTGGTTGTTAGTTTTGTTGTAGCTAAAAGCGTGAAAACAGACTAAAACACTTTTATGTACAACATTACTACGGTCTAAATAATTTAAAATAAAACTATGCAAGGCCACGTATTTGCAACTGCAGGTCGTAAGCTACTTGAAAAGAACATTACTAACACAATACTATTCTTGTGATGTAAAGATATTATATCACTTACCCTGTAATATAATTTATTGGCAGCAGAAATAGGTGAGAGTGATATACCCACGCAGACCCCTTATTTATGTAAGGTACCTATTAAGGGAGGACGCCTTTGGGTAATAGCCTAAACGTTATTGTTTCCCTTATAGATTGTAAAACAAAAGGAATTTATAGGGTAGCAAATTACTCTGCAAAATTAGGACAAACTAAGTTACAAGGTAGGTTTTATAGAACCTAATCCTGAAGTACTCGGACGTTAATTTCATCGTTACATGGGAGAGTGGCGAGTAAACATTTAAATATAATATTAAAACATCTCATAAATTGACCCGGCTTCAAGGTAAGTCGCTCAAAGCACTTATGTTACAGATATTGACAACAAAGAAATCCTAAATACACTCATCTACAAAAAAAGCGGGCACCTTAGCAATGAACCATTTAAAATGTTACTAATGGTTTGTTTGATAATTATAGGTAGTTTAAATTTAAAAATGATGTAAATTATTAAGCAAATAATCGTTTACGTCAGTATTATCATAAAATTTTGATAAAATTTAAAGGTTTTTATGCTACATTTCACTAGTAGTGTATGCTCGCTAGTAGTGCATATGCTCGTAAAGTAAAAGTTAACAAATATTTTCGTTTGTTTTTTCTTTAATAAACTAAAAGCAGATTAATGTTTAGTATTGAGTGTGACCCCCCTAGCTGAAATCACAGCTTGAATTCGTCTGAGCATGCTAGCGGGGATATCCCGGAATACGTAACCACTCCACGGTAATCACATTCTTCAGCTCTCTGATGGTCTGCGGTGCCGGTACAAATTTTCAATATGTGCCAGTGCAGAAGAAGTAGATCTCATAAAAAAGGTTGTCTGCATTAGTATATCCTCACTCTCACTTACTTCTACCGCCAAATAGCATTGCTGTGTTCTGGTGTAGAGAGTGAGAGGGTAAATTACTGGGTAATGTGACATAATATCCACAAGTCACAAGGATGACAATGCACTCGTGATATCCTTTTGACATTACGACTATCAATAAGCTGTTGTAATGCTTACTATCAAGCGGTCTGTATGCTTGTTGGTCAACTCGGTTAAATAAAAAACAAAAAAGAAAAAGCTTAAGTCAAGTGGATATATTTAAAATGTTGGCATGTTTCATAAGTATCAATACTTATAATATCACTTATTATATCCATCATACCACCAGCAAATGCAGCACCAGACAGTCACAGTCGTTGGCAATCACAAAGCGTGACCTCGTAACAAATATGTTGCAGCCCATTCCTACCTCATTTACAATAATAACTCAAATGAGGATATAAGTGGAAAGTCCAACTTTATATGGTGTTCTATTTTCATCTCTAAGCAGGAGCACTTAAGCACAAGCTTGACTCCGTCAGAAACGTACTATATTTGTTGATGATGCCAGACAACAAGAAGTATTTAACCTATTATTGACTGAGACTGCTCCCTTATGTGTGATTTTGATATTAAAAGCTTAACTTATTAGGTAATGTTTGATATTATGCTAACTAGTTTTTACCGTCTTACCGCTCTCCATCAAAAGGATGGTCACCCACACACCTTAGAACCATAATGGTCATGAACCTAACGGTTACAGAGGCCTATCGCATACGCTGAGTATTTCAAAAGGTTTGTATAATGACAGGATATATTGCCATCTGTTGGATCCGACATAAATCGCCTCTTGCGACAACTGGCAAAGGTGCTATTCTCTTCTTTATACCCTACAAGATATATACAACTATATACAACTATATACAACTTTTTCTGCCGCAAAATATGAGCAAAACGTGAATCTCACACTTGACCGTATATTTACGCTACTTTCATCACCTTTGAAGTTGGCCCTTGGCCTTTAATGTGACATTTGCTACTCACCCTTCACGCAACCCTTTCATAAAAGTATGAGGACACGCACAGCCTTCAATTTTGGTAATAGCATTGTATGATATTGAACATACTCTTATAATGGTAACAACTTGTAGTAGTATATGACATAGCTCCTATTTTCTCATGACCATAACCAAAAACCTATATATGCGTACATATTTTATAATAGAATTGATGGTTTATTCTCATTGTTAAGTGTCTTCTAATAGAATTTCTACCCGCGAATTTGTCCCCTTTGTTTTGACTGTAGTCTATGTCGCTTCCCACTAGCATAACTTTATACTGTACCTTACCATAGAGACGGTATATACCATACCATAATTTCTGCATCAAAATTCATAAAGATCTGTTTTGCAGTGTCAACATGAAAGCTTAACAAACATCCATACTTCTATACAAACTTTCGCGTTCAAAATATTAGGAGGACGTATTGTTTTGATGTATGAAGTTATACTGTTGCAAAGTTTAGTAAATACTAATTAGCTTTTGCATAAAAGAGTAATAATAACATTTTATTTCAATTTAAAACCTCACTTTTTTAGTCAATTGTCGGACACGGTAGTTCAGTCACCAATAACAACACCTGTATTGTGTACACCAATTACTCTAGAAAAAATATTTTTTTACCTGAAACTACGTATTGCAACTTATTACTGGATATTATAAATATTTAAATCTGATTTATTATATTAAGGAACAAAAGAAACTATTTATTGCAGTATTCAGAACACAGAAGACATAAAAGGTATATAATACTAGGTATAGAGACTTTATAATACTACTAATAACAAAGGTATAGTATTACAGAGTATTGTAATATCAAGCCATAGAGGTTTACTATCACTACATAGTAAAGTCGCTTCCACTGTCTATCTGTCCTTACGCATGCTTTGATAAGACAAGATAGGTTAACTACCAATCTGCGTTATCAGTGCTGTCCTTAAATTGTCCATGTACATCTGAAATGAACTATTAATTTTTACATTGGATTTGTATAACTACTCGCATATTATACATATACTAGCAATTACAGTTAGGTGAAGTATACGTCACAGTGTCATTCTATTCCGGAAACCATTGCTTTAGAAACATTGTAAGTTATACTAGACCTTTTCGTGCTTGGTGAAAATCCTGAAAAATCTGTTTTATTTACTTTATTTACACAAGATAGCTTCCAACTATAGCTCATAGATCAAAAAAACAGATATACACATTACTTAAAAAAAATAACGAGAAAATCAGCATTGACATCTGACACAATATATATAAACGTAAAATTCCATTAAGTGACAGTCTAACTGACTTATAAGCCATTGTCTTAAGTATGATTAATGTATTTAAATCTCCATGATAAATGAAAACAAATAAGAGTAAACATAAGGTACAGCTATTTTTAAACTAATACCTATTTGCTTTGCGCGTTTTGCCAAACGGTTGACGTTTATATCAAAATGTTATTTGTACTTTAAGCATTTTCTTACATTTTCTAATATTCCGAGCTAGATACTCTCAAATTGTTATCTTACACAATTCTTCCGCCGACAATAACAAACGTGGATATAAAATAAATAGCGAAATCAATCTAGTCGTTTACGTGCGCCGTGCCCAATGGAAATAACCATTCATTTTTATTTGTATGCTAGCTGGCCTGTCTAATTAAAATATAAACAATCTTATCACTCAAGTCAGATCAAACTGTATCCAGTAAGCATAAAATTGTTAAAATCGGTTGAGTTGTTTCATAATTTTTGTATATAACGTTTTAAATAATATTTCAGTACCTAGGGAACTCGCTACATCAAAGAAAAACAACATAGAAAACCTTTTGACTTTTACAAATCAAAAGGTTCTCTTTGTTGTTTTACAAATAGTCAAAAGATTTTCAGTGTTGTTTCTCTTATAATTCTCATATTATATCAATAAAAAAAATTGTCGCTTGAAGTTAGACTTATCAAAGACCTAAATTTAAATGATAAAAATAATATGGAAATTCTTCCAATTATTGTGGTATCGCAAAATGTTATTTGCTACGTTTCCTTATTTTTCCATTATAATTCAAATTTGGGTGATTCACGTCACGTCACTTCTCGTCACGTGGTAAGAATAGAATCATAGTATTTTATATCTACTGCGGTATAAATAAAATGTTTTGAAAGTCCAAAGATTTTTCCTTTTACAACTGCGGTATAAATAAAATGTTTTGAAAGTCCAAAGATTTTTCCTTTTACAACTGCGGTATAAATAAAATATTTTTGAAAGTCCAAAGATTTTTCCTTTTACATCGAAGATGTAACCTTGTCGTTAGTAGGTATATTCATAATAACGTCTAACATTTAAAATTTACTAGGTACATAATGTGCTGAGTATGTGAAAGAAATTGATTGATTTATTCTTTTTAACAAAAGTCGCGATTTTAAAAACCATTACAATGATGAAATGTAACTCGATGTAATGACATATACAGTGTTACATGGAAACTGCTTTAAGGCGCATACAGTACAAATGATAACATTTTAGAGAGTCTCTCAAATATTATTTCTTGTACTGTAGCATATCAGCTATTGGAAGTACTCTGCAGGACATAGGCCTACCCACAAAAAGGTGAATTTTGCCCATGATTGCGTGCTGTTGGCAACCGTAGAGCGCAGCTTTCACGATGGGGCTGCTGCCTATCCTCATCCTGCGCATTTGGGCCGAAACTTTTTGGATGGATATACCGCCATCTGTCGGTTCTGGTACCTTAGTCACCTTTTATGACACCTCGTAAAGGAGGAGGTACTAATAATAATAATAATAGTACTCTTTTTGTACAAAAAATTACATAATTAAAAAGAGTAAAAAGTGACAAGTATTAATACAATAGGCGACCATATCGCTCAGGGCGATCTCTTCCAGGCAACCTTTGGACAGATATATATGAAGATAATATGATAGAGCAGTTAGATGTCTACTTCAAATTTATTTATAAGAAGAAAATAAAGTAAATAATAATACTAAACATATTAATACAACAATAAATTCATAACTATAACTTAAATTATTACAAAATAAACACATATATTGAAACGTTACAGCGACAGAAAATGCTCCTTTACCATCCGCCTTAATGCAGCAACAGACCGCGCACGCCTGATATTCATAGATAGCGCATTTCACAAACGTATAGCCTTAACGTTGAAAGACGTCCCGTAAAAACCAGAGGAATGCGCAGGCATGCAGGTAATATTCTGCTTGCACCTCACGGCTTAGTCTTAGTCATTGATGGCCAAAAAGAATTGAAAGTCAATAGATTTTTTATTTTTTTAATGGTTTGTCCCTGGTCTGACATAACTTTAAGTTTTAAATTTCTGGACGTGTGTATCGCATTGATCTGGCTGGGAAAAGGCGCAATGTAAAAGTGGCCTAAGATCGATCGTAAGCAAAATCGTTGTTAACAGACACTTTAAATCATAAACCACAAAGCCTCTTAAGGACAATTAAGTTTTGGTACCGTAGAGCCTGAAAATAATGAATTTTGCGACGTGAATTGAATTTCCTTTGCTGGCATCGCTTGGTGAAAATAATATCTTTCCCGGATGTCGAATGGTGCGAAATGATGAGAAAAGTAATTCAATTGATCGCTAGAGACATTCCGAGAGTCATGACAAAAGTCGCCAATAAGAACATTCGATTACACTATTTTGTACATGCTTTTGGTATGTCTTAACGTTGGTCTTAAGAAATCTGGTGGGTTCAACCCCACTTGATTTTTTTAGGTAATAGTATTATTAGATTATTGAGTATATATAACGAGCACTTTCTTTAGAACTTTAGAGGTAAAGCGGGATTAAAACATTAGTCGCAGGATGTCCATTGCTGGACATAGGCCTCTCTAAGTGATTTCCAATAGGACCAGTAGTATGCGGTATGCGTAAAGGGTCGCCCTGCGGTTGTAGTCGGATCATCTGTCCGCCTTGAGAGTAGACGTCCTACGCTGAGCTTGTTGGTCTCCATTCAGCTCCCTACGACTCCATCGTCCATCGGTTCTACGTGCTAAGTGCCTTGCCCACTGTCACTTCAACTTGTTAATCCACCTTCTACTCGATCTCCTCATTTCTGATTCGATCGCGCAAAGGGACTCCTGGTATTATCTTGGTATTAGCTATCTCCATAACTAATTGGGCTTTTTTTAGTTAGCTTATAAGGCCAATGGCCGTGAGGTACCGGCAAAGTAGAATAGTACCTCCTCCTGTACCAGGTGTCGTGAGAGTCAACTGAGGTTCCAGAACCGACAGATGGCGGTATATCCATTCGAAACAGTGTAGCTCAAATGCATAGGGCGGGGATGGACAGCAGCGTCCCTGTAGCGATTGCCAATAAATTTTCCCTTTTTTAGGGAGACCTATGTCCAGCAGTGGATTTCCAATGGCTGGTGATGAATAAGGTCAATAATTAGAGACCACGTTTCATAAAAGTTGCAACATAAAACAACATACAAAATAAGGAATTATTGTCCTAAATATATCTAGTGGTACTCGGACGCACGTGGACAGTTTGCTGGGACATGTGAAGAAAACAACGTGGTTACCTCACATGGCAGATATAATGTGCCGTCGCCATGTCGATATTTAATCACTACTCAGTTGAATTGCTCGCCCCAAAGGGCAGCCCCTTCGCTTTGCTTTAGTGTCCTAATTTAAAGGTTTATTAGGACATATATTAAAGTGAATTTCACTTCCTATCCTATCAATTGCTTTGTTTATCATCTTTAGCGAGTAAACGCGTCTCTGGGTATCACGAATATTATGCCTGATTTACTATGGTTAAACAAAAACATATGAAAAATAATTATTTTACAAACAACGTTTAAAAAACTTTCATTTCGCAAACATATTACTTTTGCATATTACAAGTTGCATAGATCTTTTACTTAGAAAATATTTCAATTGTTCAAATATATTATTTTGATTCTAGCACTTGCCGGCCGCATTCACTGCAAGCTCCCTCTACTCGCAATTGGATTAGAACGAACTTGATTCAGAGGGTGGCTGTGAGCAAGTATCCGTTATAAAATACCGAAGACCTGCCTAGAGTCTCTTTGTCTAGGTTACTGATTGATCAGTGAACCTCTCTAGATCTAGAGTAGAGATAAAAGACAAACCCCTTTCAGACATTTGATCACCGCGACAAAGTGGGTCCATGACAAGTCATGACCTATCGGCATCTTGTATAATATTTTCATAGAAAAACAATACCGATTGACGCGCTAGGTGGTGCAGATAATGATTCTATCTTATGCGCCAAAAGTCGTGGGTTCTATCCAGAACAAATATTTATATGATTAATATTTGTATTAGTTCTACTACTTATATATCTATGTATTATATTTATTATTTCACTGTTGCCTGATATCCGTAACGCAAGTGCTTTAAGCTACTTATCTTAATGTCAGGCCAATGTTTATAATGTTATGTAAATTTTAATGTAATCGTCTCCATTCCTACTAAAGTAAACTACTCATTAAGAGTTGACAACTCTTATTGATAGTTCACTCGATCATTGATATTATATATACATAAAACAACATATATAAAACAACAATACTTTTAACTCAGGACTGTGAGTTCGTTTCCTTAATTAGAGTGCTGATTGTTGGACCTGGTTCGTTCAATAATAGTGTGCAAAATCACGTACAGTGTTCCGAAAAGATTCGCTAGATTCATAACTGATTGCACAGCATGTAAATTTTAAAGGAAGTATTTTTTGTTTTTCCGACAATTAATTTAATCACTCCGGATAAATTTGATATATTTTTATGGAGAATGTTGTTAATAGCCAAAAAATTTTGTTTTATATAAATATTGAATGAGTTTTATAAAATCTTATTTATTTTCATAAAAGGGCTGATTATTTTGATCCTCGGTTCAATTAAAACAAGCTGACTCCTTTTAGTAAAGGCAAAAAATATATTTAGGGTTAAAAAGATTCTTGGTGTGAATACAAATAAGTGGATTGCGTTTGTTAAACTAGAAACAGGCCGGGGCCTGCTGACCATGCAGCATTCCTGCCGTGAAATCTATGTCCTGCGTTTGCCAACATGCTTGCTCAGCGCGGCAATAATGGGCAAAATCTCCTCCTTTTTCGGAGGGGCCTATGTCCAGCAGTGGTCTTCCTGGTTGATATGATGACGAGCAAATACCTTACTCTACACTCAGCAACGTCCTATGTGGGGATCGAACCAATGACTTTTGGCGCAAAATATAGGATCACTACTATCAGCGCTCACATTTATTACTTTTACATAGAACATGTTATTGAATATTCATTTAATAATCATAATTGCAGCCTTAATAAGTCCACTGAAGGACATGGGCCTCCCTAAGAAAGGGATCCCCCCTTTGCCCAGCGCAGCTTTCGCGATTTTTATTATTTATTATTAAGCAATCCCCAAACAAATTTATCCTTAAACGCTGTCTTCGTACTTTATTTACTGATGCTGTTTCTCTTACTTTATAACCCTAATTCTGATGTACGGTATTTTATATATATTTTTATATCATATGTATTTATTGCGTATATTTATACAAATATGCATGTCACTTTTTATCCATTTT
>JACJUM010002878.1:15808694-15835422 GCA_020976665.1 Heortia vitessoides
ACATTTTGTGCAATAAAGTTAAATAAATAAATAAAGCAATTTCAATTTTGACCCAAATAGCATTACTAGTTTTAATAATTTGCTATACCATTTGCCTACTAAGCGAAACTTCGTATAACATGAACTATTTCAATACTGAACCGGGCTTTAGTGAAAAATAACGTTCTAAAAATCTAATTAAATTCCGTTTGTTATGTACAAGCCAACATGTAATTGTGTCGTGCAGAAAATATTCCACGTATTTGTGGTTAAATAAAAACGCGCCGGTGCTTTGTTTTGTGGCTATATCAAAAACTATAGGCATCCATATACGGTTGGCTTTATGAGCATAAAAGCGTTGTTTAATTAAAACTACAACCGCGAGAGATTATGCCTGTCTATTTTTTGGTATATCCTCATATACATGCGTATTGCCGGTAGGCACCGTAAAATAATCTAATACTTAAAAGAGACACGAAGCGAATACGCTTTAATCAGGTAATAACTTTTATGCAGTTTTAAAGACTATCTTGAAAATTTAAAAGGAATAGGACTTAGGATTTAGGACAGCTTCTTTTTTGTGTGTTGAACATGTACACTTGAGTTCTATAAATCTTCCTCATCTTCTCCACTAGACTACTTAATATTTATGTTATACGTTCAGTTAGACTGTGAGTCATTTAACAAAATCCTGACTTGTTTCATGCAAAGGTCTTATTATTCAAACTTATTGGTTTGCACTTTTTAAATAGCTTAATTCGAATACACTTCTTAACTCACGTACTTTTGTAACGTCTATATAATATGAAGTAATAGTGTATTTATGTTTTCTCTAATTAAAGTTTAGGTTATTCATCCATCCACAACAAATTATTTATATTTAACTTTTTGCACCTCAAAAACACAACGCAGGTACGCATGGCGGACTTAATACCTAGTGGCATTATTTACCAGTCAGCCATCGAGCAAAAGAGAAAATAGATAAAGCGGTGCATTATTTATAAAATATTAATTACAAATTTAAAATCGGAAAAATTAAATTATTAATATTTTTAATAGTTTTCACGGATAGAAATAGGGTAATAATATATTAACGAGCTTATCAATCACTAACTATATTGCTAAAAAGGTAAACATAACGAAAGTTGAAATTAATAAATATAAAATGACTATTGGAAACAGTCTTACATCCTTTTTTACTTAAATATACATTCAAACTAGCTAACCTGGCTGACGATGTCCTACGAAAAAAAATATAAGCCAGTCTCATCTATCGTTTTATTTTTTTGGAAAAAGAAATAAAATTTATTCCTGTTTTTTAATATTATCGTAACTACCAACCAATATCTAGTCTACAGAATTCTATTCTGTATCAATTCAACGGTATCTCAAATACCTTTTCTCAAATAATTTCCTATTTCCTATTAGCGAACAAGCTCAAAATATTCTTTATTGAAATAGGCACATTACAATCACTTTCGAACCGTCAAAAAAAAATACTATCACCCCAAGTGATCATAAGAGTTAATCAACATTATGTAAATTAGGTCTACCTTAAACTAGTCTGCTAGTGAAAAAGAAAGACTAAAAACTAAGTTTAATGCAGGTTCATTACACCTGATCATTACCAGAAAAGAACCTGCAAGAAAAACTAGTGGTGATAAAGGTTCCATCAATGCTCAATATGTTGTTAGTAGATCAGGACACCACGCTTAACATTCAATAGTCCAATAATAAAATAGTATTGACAGATCATAATAATAAACCTGTAGAAAAACTACTTCTTCTAGTACAGATTTTAAGTAAAGATAAGGCTTTACAAGCTAAACTAAACGAGGATCCATCACAGAAGCACCCAATCGTTAAAACGTTGTGTTCTGTAAATTGATCTGATTTCATTGCAATCTAGTTTCGATGCGATAAAGTGATCATTATACATAAATAGATTAACAGGGTAAAGCAAGTATGAAATTGTCCGTAGAGAACTAACGTTGGGAGCGCAACGAGATTAGAGACAATAACCTGATATAATGGCGACTCACTAATAGCTGCAAATACATTAAACTTACATTAGCTCTGGCTGATGAACGAATAAAGTGGGTTGAGGGAGTGAATGAAACTTCCCTCTCTTGAAAATAACATATATTTTAACTGCTGCTATTGAGTTTATAAGATACAGTTTGACTTTTCAAGTATGTTTGTTTAGAAATTAGTTTAATGCATATTGTTTTACAGAATACAGAACAAAAAATTTGTTCTGCATTCAAAATTATGTATTTATTCGACGATTCTGTAAGCATTTCAAGATTTGCGAAAGACTTTGCGAAAGATTTTTCTGTAAGAGAGATCAATTTATTTTATGTTTATTGCTTTGATCTCCTAATATTAACACTTATTTGGTGTTTTAATTCTTAAATGATAAAGTTCTTTAATATTTTTCATAAGATACTAAACTTTGTTGCAAACATTCTATTTTGGAGTACGCACAAAATGAGGTCATATTGTACAATAATATTCAACACGGGAAGGCAAGCGGCGACGATAAGAGGAAATAGAATTTAAGAATTGTGTGTTTCATTTCATTTATTTTACATACAGACATGTACTTTTACACGTTTTGTACATTTTTATTTTTAAGAATTATACAATTTTTTGAAAAACCTATTTTAATTAAATTAAAGACCTATTTTAAACATTGTGTCATTTATTTATTTTATTAACATAATATTTTTTTAACAACCATTAATTTAATTTTAAGAAAAGGACCATGTAAAAAGGAGGCCTGTAATTCCATTTTAACTGCTTTAAACAATAATTTAAAAAAATATACATCTCATACTACTGACCTGACTCTAAGATAAGAGGCTTAAAGCACTTGAGTTACAGATAATCGAGCATTTGCAAATGCAAAACAAAAATATTTTTAGATTTATGTCTTTCTTGGATGAGGGCCTAACCCTTCGAAGGTTCGTGCCATTGGTACATGAGTATGGAACCTGCCTTATTCGTTACACGTAGGAAATCTAATAAGATATTAAAGATGCTAAAACACGAAAGGAGCTTTCAAATAAAATGTGAAATGTAATTTTAAGTATTTTATTGCAATCCTACATCATTGGATGGCAAATTTTTTCGTTGTAATTTTACAGTCGCATATTTTATATTAACTACTGATAAAATGAAGAGTTAAATAAGCACTGTTGTATTGAAAACTGAATTGTTACATTGGAGATAAATTTTCTTGGCAAAAAAAGGTAAAACCCAATACAAACGTAACACACATTCAGATATGATTTTATATCACACACTTTGGGGGGCAGCTCATTAAGAACAAAAGTAGATGGTGTGGATTATGACTAGGGTTCGAGGATACTACATACATATCACATCAAAATCTGTTCCACAGTACTTTAGAAGCGTAACAAGCAGACTTATCATAGAAGAACGTACGTAGTATATTTCATCAATTCCAATTTATTTTATCATCAAATCAACAGTTGAACGTCCAAGCCATAGTTCTCAAGGGGGAATTCTGCCCACAATAACACTCATGCTAGACAAGCGTCCCCCACGCTTGTATTCGCTTTGCACAGTAAAATGGAATTTATTGATATGCTGCCCATACCCGCCCTGCTGCTTTTAAACTACTCTAAATATTGTTTCAAGTAAACAATATTTTTTCAAGTAAAATGATTGCCAAAGGGTCGGCCTTTATGTCTAATACCTAAATGCTTTTACAGGACATTGACTTGAGGAAGATTGTCTTTATCTATATTTTGCCAAAACAAATTTGCTGATTTCTCGGTAGGACACCAAGAATTTCAAGCTTGAAAGTTGTTTATCCAAAAATTGAGTTTATTTTCATTAATAACACCACTTTGCGTTGGATTCTATCCCAGCGGTTTACCTAGTCGTTAAAATTGCACACCTTAATTAAGTATGAATACTTAAATAGAACCCCATATTACTATATCACATTAACAATTCAAGACAGAAAATATATATTCATTAACAATTGCATAAAATATTTACGAAGGACTAAGGTCGTCTGCATGAATCATTTATCTTATCTCTTCATCAGCAGAACTATCATCACCATCATGTAATATAGTATTCTGAAATCAAGGGGCTGCTGATATCTGAATGGTGATATGCGATATTACGACAAAGACGCTGCGTACTGAATTATTATTGCTAGTATTTATGATTTTCTAGTAAATACCACACCATTTATTTTACAGGAGTGAAAAAAGGCGCAGCTTGTAAAGTATTATAAAAAAAATAAAATGATTCAATGTATACGATATTGCTTTGTTGACCCTTGGTTGTAACTTACAACATAAAGAAAATACTCTCAGACATAAAATTGAATAAATAAATTGATAAAGATTTGTTCTTACTACTTAATGTCACAATTATTTATATAATAAATTAATTGTCATTAATGACTACTACTATCTTAGTAGATATTTTAAAAGATATATTACCAAAAATTTGGCCATTCATTCTATTTCTACTAGGCAGAAAAATTGCATGACATATAGTAGATATTCAGTGCATTAGAGCCAGTTTGGAATCCTTTCCGAATCATTTAAATAAAATAATAAAAGAACAGAGGTAAACTTTGGCACCTTGTAATCATATAAATAGAAAAGACTGTAATAGTGTAAAAATATAAACCATGTTCATCAGAACATTCAGTGCATCAGAGGGAAAGAACTACATAAAGATTGATTTTTGAACTGTAATATATTGATATTTTATGTATTAAAGAGCAGACTGGATACATATATGAATTTTACTCTAATTTTCATTTTACCTGGTTAATAGTTCAATACACAGTGGCTCTCTTACTCACACTCTAATAACCCCTTGAGGTCATCAGGGTCATCAGTATTATAAGTATAGAATTTAGTACTCCATATTTCTGAAATTAATTTATTTTATTTATTTATTTTCACGAATCGAATGAACTATGAGCCTACTTGAATAAAGAATAAATTGATTTGATTTAAGTACTAAGATACTCGTATTAGTATAAATAATATTATGTGCTTTTTGTAAAGGGTAAAACTTTATTTTCCATTTGTTATCAATTAAAGTATTTTTAATACGGTTTTTGAGTTGTACATTTACATAAAACCTATTTCTTAACATTTCTGACAGATATTTTTTTTTTACTTGACGTCAACTAATTATATGTCAACTATCAGGTCTAAAATTTTGGTAAAATATATATATAAAAAATAAAAATACATAAATAATAAATCATACAAAAATTTTGAAATTCTAGTGATATGCCGAACAGTCGACGCAGAAGATTTTCAGTACAAAATGATGTATCAGCCAGGAACATACAGACAAAGCAGAAAAGCGTGCAATCCAGGTGAAGGTTTTTATAAAATCATACTTAAAAAAACACACACTTTTATACACCGACATAAAAATAGGCGGATAGAGCATTACTTACTACGTACTAAAGTAGAGAAAATGCAGCGGATTTGAGCGCTCGCTTAAGTAATTGCCATGTGAAGCATATTTTCTTTTATTTGCATATGAAAATTATTAAATAAAGCCATTTAAAATGGTAGATTAGCACTTTTCCAATAAAAATAGTTTAATAGCTAACTCTAGTAATCTGATTTCTTGTTATTTTTATCTTGACTACCACTATCATCATTAAAAATGCGGGGTTAAGTAAGCTAAACTTAAAGTATAATCGAGTGGCTGTAATCGCGTTGCTATAGTAGATTATCCTTTTATTTACAACTACTTTTTATTACAGCTAGTTAAGTGTAACAGCAAACTAATTAATAATGCTTATAGCCACTTAGATTTCAACGATTTGAAAACTACAGTCAGTAGTCTGGCCTCGACAACATCATATAAATTTCAACAAATACAACAAAACATTTCAAAAAACACAAGCAACTTGAAAATAGTAGCTGATCTCGAAGATAGTACCGCTATACCCTGTGAAACGAAAAGTACTATCAATAAAGATGTCACCGCCAGCTCACATAATATTGATCTCAGCAACGCAGTCAACATGGAAACGATTGATGAACCACATGAAGAGATGAAAGAGAATGAACCTTCTGAGCAAGAAGACGCAAGACAAGTACATAGACATGATAATCGGACACAATATAGACGAGACAAGCCTCCTAGACAGCACCGTATTAAAGTAAGAAGCCCTAAACGCCGGGAACCGCCTACATTTGAGCAGAAAGCAATTGAAGTTAATCGTAGATCAATTGCGAACGGTGCTATAGATTGGGAAGACGAGTTGGAACTTTACGTACATGCACCCAATACAGATGAAGACCACGACGAGCACATACATAGAGTAAGCAGTCATTCGCTAGACGACATGTGTCGAATATGTCATGGTGGCGAATCATTTATTTCGGAGCTCGGTCAATTGATATCTGCGTGCTCTTGCCGTGGTACAGTCGGGAGGGTTCATGTTAAGTGTTTGGAGAGATGGTTGACGGAGTCTGGCAAGTCAAGGTGTGAGCTTTGTGGAACTAGATATGCTACCCGTCGAGTTCATAAGTATGGAATCCCGAGAGCATTACTTATGTGGGTGCTCAGTCAGAATGCTAAGCAGGTACGTGACGCTTCCTTTGACTTGTTTTCTTTCAATTTTGAAGATTTGAATAATAATGGCGTGCCTTTTGGTACCTTGTTATATACATGTACAGCTGAATATGTATTTTTGCCGTATGCCATAGGAAAATATTAAATGTTTTCATTTCACAATACCTATAAAGGAAATCATAAGGTTTAGTCTTTACTATTTTCAATTAAAAGGACTGTTTGAAAATCCAGACAAAACTTAATATACCGACATTGAAGGGAGCGTTATAAGCAATATGTTCAACTAGCCATATTAATTGTCACCATATATGTGTTTATTCTAGATACGTGTATGAACATGGTTTTAAATAAAATAATTAGCCAGCTGTATTGTAGTACACTACAATACAGCTGGCTTATTAGAATTTTTTTTATAGTAATCTGTCATTTTAGTTTGTTTTTAAGCTGAGTTTTAAATATATTTTTCATTTTACGTTTCATTGTTGTTAAAGTATCAATAATATTAGATCGCGGAATAGGTTTGGATGGGGTGAGAGTAATAACAACAGTGCGTACCAAATGATAAGTCAGATAAAATCTATTAAAATACATTGTTCGATGCTAATGATGAAATGAGGAAAATAGATAAAATTTCTAATTGTATGAGAAATATTTTCATTCTAAACTTTTAGGTCCCTGTAGAAAATGGGTGACATCTTAAGAACCAATTTCGATTGTTGAGTGTACATGTGAATGTACACTTGTAATTCAAAGCTTTACCAATGCATAGGATAAAAATTATTTGTCATTTTTTGTGGCGCAATATACACTGTGAAGAGTTTATAAAATAGCCATGCAAGTTTCAAAGGTTGTCTGCATAAAAATAGTTGAGAGTAAGTTATTACCTCACTCTCAACTATTTTTACCGCCATGCAGCAGTGTTCGCATTGTTGTATTCCAGTTTGAAGGTTGAGAGAGGCGGTCCAATGCCTGGGTAGTGTATAGTAGTATCTTCAAGCCAGAAGGTTGACAACGCGCTAGTAATATGACGATACTTATTTGTCAACCTGGACTAAAAAAATAAAAATGTTCCCTATGTTTTCAAATTTAGCAAATAAGTGTACAATAAATAGATAAATTTCCACAAAAAAACAAAACGACTGAGCTTTGCTGTAGGCAAGCAATTTCCTAATCGATCGAATCTCTCTTCGTCACAACTCCATTACTAATGGTTTTTGTTGCCAAGTCAACGTACTGTATGAATGATTCTCTAAATAGTTCCTTTGAAGGTTTTATATGTTTTCTGTTCATTATAGTTCACATAGTTCTCCGAAGCGCTTGTATTCGAATAATAACTAAATTATTCTACATATTTCCACTAATATTACAAATACGAATGAGTATCTGTTTGTTATTTTTTCACGGCCCAACTGTGGAATTGATTTTAAGTACTGGTATTTGACATAGGCCTCCCCGAAGAAGGGGAAGTTTTTCTCGTTGCGGCGATGCTGCCCAACCCCACTTTGTATTTGAGCTGCTCTGTTTCAGATGGATATACCGCCATCTGTTGGTTCCAGTAACTCAGACGACTCTTGAGACACAGAACAGAGGGACATACTATTCTACTCTGCCAGTATTAGGCAGATGTGTTTATTTATTCCATATTCTTATGTGAAGGCCCTTGATCTTGGTCACCAAGAGTATTGGGCTATACCCCCACCCGAGGTAAACATTAATACGACAAATATTAGTGTTGTTTTGTATCTGAGTATTATTTATTTATTCAGGTATTTATAATGGTACCTATTCAGTTTATATAAGTAACACAAGGCCGAGATGTTGTGTCAATTTTCTATTACCTACTAGCTGACCTGACAGTCTTCTCTCTTATCTTCACTGGGTATCTTCACTGCAACGAATTTACTGAAAAAGTATTATATATTTTTACTTCATATATTATACTTTTAAAAGTCACAACATACAACAGTTTTAAAATATTTTTTTAATCAAGTGTGCAGATCAATGATAAGCGCAGACATTACTGATTAGTTCAGCTGATAAAAGTACATCCAATCAGAATCTCCAATTTATTTGGAAACACAAATTTACTCTTTTCACTTTTGCATTTAGCTGAGAAACAAACTAATACATTTGCTACCGACTTTTTGTCGAAACCCTCATGTTTTATATTCTGTGTTAAAAAGATCACTTTCTGGGAATAAAATCACGTAGGTAATTTTGTTAGTGTTTGCTTTTTACTATCTGCTCTTTACGGAATCTTACGTGTGCTTATAGTGAGTGTATACTGTATTCTTTCAGCTTATGGTGGACAGCCTCGGTATCATGCTGATGTCTCCACTTGCAGTATTAGCCGCTTGGCTCTCTGGGCGGACGTTGGCTGGACTAATGACTCAAGACCACCGAGTCACGCCTTGGCCACTGGCTTCCACTTTCGTGCTGGCCTGTATGACACTTGTAGGTAATCCTGCCGAACTAAATCTGCCCCTGAAACCCCTGTTTTTAGTTCATCATCATCATACCAGACATTAAAAGTCCACTGCTGGACATAGGCCTCTCCTAGAAAGGAGGATTTTTGCCTATAATTGCACTGGGCAAGCGTGTTGGCAATCGCAGAGCGCAGATTTTACAACGGGGATTCTGCTGCTCACCCTCGCCCTATGCATTTGAGCTACACTGTTCCGGATGGATATACTGCCATACCGCCATCTGTCGGTTCTGGTACCTTAGTCGCCTCTCACGACACCTGATGGAGTACTACAATTCTATTCTGCCAAACCTCACGGCACTGTTTTTAGTTACCGGTTTCATAAAATCCTTATTTGATCCTTGGTTGATAGTCAGCCATTGCATTTATGTAAAGACTTCATACACAAACTTTAAGTAGGTATTCTATTAAGATGTTTTGTATTGTAATGAAAATTGTAATTTCTTCTTGGAATGTTTTCTTGGGAAGATGTTCGCATCATCACATATGACAGTGTCATTATATTGTGCACCAGAGACAACTGGTTCGATCCCCAACCAGGATAATCATTAGTAATGAATATTTGTATTATTTCTTGGTCTGGCTAGTTAAAATATATATTGGTTTCACTTTTTTATGTGTAGTACACGCGCTTGGAGCGACTTAAGCCATTGTCAGCATCAGAACTTCTTCCAGTCTAAGGTTAAGGATAAGATAACTAACTTAATATCACTTTAATATCATTTTAACTAAAATTATGATTTTTTATAGGCCAATTGAGAATATATGCAGCTAAAAACTATAAGCTTTTTGTGACCTTTAAATACCTGACTCGTGTTTTTCGATTTCAGGGACAATGTGCGTGGAAAGCGATAAAATCTTATTTCTTCACAGGTATGCTATTATTGCTGGATAGTGTCTGCCGCGACACGCCACGCTCTGGGCTGGTGGATTTGGTACCGGTCGCAGTACGAAGTCCGCTTAGAATTCCAAGACAATGAAGATTAAAATAGGAATAAAATAATAATATTTATTTTAAAATATAATCTGTGTGAGCAAATGAAGTCTTATAAGCAAGCCTGTTACTAATATTCCCAAATACACCATATTGGTATCACTTAACAGTTTTAATGAAAAATATAGATTAATGAAATGATGCATTAGTTTTTATATTATAATTTCTACTGATATTCGATATGCACAACGCAAACTTATTTTATACACTAGTTGATGCCCACAGCTTCTTCTCCGCGGGATTGATACTTCAAGTAGCCTATTTTCTTCTTCACCATCCCGTCTATATTTCCTGTATAATCTGCATGGATTAGTCGTAAAGACGTAAAAGATATATTTTCAAAGACATTTGTTGTATTTTTTTGTAATGTATGTAAATTAAACTATTGCGTAAATTAATTAATAAACCGACCGAGCGCTCTCTTCGCCACTCGATTTGACATCGTGGTAAATTACAAAACAAAAGAAATATACCTATTATTAAATATATTTATCTTCTATAAATACCAAAAACTATATTTATTTTGATAAGGGTTTGTTTATAAGGCTATATAAGACGGACATCCTCTTCTTTAAATGTAAAATTATATTATGGTGACTCAGCATAATAATATTGAAAACGCTAAAATAATGTTTATTGTTGTAATGTTTCAATCCTATAATAATGTAGGTATAATCACAGTTTTCTTGAAAATATGTCATCGCCAAGGGACGTCGTTCTAAACCCATCCAGGACAAAGTCAAAGTCGAAATCAAAGTGTTTCTTCTGTTATGTGATGTCCGTAAAACTATTACTATAAAGCGGATGTGAAGGATGTGATTGTGATTTATCGTAATTAATTATTTATTTGTTTCATGTTATTATTGTCAATTTCTTATCTACCTAACTCGATTACATATTTATAAATATTGGTAAAAAAAAATTTTGCTAGGTGATTATTTTAGAAATCAGTTGTGTAATTTTCAAGTTTAACAATAAAAAACAAAGAAACATTAAATTTATATAGACCAGAATGAACCAATATTAAAAGAAGATTATATATCTAAGTCATTGAATACATACACACTTTAAGGTAAGTTATATGTAGTATAGGTTATTATTCTTTAGTATTTTTTTAAATAAAAACAGGCTAACATTGTATAGGTTAATTCAACTAATATAAAAGTGTAATAACGGGATTTAAAATTAAACTAAAGGATAAATATGGGTCTACCAGAAACAAAACGATCATAAAATATGTTTATTTTAGCGATGTAATATTCAAGCAATCATACAATTAACAGGAATCAGTTAGAAGTCCTCTTTAGATCATACTAGATTAGACCTATTTCGTAAGAAAGCTTTTGAAAGCATTGTGATACATTATTCAACGTTTTGAAGAAAGATCTTAGACTTGAGTGCAAGCGAGGGCAGCCAGGCATCTTATAACCTTAGTACCAAGTTGCTGATTTGCTACAACCTCATTTAAATTGTAGTTTTTTTTATTAATTAGCAAACCAAATTGTGTTTATCATAGCAGCCATAAGATTTCGACCAAAGCCTCCCGCAAGAAGAGGTAATTTTGCCCGTATAATTCCTTCTCTTGTTTGACGCGCTGGCAATTGTGGAGCGCACAGCTGCACATCCTCGCTCTGTCACATTTGAGGTACGCTGCCCTGATAGAATATACCGCCAACCGTCGGTTTCGGTACCTCAGTCGCCACTTACGACACCTGATGGAGGAGTTAATATTCTATTTTCACAAGATGAGCTAAAAATTGTAGTATTGATCATATATATGAATAAGTACCGTTTCAACAATTAATTATATAATAATTATATTAATTAAGCGTTAATAAAACAACACAGTTTTAGTAACTACTAGATACACTTATTCTCTAAAAAAAACATAGACAAGAGACCAAGAGAGAATTCCTAAGATTTGCTACATCTTTATTATAAGATTAACGATTTGTCCGACCTAGAAATCTCATAAAAAAACGTATTCTATTTTCGTTTAATATTTTATTAGTATTAACGAATAGAACTTAAAAATTTAAGCTATCATATCTACCATGGATGAGGTATATACCATGGATTTACCAATTGGATTTGATTAATTTTCTCGACATGATCATTTCTCATCACATGCTCAAAGAGAGCTGGTATCTTCTAACCATTCAGGCCATATTTTAATCGCCTCATATATTTTTGGTCCAGGGCTGTTGCTGATCATAACTTGGGATGCAGCTACAACGTGATAGTCGTATGTTAAGTGGCCCCTCTCCATGCCACATCTAAGAAAAGATTTAGCCGCCTCAATTACTCGGGGTTGTAAATCGGTTTCTGCAAAGACATTTACTTTAATAGTAAGGTGTTTTGCGTTTTATACATACATATGTACATAAATCTACACCTATCTATCATTGAGGTAAGCAGAGACTATTTCTAATTTGTTTGGAATCACATACTTTCCTAACATAAGCGCCGGTTGAACGTAGACTGCACTTGACCTTTCAAGAGACTGTCAGATGCTGTAATAATAACCTTTGCCTAATAAACCACTTTCATAGTTTCATCCATTGACTTTACATGCCATCACTATTTTGCATTTTCACTCTAATTTGCAAACATATAAACGGTAAACTTACTGTTGTAATTTCCTATAAAAAAAAGACTAATGGACCGGTCGTCGTATCCATGCGTATGATCGCCAGCATGGAGCCACCCCCGACCTTCGTAAACTTTGGCGTTACCTCCAATTAAGAATCTGTAAAAACCAAATCATAAATTATTATTCAAAAATAAAACAAGAAGTAGTATAATACAATCATCATAGCAACTATAGAACTTCTTCTGCTGGACATTGGACTTCCTGAGGAATTTTTCCTATAACTGCCATGCTGAGCGGGCGTGGTGGCAATCGCAGAGCGCAGCTGCACGATGGCGAGTGCTGCTACACATTCCCGCTCTGTTTCATTTAAACCACTCAGCAGGCTTTGGGCAGATATATTACTATCAATCGGTTTTGGTACGACTTTCGACTTTATACCATATGTCACATGGAAGTTACTATTCTACTCTGCCTGTACCCAATGGCAATAATAAAATATAAAATGACAGTAATGACTATACTATAAAGTGTTAAATAATAACACTAATACAAAAAGTGTTAAATTTAGGTAACACTGAACAAGAAGGAAAAAAAATATACTTACGAGTAACCGATATCCCAGTAATCCAAGTCCATGTGCCCTTTCTGTATGATTCTAATGACGCGGGAGCATGCTTCATCTGTCTCGCACTTAAATCCCTTTCTGTGGTGG
Source organism: Heortia vitessoides (assembly GCA_020976665.1). NCBI lineage: Eukaryota > Metazoa > Arthropoda > Insecta > Lepidoptera > Crambidae > Heortia > Heortia vitessoides. Next base: position 15,822,061 of record JACJUM010002878.1, read on the forward strand.
ATTATGACCAAATTGACTGGTCTTGGTAAGTACTTTACCCGAGTAGGAGCGAGGCCATTCCATTCTATTTTAGTCACAATATCACACTCTGAAACGAAATTTTGTATATATTTTAGATAGTGCAATAGCGGTAGATTTTATAATAAAATTATAAGTAGTTTTACAAATATACCTTTGAAGAAATTCATTAATTGTGTGAAATGTAAACTTTTGCTAAGCCTTTCTACCGTTTGAAGGATTATATTAAATAAAACTGGTATCGAATTGAATTGCTTAAACTTATAAAACAGCGGTTTATTACTCGTAGCTTATGGGTTCCAACAATACCAACCACTAAGTGTTTATGAAACAATTATGACTATCAAATTTTCCTGCAGGTTCTTTTCTGGCGACGAATCTACGCGTAATGAATATACTACAAACTTAGTTTAAGATCCGTCTGGTTCCAGCAGTCTAGTTTTACAACAGGCCTCGAAATTACCTATTTGTTCAAATGACTCTTAAAACCCCGTAATTATTTAAGTAATATTGTAATAAGTGTTTTTACGATTTACAAAGTGCCTGAAATAGGCCTTTTTAAATAAATACATATTTAATTTTAAATGAAATTTTTGATCGTTAAATTGTAAAACAATGCAGATAGTGTAGTAACTTTATTACCATTAGTAAGCTATAAGTTATAAATTCAAGCTAATCACGCATCGGCAAGCGCACCGTACGATATCTCTAAACGATGGACAGGTCGCAGGATCACGGTGAATAGAGATCGCAAGCAACCAGTCATATTAGAAATCATTTGGGGAGATCTATGTCCATTACGTATTGTATATTTGTTTCTCATCTTCGACGTGGCAGATATAATTATGGTGGATGTACAACAATGTAAACAATAATTTTTGATCAAGAAAAGATATGACGATTATATTTTTTTGCGATCATAATTAAAGTAATCTTGACCTTTAGCTTATTGAGGTAGCCTGTAACAAAGGTCGTTAGCATTGGTACCTCATACCATTCCTATCGCTAAATAGCAATGTTTTCATTAATGTGTTTCGGTTTGAAGGGTAAAAGGCAGCAACATTATTGGATAATGTGACATAATGTCTCCAAGTCACGAGGTTACTCGTTTCCAACCTTATGACTTGATTCCCTGTGACATCACAAAGGTTTGTAGGTTGCTTATCGACTTAGTTTAATAAAAATAACTTCCAAATACAACTTAGATAGACAGTCAACGTGAACGCTAACCAAGCAATAAAATTGGGCGAAAATACGGCATAGCCCAGATACATAATGTTAGTAGTAGCCGCAACATAGTTTAAAAGAAAAAATTATTACGCGCAATGAAATAAACGTGAAAGCAGTTTGTTACTTTTTATTACACTTTGTCGCGAAAAATTCTGCAATGTCACGCTCTGTTTACTTTTTTATTTATCATCAAGTAGATAATAGTGGATTCTGTTGTTCATTTAAACTGTTTTCATTGTATGTTTGTTATGAAAATATTAGTTAAACAGACTTACCAGCACTCACACGATTCTTTTCAGTGAATAAAAACACTACACTAAGATATATCGACAATACTAAAGCATCACGAACACTTGTTTCTTTTAAAATGCGTGGTACTGACATGTTTTCTGTTTGTGATTCTGCCCAGACGTATAAATCGTTGCGTCTCTATTTGTATACTTTGCAAAAAGTGAGATAGGTATAGGGTCACAGGGTTCTTATGATATCAATGTCATTTAAAACAGGTTCGTAGCGAAACAAAAATTCTGATGCATGTTTTTAGTTATAATATCAATGATAATGGTAAAATATCATTGATTAATTCTCGTTACTCGTATAAATAAATTAAACACGGGTTGTCACCCGTGTTTAATTTATTAAATCTTTGCAGTGTATTTATGAATATATAGATATACTACCTAAATACATATATTTAACACCCATACAGAACAAATAAAAATATCATCATATAAATATCATATAAATAAATATATATATATATATATATATATATATATATTTATATGATATTTTTATTTGTATATGTAGTATATTTAAGCGGCTTATCTTGCAGTCAAGTCAAAATATGAGATGTTTTGTGAAATTAGGATAATGAATCTATTATTTTCTCTTTTTAGTGTAATGCTTAGGTACATCTTAATTCAAGAGATTGTCACATACATATATGTCTTGTTTAATCGAAATTTTCTCAAAACAGATCTTACATGTTTTTTATTAAACAGAATTTAATATTATTTGTACCATGTAACAGAACCATGTAATAAAAACAAAACTCTGTGTGTTTCCCTTTATGAATCCAACCGGATCCCACATATATCATGTCATTAGAACTTACCAAGAATCAAAAATCAAGTCAAGAAATTCATACATGAATGAAAATTTATATCTGTTTCTTAGAAATGAAGATCCATAATATGTAAGTTTTTAAAAATATCCTATAGAATAGTACCAAATAAACTTCTGTTCAAACTATAGTTCGAATCTTCATTTATTTATTCGAGCTGATTGACTTACTGACATATTAGATTATTAAGTACAATTATAAGGGTCACAAACTTTCAATTTACTAAGTTAATTCATTATACTCTATTTGTTCTTGGTATGGTCATGTAAAATAAACCCAGAGTTTGAAGGGATTTTACATTAGCAACGTATATAGTAAAATTATTACCGGCCCCAGATGCTCAATCCGGGACTGTTGTACCATTTGGATTTTTATTTACCTGACCAATATGTACTTTTGCGCGGTACCCACGAGCTACCATGTTCATGGGCACCTGCTAGCCAAGACGCCCTTTACCAGATCAATCCATATTGTGAACCAAATTCACGAGAGCGTTGACATATTTACATATAATCTGAGTGAATTTACATATGTCCTTTATTGGCTGTAAATTTCGACAATATTATTTTTGGGTTTTAATTGACAGGAAAACCTAATAACAAAAATATAATATTTTGTAGTTTTTTATAATAATTCTTATTTGGTAATTATTGATATCATGGGGTGGAATAAAAAATTACCTTCCTGTATACCAAGTATCGTAAGATGCGACTAAAGTACTGAAACCAATAGATGGCGGAATATTTACTCGAAAGGGGGTGGCAAAGCTTTTATAAAACTGTTTGTATTAGTATAAAACTGCAGTTTTACAGTTATTCAAATAAGAAGGTTCTTTATTGAAAATCTTGAAATAGGTTTTTTTTATTTTTTTTTTAAATAATTCCTGCGGATTAAAATAATAATTTCTGTATTTCATTTATAGATTGCTGGCATAAGGCGTAACCTATGTTACTTAAATAGTTTTAATTTTTCTCAGGAAAACCGGGACTATGCGGGTAAGCCACGGGGCGCGGCTAATTCCTCTAGGACGTTGGAACATTTTTGGACATATCTAAAACTGGCAGAGCAGCATATTACCTTACCCTGAACCAAGATCGTAAGAGGTAACTAAGGTGCTAGAACAGACAGATGGCGGTATATCCATCCGAAATAGTGTAGAATAAATACGCAGAGCGGGGATGTATTTCCGTCACCTCTGTGATTTCAAACACGTTTGCCCAGCGCGGCAATTATATGCAAATTTCCCCTTTATTGGGGAGCCCTATGTCCAACAGTGGACTTCCAATGGCTGATAAATTGATAATGATGGTGAAATAAATTCAAAAAATCATCCCACTAGTTTCATGCACATACAAGGAAATACAGGTGGGTAATTGACACTACATGCATATTATCAAATGCCTTGTAAATAAATAATAACTTTGAGTTTTAAGAGTCTTAAAGATTCTCAATAAACCGTAATTACCTACTAGATGTGCAACTCTTTTTTTAATTTTGAAAAATACTAAACTGGCTGTTAGAGAAAATTTATGAAAATCGGTTGATAATGTAATCGATTTGAAATAAAGAAACGTTCCTTCTTTACCATATTATCTATATGAGTAATATAACATTAATGATACATTAACGCGCATACCTCTAGATTGACTGCACCGAATCGGATATTTCTTTCCTTTTGTTGTGTATGTAAATGTCAGGACCAGGTTTGCTCCAGCCCAACGGGATAGGAAAGTTTGTATGCATAACTGTTTGATAGACTTGATGGAGTAATCGTTTAATATCTAGACTGCTTAAAATAGACTAGCGCTTGAAGGTATAATTTAGAGACATCATTAACATTTTTTACTTTGGATAAAAATAGGTATTTGTATTTTCAAGTGATGTGGAATATTGGATGGATGGTTAGGTATTGAGTTTAATTGTACTTAATGTTTTGCCGATTCCTCATTTACATATCAAACCGGTTTAATATTATTGCAACGGTTCATAAAGCAAATGAGCATTGTGTTTTATTTGGATGTGAGTATTTTTATTTGTGAGTGGTTTTTTGTGTGTGTTACTGTGTGCGCAACTGGAATACACGCGTTATTAAAACTACACATTAAGGGTTTTAAAATGCGCTATATTTAAATAAAATGTTCGTTGTTTTTGAGAGTGACAATGTAGTAACAAAATATAAACTAAAAAATATATAACAATACATTTTGAATACAAAAATATACTATCGAATATCGAGGATTTAAATACATACTTAAAAATAGGTATAATTTACCATAAATATATAGCATACTTAGCTGACAGATTAAGACATTGTGAATTACAAACACTGACTGAAATTGCTTCATAACTGTATATATATATATAGACCTCATACAAAAGTATCCTACATTGGTACCTAACTCTCACCTATTTCTACTGCCAAATATTACTGTTTACATTGCTGCATTACGCTTTGAAGGGTAAGAGAGATAGTGAAATTACCGGGTTATGTGACATAATATCACGTGGTTGCCCACGCACTAATCATATCTTGTCATATACGTAATATCCTTGTCGTATTACGAGTATCTATAGGCTGCAGTGACATTTACTATCACTTAGATCTAATGCTTGTTTATAGAATAAGCCTAATAAAATATATCTATATATCATGCCATTAAATCTGGGCGAAGTTTGTTTCTTTAATTTAAACAAACAGTACACTAAGGCTTCTTCCGCGTCGATTACTTTTTCATGAGATCACCAGAGAAATAAAATAATATAGCTTATATGAAAAAGTATTTGAAATTTGTCGAGTTGATATTCAAAAAGTTCTAAATTAGTAACTAAACAATACATCAATTTTTTTATAATATTATTTGTAAAAGATAGACACAAAACACATAGATACATAAATTTACGTTTTTTAACGCGTTATATATATATATTAAATGTTAGTTTCGACACTAAAATATGGATTATTACAAAATGTTTGTCACCAGCTGAAGCAGTATTTCAGAATCAGATATTCACCAAAATACATGATAATACACTTAACTTCATAATAACAAACTAACTGTCCGCATTCACTAGTCGACTATACTCAATACTGATTTTAGTAACTGAGTCTAATTATTATCTGCTTAGTTATTTCCTTAAGCAATTAAACTCATTTTCCGTTGTGTTATTGAAGTATATAAGAGGATGTTTTTAAAACAGGTTTTGTTGTAAAGGTCGTCCAAGGGTCCAAACCGAATTAAAATTGGTATTATTAAGTATATTCACATTTTAGCTTGTTCCCCACGTATTTAAGCTAACATTGAATAAGTGATCATATTAGAATAATATAAATAGGAAAAATTTGGACATGGCACATAGGGCAGTTGTTTAGATCAAGGTAGACTGAAATATACCTGGCTGGAACCTAAAGAGGGTTTACAAGAGATAGACCTCTTACGATGCTTCTGCATTGGTACCTCACTCTTATTTCTACCGCCAAACAGCTGAGCTCTGGTTTGAAGGGTAAGAGCGGTAGTGAAATTACTGGGTAATATGACATTGTATCTTTGGTTTACAATCTTAGCGACTCGCTAGTAATATATTTGTGATGAAGCGAGTGTCTATAGGCCGTGGACACGTTTATCATCAAGCGGACCGCATGTTTACTAATTTCATATACATATTATGCAGTATTGGTGGATATAAGCCATATACTATATATAGCTTTTATGGTAATATCTTTGGATTTTCAACAGTGGACATTCCTAATTTTGATGTAATGATAATAATTTATTTCCATTCGTCTCAAGTTTTTAACTTTGAACTCTTCGAACATACAATGTTCCTGAAAATCATTCATTCAAATCAACAATACAAAAATGGACACATTTCAATTGAACTGTCTCCAAGATAAATTGCTTAAAACACTTGTGTTACGAACATCACACAGTATAAAATCATAAATATAATACTTAAATACATATTCGTCACGCAAATAAAGGACAAACACAATTAATATTCTTCATATAAACATTTGTCCTGGGTAAGCATCAAACCCACAACTTTTAGCACACAAGAAAAGATAATTACCATGCACTATCGGATCCGTCATATATGCTTCGATCTCTAATATCATCTAAATAAAAACTAATATATATAATTATGTTGTCACAGGGTCTGTTGTCATATTCTTCCAAAATAGTTTAACCGATTTAGAAAACATTTTTCATGTATATTTGGTAGATCTGATTTTTATTCCCACAACATCTTATACATTGTCTATCTCAAAGTCTTAGTCGTATTTTATATCATCATTGCACTTTATACTTCTCTTCACACTACGTTTCCTTATGAACTACGATCTGCTACCTTGTTATAATGGATGACAAATTATTACAAAACGACCATGTCGTTACCAGAGACAAAAAGAAAAGTAAAACAAAATTATATTCGTTTAAGCTGGCGTTTTCTCCAATGCCGTACAGATGGCGCCACTTGTTTCATTTGAACATTTTGTTATTATCCACCAAATATATATTTTTTTAACCTTTGTTTTATGATGTTAAGAAAAAAATATATACAACCGTACATTTTCACCCTTCTATATTAACACTTACATTTGATAACGATATTAATAGTTTATATTTTATATAGAACTACGTTTGCCGGGTCAGATTGATTTATAGTTTTATATACAATTAACCGGCTGGTTAATTGTATACAAAACTATAAATCAATTTACGCCGTGAGGTACCGACAGATTAAAAAAATACCTATCTCTATACCAGTGGTCCTAAGAGCGTCAGAGGTATTGGAACTTTAAAATGTTTTACTATCTAAATGTTCTAGGTGTCCTTGTAAAGAGAAAAATGAATAAGCCGACTGTATGTAAAAGAAGTTAAAAAAAAACAATACTTTAGAAACGCCTTTCATTTGTTATAACATGAATTTAGGGCAGTCTGAAAACTCTAAGGTAGCTTTTACCTCTAAACAAGGTGTTATACATTCACACCTTAGATTTCGGCAGTGATGTATGGCTTTCTTTGATCTCGGAGCAATAAGTTACTTTCGTTTTCCTTGGACTAGCAAATCTGAATTTAAATATGGGTGAAGAATTCATTTTAAGGCTTCCGACCGACTTAAAGAAACACGTTATACCAACATGTCGATGATTTTCGAGAATAACGACTTAATTCTAAAGTAACAGAAGTTCAAAAAATAGTAACTGACTATAATTATAGAACTTGTTTTTGAATTTTGATATATTGTGTTATATTTTTATGCTTGCGAGCGAATTTTCTAGGCATTGTGTGTATCCAATCTGGCATTTTTTTAAATTTGGTATATTCTTAATTATATTAAATTATATATTTTTGTAATATAGAGAGAGAGAGAGAGAGACATAAAAAGTGAAAGGCACGCGTCCCTTCCACTCGAGCACAGTTAGCCCGCCTGGCCGCCCGCCCGCCTTAACACACCGGTTCATGTCTTGCGCTTCTATTTCGCTTAGGCGCCTGCATATTCACATTAAAATTATTTTACCACTCAAAGTCGTCACGTAAAACTTTCGCCCGTATACCGACTTTACAGGCAACCAATTTTTTCCAGAGGTTCAACGGCTGCTACATTGTTAAAAATCAATATAATAGTAAGATAAAAATTAATTGGAGTATTAAAAAAACTGTTTGACAGCTGTTTTACCAATCAGCTATATTAAGAGTCTAAAAGATTAAAAAATTAAGAATAAGGCTTTGAAATGGATATGATGCTATGAATAACCTTTTTTAATTCTTAGTTACAATAAAATTAAAAGTTCGTTTCAATTCTGAAATCAAATAAATCGTGTGCAAAAAGAGTAGAAAATTTCATGTTAAAACCACTATTCTAAGAAAACGTTCAATAACAGTACGTTATATAAACAATAAGTTGATACTCAACTTCTTTTTAGGTTCGCTCCACTTTGGTGTTTAACTTTTCACCTGAGGAAAATTGAAGTGAACACGATGAAACTTTGTTAAACACGTTTATACTATTAAGGCCAAACATATTGACAAGTAATCTGTGGCCAGATATATAAGCTCAACTGTCTCACACTTTAGTGAAAAAATTGAGGTTACCAATTTGTTTCAGTAAAATCTTGGACATGTCTACTTATATCGTCATACCAGCATTATACATAGGCCTCCCCAAGAAAAAGGAAATTTTGCCTATAATTGCCGCGCTGGGCAAGCGTGTTGGCAAGAGTATAGCGCAGCTTTCGCGGCGGGGATGCTGCTGCCCATCCCCACCCTGTGCTGTCGGTACAGAGGGAGATACTATTTTACTCCGCCGGTACTTCACGATTGATATTTACTTATATTAACACATTTTAATACCTTAGAAAAACTATTATCATAATAATATTTGACACATTATTACATACTTGTATTACGGACTCAGACCACATAGGAAATCACTTTTATTTTCATCTGAATGGCGCTATAGGCGCTACAGGCGTCCGCCTAGTTTGGTTTTAGATACATAACTATATTAACATAATTTTATTAGCTCTAGCTGAGCACCAAAAAAGTTTATATATTTAACACCTAAACACAAAACAAACTCATATATTCACAATGCAAATGATTGCCCAGGGAATACAAGATAAAACCACCAACATCTGCCCCATTTTATACTCGGGTTATGTTTGTTTAATATTGCGAACACACTTATTTATAAATTAAAATGGGAGAATAGATTGCAGATCAGAAATAAGGATAGAGAACTTATCTGATGTCTTCATAGCCTGTCATGTCAAACGGCCATACTTACCATCATCATCATCACTACATAGTTATACAACAAAGTTATTTTCTACTCTCTATTTGTCACTGTGTATGTTTAGAGCTTTAAAACTACGCAATAGATTGTTTCATATTTTATAAAATATTGAGTAGTTCAAGATGAACGTTTAAACGTATAATGAAGTAAAGAAACACAATTTAAGAGTAAAGAAATTCATTTTTAACGATTAATTTGCAAACGCTGGCTGAACCCGACGAGATAGAACAAAATAATGAACTCCTGTATTGTACAACTTAAAAAAGGCTGCAATATTATATGTCTATCTCGTAGAGATAACCCATAATTAACATTTTTTATCCTTAGTGAACCCATGCGAAAGCGGGGGTGGAGTCAGATATATGATTGGCCTCCCCAAGAGAGACACTCATAATTGCCACGCTAGTAAATCTTAGCATTTCATGGCAAATTGCATATTGTTGTCCACCAATTCTTGGATGCATTCAAACAACTATATCCAGTCATTCATTTTAAAATTATTCGTTTTTTATTAAAACATTAAAAAATGTTTTAGTCATCCTAAGAGATTATTACAAAACAATTAGATTTTGCTTTTCAAGTATAAAATATTTGTTGTTTAATTTTATATTTGCCTACTGCTCTTGTTTGATTACTGATATACAATTATGAATATCAGACCTAAAAATGATTTAACTTCGCTACAATATCTGTTGACTTTTATATAACAGTCGATAATTGAAGTAAAAAAGAATAAATGTCTAGAAGCATTTTCTTAAATCGATAAAGATTTATTACACTGTAAAATGTAAAAAAACATTCGTTTATTTGGTTTACCAGATGAGAATTATTCAAAAGTTAATGACATGACTGAACAGTACGAAGATGAAGTTGTTTTTTTTTTAAGAAATTAATTGAGTTCAACGCATTCAAAATTATTAATAGCTTTTCATAAGCAGGTTTTGAATAGTTAAAACGAGCATTTCTCTGCATACATTGCGCTTTCATGTTGTCGATAATCTATTATTTGTACTATTATATAAAAATATCGTGTGTGTAACATCGGCTAGACATAATATGAATTATCCTTTCGACAGGGCTTAAGGTTGGACTGTAACCAGATCCAAAAAATATTTTGTGACATATTAAAATTTTTATTCTTAAATTTGTAATTTTGTAAATAGGAATCAAAATACAGTGATAAGAAAAGTGAAAATTAGAAAGAAAAGTTTTATTACGACCTAATTCTTGATACTGCTGACGTTCTCGAGCCACTCTGGCCACTGTCTGATTTTATTGTACAGTTTCCTTCCAGGACTCTCTGTGGCGATCAGCTGTTTATGCCCAACTACATGGTAGTCAGGTCTAAGGTGGCCTTTTTCGACTCCACATTTCAGTAAAGCTCTCACAGCTTCCAACATTTGAGCAGTAGGCTCATCATCTGAAACAAGCAAAATGTAACAAATATTATAATATAAGAAAATATAATTCACACATTTTTTACATTGATCTGCTCCGAGATAAGTTGCTTAAAGCACTTGTGTTACTGATGTGAGATAACAGGGGAATTACAAATATAGTACTTAATTATATATAATTAACACCCAGACACAGAAAAAATACAAATATTCATAACATTAATATCTTTTCTGGATGAAGATCGAACCTACGATCTATGGCGCAGAAGATAGGATCGCTACCATTTGCGCTTATCTAAGAGTCAGGTCAATGTATGAGATATGGTGGGATTTTTTTATTTAGCGACAGTAGATTCAAGTACTCGTAAATATCGTGAATTGAAAACCAATAAAATATCATAACATATAAAATAAAGTAGGAACATATTATCTTAACTGTGGAGGAGACTAAGATATTATTATTATTATTATATAATATTATTATACATAACGATAACCTGGAGATAAATGTTAAAATATTATAATCACACTTTAAGGTATACGCACACTGAGTACATTCCGAACAGACCTCATACAAAGGTCGGTATATCACTCTCACATTTATACTCCAATTTGGCGGTAGTTATTAACCGCCAAATTGGCCCGATGGTCCAGTTGATAGTGATGTTTTCTTGAACGCCAAAGGTCGCCCCCCCCCCGCCCCTCAGAAGAAATATTTATATGATGAATATTTGTGTTTGTTCTTTGTGTGGGTGTTAAATATGTATTTACTTCATATATTTCTAATTTCTTTGTTGTTTGATATCCGTAACACAAGTGTTTTAAGCGACTCATTGTGTGAATAATTAGGACTAAGAATATATCTTATACTTCCGAATAGCAGATACGTGTTGGTAAGTAAGTATTTAAAAATCTAAATAAAAATATTAAAGTAAAGTAAAATGTTCACGTCAAAAGCGTCTAAATAGATGATTGTGCTCTTTCACACTACACGTATGTATCAAGTGTAAAAAAAAGTGCCAAGAACACAGACTCTTTCAATGGATATCTCAGAATGACGAGCCATTAAGTGCAAATTTAAATTTAAATTGCCATTGCCATAGAGATTTCGTTTATGTTTTTATGTTAGACATAGAAAGAAGAAACATAATTTATCTGAGAAATGTGGAATACAAACAATTTTTTACTCACAATTTACTTGAAATCGTGATCAGCGCGAACGCGTGACTATTGTGTTGGCATATGCTAATTTCAGTTACTAATTACTATATAGTACTCGTATAAAACATCATTACATAATATAAAACAAACTCATTGCACTGGGTGGGGCTCATTGCCGGCTATAAGCTGGGGTCACTAGTCTATAGCTATTAAAAGTTATAATGTTTGACTTTTTAATCTATGCTTTTTAATCTCTTTGTACCGACGTTATTTGATTTAATTTCATATTTAAATTTTTATCTTTGGAATGTTACATTCCAAAAAACAATAATTTCATCATAACAACCATTGGAAGTCCATTGCTGGACATAGGCCTTCACAAGAAAGGGGGAATTTTCCCTATAAATGCCGTGCTGGGCAAGCGTGGCAGCTTCGCGACGGGAATGCTGTTACCCGTCTGCGTCCTATAGCATTTTAGCTACACTGCTTCGGGTGGGTATACCGCCATCTGTCGGTTCTGGTACCTTAGTCACATATTAAGACTTATGGTACAGGGAAAGGTTCTATTCTAGTCTGCTACTATAATACACACCAGTACCGCTACCTATTACTGTGCACACCATGCACAGTATTAGGGAGAGGAAAAGACGCAGCTTTGTCAGCATCGTCAATATCATAGAAGCCTTCGAATACTACTCCTTCCCCAATAAAAGTAGAATTTCGTCGATAATTGGTGCGATGGGCAAGCGTGGTGGCAATTGCAGAGCGTAGCTTCGCGAGGGGAATTGCTGCCCATTCCCGGACTGTTACATTTAAGCTTCGCCGCTTTGAGTGGTTATACCGCCCAGGTGGCGGTATAACCTGTTCCAGTACCTCAGTTACCATACTGTTCAACTGTGCCAGTACCGAACGGCATCCTATTATATTATCATTTCTTTTACATTACAAATTGAGAATATATTTTTTTGCTTACAATTTTAAATTTATAATTGTATTCTTTCATGTTTATTTTAATTCGTATCGCCATATTCATAGATAAACTCTAGAAAAAAATGTTTTTAACATTTGTGTATTTTTGTAACAGTATATTATTTAAACACAAAGTCTCTTCATTTTTATAACCATGTTATACTCTCTATCAGTAACTTCCGATACATTTCAACTTTATTTGCTAAAACACCAATGTTCTGTAAAAAATCGCACAAAATCTATCCAAGAAGAAGGTAAGTGATAAATTTCGTTCAATGTTTTATCTTTTTAAACTCTAGTTTTACTTTTTTATTTTGCATTTGACAACGATAATTTTTTTTAAAATAATGCTATTTAAAATACAAAGAAATAATGGTTGAGTATTTTGAGTATACATATTATTATAATAAAATATATAAAATGCAATGCTTGAGGTCATGCTGTCGTTAGAGCAAGATACTCAAAACTCAGTTTATTTAAAGTATTTTTTTATTTGATTAGATCGACAAACAAGCTTACATTCCGCGTTATATCGACAAAGCATACAAGCGTCGCAGCCTATAGAGACTCGTAATATCTCAAAGATATCACCAGCGTATTACCAACCTTCTGAATTGAAAATATTACGTCACATTACCCATTAATTTCACTGCCTCTCTCACC
>JACJUM010002878.1:15835822-15872675 GCA_020976665.1 Heortia vitessoides
TGACTGTAAAACAAGGTTTATATTATTTTTAATTGGACTTTTCTTAACAGTTGCTTCCGTTTTAAAGATTAAATCTAGAATTTTTATTATGTGTAGTATACGCGTAAATATCAGAAAAATTGTTGTCATTTTATATCTATACAAAATTTTGTGATCTTCACTATTAATATACAGAGGAAAGATTTGTATGTAACGAATAAATTCAAATACTACTGAACATTTGACAGGTCCAATGGCGCAGACGGTAGTGATCCTATCTTGTGTGCTAAAGGTCGTGGGTTCAATTCCCACCCAGAGCGAAAATTTATATGATGATATTTGTGTTCTGTCTGGGTGTTACATATATGTTTTTAAATAATATATTTGTGATTCCTCTGTTGTCTATTAACCGTAAAACAAGTGTTTGAAGCGACTTACCACGGAGTAAGGTCAGTGTAGCTATGAGATATTGTGGGTTTTTTTAAAACCAACTACTAGGTGTCAATGAAACAAATTTTGAAACCGACATGTGGTGCTGGCAGAGTAAAATAGTACCTCCCCGAAACCAGGTACCGTAAGAGACGACTGAGGTACCGGAACCGACAGATGGCGGTATATCCACCTGAAGCAGGGTAGCAGGTAAATGCAACAGGCGGCAGCAGCATTCCTGTCGCTAAGCCAAGTTTTGCGCTTGCTCAGCGTGGCAAATATGGGAGAATTCCCCCTTTATTAGGGACGCCTATGTCCAGCAGTGGACGTCTTATCTTTCTTATCTTAGTGGACGTCTTATTTTTATAATGATGTCAGAACAGATATATTTAAGATATTTATAATATTTAAGATATATTTAAGATTAATTCATAGAAAAATACATTTATCAATAATAGCATAAGTTATATTGTTTTACCATATTATTCATACGAAAAAGGGAAAAGCCACGGAGCGCTGCCCGTCATTAATATTTTAGTACTCACTATTAAAATTGCCTATAAAGGTAATCCCGATAGATTTTCTGTTGTATCCATACGTGTGGGCCCCGACGTGGATCCACCCAGATCCTTCGTATATCTGACCATTCACGCCCACCAGGAATCTGCAATTAATCATTTATTTATTTATTTCGATCAACTAACATCTGTTAAAAATCATAAATATATAACTTGAGTAGATATTCATAACACCCAGACACAGGACAAACACAAATATTATTATATTAATTTTTGTCCTGGTTGGGGATCGAATTTACAACTTTTGACGCATAAGATAAAATTATTACCACGCTATTGAACAGTCAAATTATATATGAAATATATCTATATTACATAAATCACAACACAAGCCAATTTCAACAGACACTTAAAGGTTAACTGGGCATGCAACAAGGGCGTGCGACCATATTAAGAATGAAAAAAGACTAAACATATAGACAATTAAAGTACTTCATTCTCCTCTAGACTGTATCTATTAATGAAGGGACTGTTACAAAACCACTCTGAAGTATTTCTATACCCTAGTCATTTGACGAAAACAAGGTCAGCCCATCAGGTCGAAGAAACTACATACATTTTAATGAATTTTATGTGAAATGAACTAAATTACTATATTACTATATGTTAGATTTGCAATCTTTAATAAAATTAACTTATTATTATAAATAAAAATTGAAATTTAACAATCTAATATAAATGCCGTGAATAATAGAATCTTCACCAACATATCAGTACACAGGTCACACACACACATACATCATGCCTGTGTCCCATCAGGGTAGACGAAAGACTATAGATCTAAACTTTTACGATCTTGGCATACCTCTCTTGATTCCCTTGCTTGCATTATTACTTTCATACACGCTCTTTTATATCTACTTAATACTTCTGACCTGGCCCTTCTTTAATCCCACTTTTACCTGGTTAAGATATGTTCACCTCGGTCGTCTTATACCAGCTCTTCCATTCACTACTGCTTTATATATTTGTGCAGTCATTCTACTTTTATTCATCCTTTCTACATGTCCAAACCACCTGAATCTTTTACATCACATCAATCTCTTATCATACTATTCTTTAATTCACATTGGTCTTTTCAAGTTCACACATCGCAGACCATAGACTTTCTGGCTCTATATGATACGAGTTACGCTAGATAGGACGCCATCTATCGGGTTCTGGTAACCTGTTGTCTCTTACACCCGATACAGAGGAAAGTAATATTTCATCCTACCTATAACTCACTGCAGACTTGGAATAAATTTTTTAATAACAATAAATTCACATAACATTTTATACATTGACTCTATTTCTGGTAGCTTGAAGTACTTGTGTTATGAATATAAAACAACAGAGGAATTACAAATATAATACTTCAATATTTATTGTTAACAATCAGATATAAAAAAACATGTTAATCATATAAATGTTTGTATTGGGTAAGGATTGAACCCACGATCCTTTGCACATAAGATAAGGACACAAGGATGTAACATTTTATTATTATATTTATTGTAACACAACAAAATTTATCAATATCACACAACTTCTGATTTGAATGCCAAAAATATACACAAATGCATAAATCATACTGGTGCTTTACAGTATTTAAATGTATAGTAGCTTTTACCCGCATGAAGTTCTCATGACATAGCCTTTATAGGCCTTTTTTTCAATTTATATTTTTTTGCGTAATATCATGACGTTGGTTTAAGCAGATATAGACTATAGAAGAAAATAAAACAAACAAACTAATAAAAAACTTACTTCTGCAATTATAATGTTAGTTGGGATAAGATAAACGCGATACAGCATTATGATTCTTATATCATTCTTTTAATTTCAGTATGGCTGACTATGTCTGCTGAAAGAACAAATGCATTAAAGCATTCTGAGGCCTACGTGATGTTTTTATTTTCAGTTAAACTGACTAAATTAAGTGCATAACATACAAAGAATAAATGCATTAAAACATTCTGATCCCTTCGTCATTCCTTTGTTTTCAGTAAGGTTGACTAAGTTTGGTGCATACTTACGAAGAACCGACATCCCAAAAGCCCAAGTTGTCCATGTGGTTCTCTTGGATATTTCTGACGCGGACTCTGCACTTCTCATCAGTGTTGCAGATAGGCGTCACCGTGTGCTGGATTATGACTAAGCCTATTGGCCTTGGAAGATACTCGACGTGGACCGGATCAAGACCTCCCCAGTCATTCTTGCTTATTACTCCGCAATCTAGAAAAGATAGTTTTCTGTAAATTAAATTTCACGATAGAAATTGTTTGGAATGTTTGGGTTAAATTGAATAAATATTCAATTGGTTCGGGTCTCTGCGTAATCGAATTAGGAACTCCATAGAAAAACTAATGTTACCAACTTTGTCCACCGGATTAGCAAGTTAAAGTATAAATGGTTAAAGTACATTTGGGTTTTTGGTTGTATGTGTGTGTTCGGCTGTACCCGCGTAAACCCGCATTGCAGAACTTTTCTACTAACTTTGCACCCCTTTTAGGTTGATTTTGGAAAAAATATTTTAAACATGTTTCATGCCTTGCAATAAAGAACTTTTATACTGAATTTTATTTAAATAATTTCAAATATTTATAGTTTAGGCCCTGCGTTTATATGTCAGTCAGTCAGTTGGTCAGTCAGCTTCTTCTTTTATATATCATCATCATCATAAGTCGTCCACTGCTGGAAATAGACTCCATCGTTCATCAGTTCTGCGTGCTAAGTGCCCTGCCTTTATATATACAAATTTTAATTTAATCTACATCTAAAATATTATTGTAGAATGAAGAGATTTGTGTGTATGTAACAAATAAACTTAAAAACTAAATTGATTAGAAAATTCTTTAACTAATAGAAGGCTACGTTTCTTTGGTAAAACATACTATATATTGTATTATTTAAAAAAAATTAATTACTTAAAAATTAAAATATGTAAACGGAATTTGTGTGTGTGTCAGTGTGTAACAAATAAACTACAAAATTTCTGGTTCGATTTTACAAAAATCTTTCAGTATTAAAAAGTTACATCATCAACAAATAACATAAGCTATATCTTATTTCCATATATTTACGAAAAAAGAACAACGCAAACACAACGAACGAACAACAACGGTACTGAACAACTGACGACGACGGCATAGAATGTTATTTATGAACAATTTATGTTTATATGCATTCTTTTGAAATAGAGACTAAGGACACCACTAAAACTCTCATTGTTTGTCGCGTTATTAACTGACTGTTTTTGATTCTTCAACCACTTCCATAACAACAAGCAATGTAGGGACATTAACGTTGCATCAAAGAACTTAAATAATAACCAAAAATCAGGCAAATCGAAAATAGAATAGTACCTGAATATCTGAAATATGTCGTAAGAGATTGAGTTGAGAAGAGGTTGTCATGAGATAATTAAGCTACCAAAGCCTAGAGATAGAGAAATAATAAACCTATATATTGATTTCAAATTTCACATTTAGAATGACTGCATTCTTAGTTACATTCATTTATTTGTAGTTAGTTTATAATTTTTCTGATAATTCCCTAGATTTTAGGATTTAATATTCGTGTGTAAGTAAAATAAAATGCGAAGGCTTGGTTATTTAAAATAAAAGCTATTCTCTGCTTGCCTCACACTCTGTGCATACAGAATGCACAAGCTGTGAATTTTCAATGCGTTTGTATTATGATACTGTGGTATTAAAAATAAAGTAATTATGAAAAATATGAACGTTTTAAAGCTTATATGATAGACGAAAAATATTCTACTATCCTAGTGCATTGATTTATAATGCCACTTAATTTACAAGTATTGTGGCCTTGATTCTCATTCTAACACAAAAATACTAACGAATATGATAAACGCAAAAGTTTGAAAGTACAGACGCAAAAGTTTGAAAGACATGTGTGTTATACTTTTACACTGGAACCGCTGAACAGATCTGACTGATATACGGCACAGGGATTATTGATAGTTCGGAATAACGCATGGGCTTCTTTTTATTCCGATAGCGTGTTTCCGTGGGATTGATCTGGATTTTTTATTTTTCTCTATATATACAGCATCGGCACTAGTTTTATAAAGTTTATTTTTATTTAACTTTTTGTACAAATGGGATATAAATTAAAGAACTCGCAGCGAAGTCGCAGGCAGATGGCTACTAATAAATATTTTTGGTGATATCTTCGTTGTTACATAACCCTATAAATGAGAACCAAAAGGACATATGTTAGGTATATTGTTTACATAAATATTTTTTTCTTGGACTATCTTGAATAAAACTGAGGACATTCAAAATATCGTCCTCATATCTCAAAACCTTTAACCTTGATTCTATAAATATAAGTGTACTATATGATATAGTCCAATACATAGCCAGTACATATATATATTTATATACAAATTCACATGCTACTTTCACTGACTCCGTGATATATAGCGCTTAAATTCCGAATATTTGACAACCAATACAATATTAAATGTATATTTTTGACACTCAGACACATCGTCTCATAAATATTTCACCTTGGTGAGGATCGAATGCATGACCTCTGGTGCACAACAGAGGATTACTACTGTCTGCGTCATCGGGCCTAATCTAATAATGTAATATATATTTTAATTGCAAATACAACAGATTTTTGTTTCTCCAGAAATGTAAACAACTCGACCAATATTTTTTTTGTCTATGTAGACAAAACGAACCATCAAAATCGCAAAAGTACTGAAACTATTTCATTTATATTTCGGGAGTGCAGTTATTTATCTAAAACTTTTACAAGAGGCAGTCATACAAAGATTGCCTGCAATGATACTCTCACCTTTGCCTGCTGCTAAACAGTATCATTCGCACTGCTAAGTTTCCATTTGAAATGTGAGAGAGGCAGTGAAATTACTAGGTAATGTGACATAATATCTTCAATTAGCAACGTCTAAAGCGGTGGTAACGCTTACTGTCACGCGAACCGTATGTTTTTTGTCGACCAAGTAACACCTATACAAAATAACTGTTGTTAACCTTGTGCACGTGAAGCGCATGAGAACAGGACGCCAGATACAAAAAGTAACGTCATGATCTCAAATCATATGCATACGAGTGAAATGGCAAGATGTCTAACTTCAATGCTTTCTTAGAAACTATTTTTACCTTGATTTTCCTTGTTCTATAAAAAAATTAACATTAATCTACTAGCAGCACCCTGCGGTTTCTCCCGAAGTTGCTGTTCCTTATAATATTTACCAGCAGCAATTTCGTTATAATGAGTCTAACCATATCACAGATTATCCGGAACAAAGAGTCAGATGTATAGACAAAAGTTCTAAACAACGATTTTTGACGTATACACGTAATAAGTAGTGAATCTTGAATTACAATCAGACTTGCAATTTTATTTACATAATGATAAAATTTATGAGCTATTGTGTTTCTGTCTGACTTCATATCAAGTTAACCTTTGTTCTTTTTTTCATTTGTACAGTCATTGCCGGGGGTTTATCGCGTCCGTTTTCTTTTGTTTTGACATGGTATATTTATAATAGTTCTTCAATACGTAATACGAGCAACGCCAACAAAATAAATGATATTAAGAAACCCAAAAGAGATACAGTATAATGTTATATCTACTTCATCATCATCTATATCCGCATTTGATTATAGCACGTGATAAATAACGTATTCAAATAAGATATACAGTCTTGTCAAAGACTAACTTTGCAATTTTTAAGACAGTTCAAATTGACGGGCTCGATGAAGCAGATGGTATTGATCCTATCTTGTGTGCTAGGGGTCGTGTGCTCGATTGCTACCCAGGGCAAACATTTATGTGATGATATTTGTGTTTTTTCTGTGTCTGGATGTTGAATATATGTATTTTATTTATAGTTTAAGGTAGTTTTACTTCGTTGGACTCGATGGTCCAGACAATAGTATAAATACGCGCAGACGTGGTGGCTGCCGCAGAAAGCAGCCTGGTATTGTTGCATTTGTGTTACTTTTTCGGGTGGATATACCACCATCTGTCAGTTCCGATACTTCAGTCGCCTTTTTCTACACCTGGCACAGGGGATGTTACTGTTCCACTCTGCCAGTAAACTACAGCATAATAATGTTTGATTGCATTTTTAAATAACTGATAAACTATGTAGGTAGATATAACCAATATGTTGCGCACAAATACTAATTGGATCTAACAATCTAATAGAGTTCTGTAAAAAACCTCAAACTATTTTGAGCTTAATAGAGAAACTGGTAGAGTCCCCTATCAATTGCAGATGGATTCGCGTGAGCTTATCTTGTGTGTTCTACACTTTATTTTGCTGCAATTCGGTTTCACTGACTTCCTCCTATTCGAATCGGATTTTGTACACAATTTCCGGAGCTTCAATAGTTTTCTTTCGAACCAATATCTTTGATGAAAGGTATTAAACCGCTATTGCATAGTCATCAATGAAACACACAAAACATTGCGCATTACTGAATACTAGTTTTTCTTTTATATCTCTACTAGTCCCGTTAAATTGAAATTCTTAGGTAGATATAGTTTATTGCTTAATAATAGTGTAATTCTCCATTAAATTTTTTTTAAACAGTCGAGTAGTTTATGAGTTTATTCGTTACATTCTGTTTTTGGTGTGGACAGTTTGATTTTATGAAATATAATATAGCTTATGTTACTTGGTAAGGATGTAGCTTTCAAATCAGGAATCAATTATTTAAATTGGTCCAGTAGAATTGAGTTAAATTCTGTACAAGGCAATATTGAACTCTGTTTGGACTTAAGGAATACATTAATGGGGCACCGCATCTAACTCAAACATAGATATCATACAAAGATTCTAAGATAAAGCTCTGGTTATGATAACCTATGCTCCCTGATTCGTGCCGGGAAATTGAATGCCAGATTAAATGCTACATAGAACTGATTGAACATTGATCCAAACACCCTGGCACGGACATTAATGCAGATTAAGTCTTTGTTTACTATATTATTTTATTAAAAATATATTTAGGTCTATGCTACTCTGTACAAATATAGTTTTCTGATGCAAAAATTTTTTTTATAACCGTTTAAGTAGCTTATGAGTTCTTTATAATATTAGTATAGACCGACTTTTCTCTTAAGGCTTCGCCCGCAAAGACTTCGCGTCCTTCGGGACCCCTTTTTCAGTGGGGTCAAGAATACCTAGCCAATCTTCGATCGCTCTGCTTTTGTGGTTCTTAAGCCCCTTTGCGAAAAACATGTCAATCATCTATGTAGAAACAAATAATTCAATCCGGCGGGCCTTGTATCGGCATTATTGTTGGGATATGGAGTATATGTTGTTGTATGATACCACAATAGAGAGGGGGCAGACTACACGCACATAAATGCATGTGTAGTGTTTGTGATTACGAAGTGATAGTACGATATAGCAGGTAGGAAAAAGTGACTAAAGGACACATAAAAAATTATGCGACCATGAGGGAAGTATTTTATTGATAAATATTGCAAGATATTTGTCACGCTTTTATGGACTAGCCGGTGAGCGATAAGAAATGATGTAAGTAGTTAACTTGAGCCCTGAGGAAGGACAAAAACTACTGCGGATCTCCGGGAAATTCCCGCGAATAATGTCGATTTAAACAAAGTCGTGGATAGAAGCTATTCATGCGTATATATATATAAGTGACACTTTAGCCTATGTCACATTACCCAGTATTATTCACTGCCTCAAATTGAAACACGGTTGTCGGTAGGAAAGGGTAAAAGTAAGGTACCAATGCAGACGACCTTTGTGTGAGGTCTACTCATGTTATATTGCATAAAGTTATGATAATAACACATGAAATTATCGGATTGTTTTACAGAACTTAGGGTGTTCTGTTTCTTAACCTTCCACTGTTCTTAAATTTGATCATGACAAATGACTGAGTAATTATTTTTTAAAAACATAAACTTATTCAACTGATGAGCCAACTATTATGGCTGGCTATATATATCAATATATATCAATAGCTGAGAGTTTGATTATTGCACATGCATATAATTTGGTTGGATTGGTCAAACAAAAAAATATTTTGTAGGGGGGGAAAAATAATATTGTTATGAGCTACAGACTTTAACGACGCTTGGTATCTGATATGCTAGAACTTATTATAAATATTAACGAAATATAATACACCCCACATTAAAAATATGTTTAAACTTTAGGCTTTAAACAAAGTGAAAAGGTAAAAAAGCTTTAATTTTACAAATTCATTGTTCAAAGCAAAACAATTAAAAACAAAAATAACGAGTTTGCGGATTTGAAATAAACTTACCAGCGATTGCGCAGCTCCATAAACCGAAACTTATACACAAAACAACACACGCTTTAGAAGACATGTTAACAAATTAGCGTACATCGACTCACGGACGTATTTATAGTACTGACACTTTGATAACACAACATGCTTTGAGGGAATAACCTGTGATCTGTCCAGTTCTCGATCTGTCTGACTCACATTGTATAGTGTTGAAAAGAGACGAATGCATCTTCGGAAACTTGTATCAATTCGCGGAATTAAAATGAACAGGACAATTTCCCTGATCCTTACAATTTCGATAAATTTGTTTGTGGGATAATCTTAGTCGAAATATTTGGTGTATATAAATAATTTGCGACTAAGGCCGCTGACCAGACCAGACATAGCAAAGGTTTGATAACAGATCAATTGTTTAAATAAATATTTAAAAAATAAACAAGTTCTTTCCGGCAATGGACGCAGTTAATGTACATTTATTTTATTTTATTATATAACTTTCTTAGTCGTAGTAATTTGCCGTCATTACAAGTTGAAACATTAAAGAATAAAATAGTAAAAGTATATTTTAATGGCCTCTAAACGGAAATTATTATCTTCAACTTGTTCGGAGTTTTGGCTAAGATTATATTTTATATTTATATGTTGATATTATGTTTGTTGTGTATCTGTTTGTTAAATATATGTACTTAAGTAGAATATTTGTGTTTCATCTGTTGTCTGATGTCCGTCTCAAAAGTGCTTTAAGCGACTTATCACGATATCAATTGGGATTTATTATTAAATTATTTTAGTAAGAACTCATAAGCCAAATTGATGTATGCCAGTGCGCAACATTATAGCATTTTCTAAGCGAACGTTTAATATTAAATGAGATTTAGTTATCCTCATTCTCAAAAACAGTTGCCAAATCATACAATAAAAAAAAATATATCGTGCTTTGAACCTGTTTTAAAGTTATAGTTGGCTTTAAAAATGCCGTGCCGTGGAGTAGCGGCGGAGTAGAATAGTAAGGTATCGGAACCGACAGATGGCGTACTATCCAGCCGAATCAGTGCAGTTCAAATACAAAAGGGCGAGGATTGGTAGCAGCATCCTCGAGCCATAGCTGAACTTTGCGATTGCCACCACGCCTGCCCAGCGTGGGAATTATGGACATAATTTCCCGAATCTTAGGGACGTTTATATCCATCAATGGACGTTTTAAGGTTGATATGAAGAAAAGTACCTTAAAAAATAATTAATGAAAGCTTGCTGAAGTCTTATTACATTTAAGTATTTGACTCTTTTTACCTTTCGTTAATTATAATATTAATTCCCACAACATCTCAACAATGACCGGACTTCATGATAAATCGCTTAAAGCACTTACATACAAATATATTATAACATGAAAATTGAACAAGTGAAATAGTTTGTGTATCTGGGAAGTGTTGTTTCGAGAGCTGGAAAGTATGAAGAAGATATTGAACGGAGAGTGAAAGCTGGAAATAGTGTTGATGAAGCCTCACAAGCTTTTATGGGCAGCCAAAATGTGTTAAAAAGGGAATGATTAGCGGTTCAGGGTGTGTTGTGTTTATTGGTTCCAACATTGACAGATATAATAGTGATTGTTGAGTATAGCTGAAGAAGCACGCGAGAAGAATAAATGCTGATGAAATGAGAGTACGTCGAAATATGCATGGTGTTGAGTTTGAAAGATAGATTAATGAAGATGTAAGTTAGAGAATAAAAATATGATGTAAACAATGATGTTGTGACAATAGAGAAAGAAATGTTGAGATATTTTGGACATGTAAAAAGAATGAATGAAAGTAGAATGACTGCACAAATATATAGAACGGAATTTATTATTATTATTATTATTATTATCCCAATTGGACACAGGCGTGATGTATGTATGTACAAATATAATGCTTAAAAAAGGCTAAAGAACTATTCTTATTTATAGCTAATATATTTTTATTTTAATGGTATTACTTATCAGGGACAAAACTTGTTGTTAAACTTATGTTTACTGACTTCAAGTCAATAAATTAATAAATAAAATCACAATTTGTTATTGGATTGACCTGATGGACTGTGCTGCATTAATTTAGATTACATTAAAGATAACGTCAATTACTTTTTGTTTAAGTATAGCAGTATCATCAAATGTACATTTTGCTAATACAAATAAAGTAGGCGTTATAATAAACCTATTAATAACTTGCAATATAAGACACTTGATACTTTATTGATAAATATAACAAAAGTGTAATTGGTATCCGAAAAGCTTTTAAACTATACGTTAGCTCTATAATGTAATAATTGGCAGTGAATGACACATGTTAGGATCGGCACAAAAGAGCTTTCTCTGTAAGACAGATCTGTCTAGCCTGGCCGCATGCACTTAACATGCTTTATCATATAGTTTAAGAATCACTAGGGCCATATAGTTTTTTTTTATTTCATGTCACTGAATGGCTGCCACTGGATATTAATAGCTCGATATTTCAGCTTTCCCTCACGTCGCTTAGGCTGCAAGCAGTTTAAATAGTTCTTCATAATATTATGGAACTCGCTGCATACTGCACATGTCTGATTGGCTTAGTTTTAAATTCATGCAATATGCGCTGCTTTAACCGTCTCTATTCTCCTTTCGTAATGTTTTACAAGTATTACAGGTTATTACGGAATAGTACGCAACTTCCTTGGATATCATATTGTCCTTCAAATTGTAGCTGCTGACCACCGACCACTAAATGTGGGATTTCACACGGCAGTGACTGGTGGCCCGTCTGGTTTTATTGTAAGGTCCAGCATGTAAACATCTTTTATCTACCGTATACAATAAGTTGCTGTTTTATAAAACCTTTTTGGACATTAGAGCACAAAAAATTAAATGGTCTTTAAAATATATGACTACTTTAAAGACTTTATATTTTTTGTCATATAGGTAGACGAGTCCGATGACGCATTTAAGAAATCTTGTGCACCAAATGTCATTGGTTCAATTCCATCTAATGAAAATTTTACGTGAGAGGCATTTGAGTTTATTTTGTGTCGGTATTGTGATATCCGTAACGGAAATGCTTTAGACTACTTATCTCAAAGTCAATTTAATGCATGAGATATCATGTAAATTTATATCTACGCATTATAGAAGTCTAGTGTATATATGTATACTGTAGCTTGAACAAAGATGTATTGTATTATATAACTATGAAAAAACAATCGTTAACTTAGTAGTTAAGTGCTAAGACAGAACACTTTATTTTAAGTAGTTTCTTGTTTAAACTTTGTAGCGATACATGCACAAATACTTTGTTTAAGGAATTATTTTTACGGATTTTATATTTTTTTACGTTTATGACGCTACTATTTACCTCACCAACTTGCTGTACTTGCTGGACGACTTTGACATCATTACGATTATCACCGGAGGAAATAGCTAAACCTTTTTACCATTAAGTGATCCTATTCTATACCTTCTTGATTACTTGTGACGCATTCAAGTATGCGGTTCAAGCGCCTTCTTAAGGGTCAAAAGGTCTGCAGGACACTAAAAGCGATAGCTCTAGAGCGCTTTTAACGCTGTGTGTTTTAGAAGGCACAGATTTCTGCTTGACTAACCGTCTTTTAAGAGGGTAGCAGAAGACGCCCAACGAAATGCGCCCAATAACAGTGGTATGCATTGCTATTGGCAGCATATGCTTGCCCTCGACAGCTAGCTAATAAAGGCTCAATGATCCACCACATAGACATACTCGTAATTAACACGAAATTCATACAAGAGCATGTTTATTTTCAAACATTCTTTACATACATATTTCATTCAATTAGTTCCAAACTTAATATTAATTTATGAAACTTTGTACTTTAAATTTTGCCGACTTTTGTGCTAGCTAAATAGAATATTCTTAATGAAAGACTTAGAAAAGATAATTGATGTTATAATAACCCTTTGTTGCAGATATATTTTGATTTAGTTAAGATTAACAAACGAGTTAATTAATTGCATGTATTCATATGTGCTGATGGTATAATTATCTGAATAAGTAAGTTGCTTTGTAAGTTAGTTTTATAAGACTGTGTCGCCAAACAAGCATACAGTCCACGTGATATTATGCATCCCCACAGCCTATAGACGCTCGTAATATCACAAGGATATCACTAGCGCGTTTCCAACTATGTGACTTAAAGATATTATGTCACTTTACTAAGTCATCATCAAAATTGATTTAGATTATTTGTTCACCTATTGGGTAGGTATCCATCGATGAGCTTGCCGCAGCGTGCATTTCTAAATCTTTCTGGTTCCATAGTAGCAGACTGAACTAAATTAGTAATTTTGTTTTTTTTATTCTCCTCATTTCTATCGATTCGCGGTAAGAGCCTATAATAGGCTCTTACCGCGATCGAATGAACTACCAAGCAAATAATAAATTCACATATCATATATTTTGACCTGTCTATCATATATTTTTAATACCTAGAAACAGCATAAATAAAAACTTCATCACATTTATTTTGTCTTGGGTGGGGATCGAACCAACCCTTGGCGAATAAGGTAGAGTCTCTGCCAAATACGCCATCTTTTACGACGTTAGCAATAGCTGCGTTGTGTTTGTGATTGCATTCAATAATTGATAAGGATTTTCTTGATCTGTTCTATTCTGATATTGATTTGTTTTAGATTGCATGTTTGCAGGAGACGTTAAACTTATATATGGATATAATTTACTTTTAATTAAATTTTAAGTGAACATCAAAGCATATCCATGCCTAAATGCTTATATTAATTATTTCATTATGTAATAATATAAACTCAAAGTTAACAACCAGTACGTTTATACTACAAACGCTATGTTTATACGTGACACCTTATTCCAGCAATAATATTATAAAACATAATTAAAATAGGAAAATACAATCAAAACTTATTTCAAAATTCGCTATATTATCATTTTAAATATGGATCCTTACATTACTCGTATTTGAAAAGTTATAAAAAAATTAGCGATTCGCACAGTTAAGCTGTTATCCGCATAACTAATGCGCATGCGCTCGGTTGTGAACGTCCTGAGACGTACATATATATAGATTTGTGTTTAATATATCTCGAAATTACATACATATGTAGCTTCTAGATATTTTTTTTTCTTATAAATAAATTCCCACAACATCTCATACATTGACCTGACTCCAAGTTGCTTACAGCACTTGTGTTACGGACGTCAGACAACAGAGGAATCACAAATATACTAATTGAATACCTACATATATTTAACACCCGGACACAGAACTAACAAATATATCACTACATAAATATTTATCGTCGGTGGGAATCGAACCCGAATCTTTTTACCGCATTGGTCCGTTGGTCTCAGTGTAAAGTAAATGTGACGTGCTTTAGTGACTTCAATTACATACGTCACAGAAATGGCATCGCCCTTACAAAATTTTCAAGAATATATTACTAGACACCATCACATAATAATCAGGATATTCCCCTCTCCCTCCCTTATATATCTCAAACGTTCTTACTACAACCCGCACACACACATACTAGCTTGGCTTAGAGTAGTACACCGCTCTTTTTGGCGGATGCGTGATATTCCATCTCACTCAGCGCATACCGGCTGTAGTGCGTTTGGGCGCAATCCATCCTCTAATATGTTGTCACCCAAAACGACGGCCATTCCAACCGAAGTTCGAGCCTTAATGGCGCCCATGAGTGATCGCCGTCGGTAACGTTCCGATACCACAAAGGTTCCGGTGATGCTTTATGTGCGCAGGCATACCGCTCATTTAGGATTGTTCTAGGCTGTTCCCCTGGTGGCACTGCAGCAGATATCATCATTAAACACGCCTAAAAATTAATCAGGGCCGTCATCATGCCAAGGTGAACTCGTTAATGAGCAGTTTCGCCTACCGCCGGTGCTGCGTCAATTGACGTCTTAGAAGTCGTAGATTCTCCGATAAAAATACAGGGAAAATGCTATGTCAGGGTAGTGGCAGGGCCATGGAGTCGGCCAAAAAGGTCCACGTGAACTTCCCTCACAACGCAAACTTGACATTCGACATTCGGCTGCGTGCATCAAACTATTCCTCATCCTTACTAATAATATAAATCCGAAAGTAACTCAGTCTGTTACACAATAATGCCTGAACTACTAAACCGATTTAAAAGAAATTTGGTACACAGATAGTCTAAAAGCCTCGGAAAGGACATGGGCTACTTTTTCATTCGAATCACTTGCATGGAAGTATCGCTATTGTTAGAGCTAGAAACTTAAAACTTATTATTTAGGCTATTGATTTGTATATTTATATATATATATATATATAAATAAATATAACATTCAAAGTTTATATAATTTATAAGTTAAAGTAAAAAGGTATGGTGCCCGAAGAAACTACTTCACGCAGACGAAGTCGCGGGCAGAGCTAGTCATAAATAAATATGAGATGAATAACCCTTATTAAAATAACGCAAGCTTTTCCAATTCCATTATATCTCGGACACTTACATTTTGTAAATAAAAACATGAGTGCGATATATATATTAGACGCATTAATAATGTTTTACTTAGCGCCTGTCAAGTGCAAATGCATTGATACTCCAAAGTCAACTTAAGATGGGTCGATCCGATTACAATGCGAAATTGAAAATACCCGACGTAAATATTGGAGGCTTCGTGGGCGGGTTCGCACACTGTTTACATTAATGTTTTGCAAACATGATTTTCCATAAGCTGTAGTTGAAAACTTCTTATTGATTTGTTAAGGCTTTTATTGAGTACCTAATATTCGTTTGAAACCAAATATCCGTGTTATATTTAGCAACTACATGAGAGATCTAAAGCTAAGAGGTATCTATTAGCTTAATCTTAGATTAGGTTAAGGTTAAGGTAAGATTAATTCACACATCTCATATATTGACCTGACTCCGAGTGAATCGCTTAAAGCACTTGTGTTAAGTACATCAAATAATAGAGAAATAACAACCATATTACTTAAATACATACTCTTAATACCCAGACACTGAACAAACACAAATATTATCATCTAAATATTTGTCCTTGGTGAGGATCGAACCCACGATCCTTGGCACTTAAGATAGGCTCATTACCATCTGCACCATTGGGCCTGTCAAAAGATAAACTCGCTATAGCATATTAACTCTAATTAATTTCTTTTCTCATTTAAATAATATAGCTGTTACCAGTAATTATAGTTAATTACGAGTAAATTTTACATTCCGTCCGTATTTATATAACTTATATGAAAATAGCAGTTTCTTTTTATAAATCAGCTTATATAGAAAATTAAACAGTGAAACATTTGAAGATATTTGGCTAGTGTAACCATAACGATGCGGTGGCTCCACACACAGTTACTCTATATACAACGCGTGATGTCAAACAATCACGCTATAGAACATGCATCGCGTTTACAAAGTTTTCACATCGCTCCAAATACAAGAACCCGATACAATCAGGCCTTGGAGTAGACCTTGATTTTTCTAGCATTTATTTGTATTGTAATCTATATACATGAAAGGAGAAGAAATTTTGTACGGGGTGAATTTTATAACGTAAATATATATATATATATTATATTATATATATATATAAGTAATAAATAATATAAATAAGAAAGGATTTTTGAAAAGTCACCCCCTAAGAGGGTAAAACAGGAGTGCAAAGTTAGTATAAAACTTTGCCGATTGAAATTCAGTATGAAAGTTCTTAATTGAAAGTCATGAAACACCGTGTAAAATAACTTTTTGAAAATCATCTCTTAAAGGAGTAAAATGGGGGTGCAAAGTTGGTATAAAAGTCCTCTGATTGTCAAGTTTATTTCAACGAAATGTAATATTTGAGTTTCGAGTCCCTAATAATGATTATTGCCAATATCCCTTTTTGTGAATTCAAATAAACAAACTTTCATTGACATATAGCTATTGTTAGATGAAGTAACTTACTACCGTTACAGTAATTATTATTTTCACGGTAATTAAATTGTTGATGATAGTTTAATTCTTTAAATATTTTGACCACACGATACCAAATTAAGACTCTGCTAGAACTAGTATGAAATAAGTTCCATTTCGTGCCTTACCCATAAATATTTAAAAGCAAGTCAATTACATATGTATTATCTAACGAACGTCTGAACCAAAATGGTGCCAAATTTTAGAACTAATTAAAAGTTTAACAACTCCATATCAGACATAAGTTTTCCGCATATTGAAGGCTTGTTAATTATTAATTTTGGGTCACAAGGGAAGTTCCTATTTATGCCACTAGTCAACGCGAATATCTCAATATAACTATTAAAAACAAAAGAAAAAGAATATTAATAATGGATTGAGTCTGTACGCATTTAACGACATACGGGCAGAGTATTTTAGTACTTTTCCCTATACTAGGCGTAATAAGAGGTGACTGAGGTACCAGAACCGATAGACGGCGGTTTCGTCCAACCATCGGTTTCGGTTTATATGAACCCGATACAATGTAAATCAAATGGAACAGGACAGGCAGCATTTCCGTCGCGAAGTTACGCTCTGCTGTTGCCGCCACGCCTGCCTTCCGCGGGAATCACTTCGGGCAATTATTAGGGTATAATTCCGTCTATCTATCTGACAGTAAAAATACTCCTGATGCTATGATGATGATGGTGAAAACTTTTCTAATTTAAGCGTTTTAGAAAATATCTATATCTAAATAAATTGAACAACATTTTCACACTCTACCAGGTATCATTAGGTGGTGTAGAAGCGACTAAGGAATCGAAACTGACAGATTCCGGATCGGCATTACCGGAGAGAACCGGTATATTCACCCAAAACTAGGTGGCAAAGTCCTACAAACCGTCCATCACGAAGCTACGCTTTGCGGTTGGGAATTTATTTGTTATTTTTTCGGTATACCTTTTATGTAAGCAATGAACGATCTATGGTTGTGATGGTGATGATGACAAAGTCTTTGAAATGCTAAAACTATTAGCAACACCATAACAATTAGACTTGTATTATGTTCCACTACATTATTTTGCGTAACTTCAGCACGCAACGAAAACTCCTAAAACATATATTTTTCGCCTGTTTTGCCACGTTTTTTATATATACACCGCTCCTATTGGTCGTGGCATAGTGGTTTATAGAATAACTTATTAGATATTTCTCTAGTAGATAATCTGCTCGAGAAAGTCCCATCAAAATAGGATCAACCGTTGCAGAAATAACCTTAAACAAATAGACAAAAACAAAAAAAACATATATTTTTGTTATATGTACCGACCTGAGTTTTCGACCATCGAGTAAAAAGCAGCTGTTTTAATATTATAAACAGACACTCCAATTTATTTATGTGAATTAATCATTCACGCGTTCAATTACTCTAAATTAAGTTACAAATCAAGCTACTTAAAAACGATTACCGTAAGGTAAATGAATTGCCTCATCGTACTCATAGCCACTAGTTATATGTTGCATTATAAATGTCTTTTTGAACAAAATGGGTACTAAATTCAATAAACTTAATAAACGCGGTCTAAAATTAAGTGTAAGTTTGTTCGACAGGTGCATTAGTTACTCTGCGTTCGGTAATTGCAGCAAAATTCCTTGAGGCACAAGACCGTCTACGAAGAGTTAAAAGATGTCTAAAAGCCACACCTCGTAATTGAATCTGCTAGGTTATAATGGGGTTTTCGAAGAGCAAAAGTGCAGGAAATTAGATTATTAACAACGGCTCATGATTTGCGGGTGCATAAACTGAACTACCATTTTTCAAATAAAATTAAGTTTTATTCAATTAGTCCAAACTAATGAATATACAAAAAAAAATAAAGCTCCAGGCTTTACGATGCTACACAATGTCACATATCTGTCGTCGTGCAGCAAGCCTATCATACCACTAGATGGCCATCACTGGATGGGTCTGCCAAGCTCCATAATGGCGATACTGCTGCTTATATCTGTCATGTTTTATATTTGTGATGTTCAGAAAAACATCGTAGTTTTGCGACGGAAATTCTGCCGCCTATTAGCGCTCTATTGTATTTGAGTTACGATGTGCGGTACCTCAATCGCCTCTTACGACACATAGTACAGAGGGAGGTACTATTCTACTCTAACGGCACCCCCGTGGGGTCATGTCTATTAATAATCCCTGTGCCAAATTACATCCACATCGCTTCAGCCGTTCCGGCGTGAAACAGTAACAAATACATACACACACACACTCACGTTTACAATATTATTAAGGATGATTGTCTATTTCATTATTTTGAAATAAAAAGAATGCAATATTAAACATCAATTCTTCGAATCGAATTCTATGGAAGTACATACATATATGTAAGAATTGAAGATTAGATTTTGAACAATTACTTTACAATACAGCCTCACTGAGTATAAATAAATGCGGATTGTAATTTTCGGTTCTCTTTACTCACTTACTCGTCATTGAATGATTAAATCTAAATAGAACTTTCAAGGTAAATGCTTTTGATAAAGGAACGCGGAATATCTAATGAACATCTATTAAATAGAGGGAGTTGAGTACGATGTTTTTATTGGATGGATATCTCGAATTGTTTGAGCAGTTGGTGCTATCTAATCAGGAACAGAATTAATATTTTTTTAAATAAATTTTTACAGCATCACAATCCTTGCTTTGGTGTGAGGTACCGTCGGAGTAGAATAGTACCTCCCACTGCACCAGATGTCGTAAGAGGCGACTAAGGTACCTGAACCGACAGATGGCGGTATATCCATCCTAAATAATGCAGCTCAAATGCACAGGGCGTGGAAGCGCGCAACTATAGTGAGCTGCGCTCTTCGATTGCCAACACGCTTGCCCAGCGCGGCAATCATGGGCAAAAAACCTCTTTTCTTAGAGAGGCCTATATCCAGCAGTGGGCTTTTAATAGCTGGTATGATGATGACATACGTTGACCTGACTGACTTCGAGATAAGATAAAAGCTTAAAATACTTATACTTAAATATTAAGGATATCATTGAATAAAAAGGTACAAATATACTTCTTAAATACATATATTTGACGGACCAAACAACGCGTGGGTTCAACCCCTAGGATAAAGATTTATATAATATAGAGGTTACGTTTATAAGGTCGTGGGTTCTACCTTGCCCAGGATAAATATTTTCAAGATGATATTTTTGTTTGTTCTGTGTCTGGGTGTTAAATGTCTTTATTTACGTAATATATTTGTGATTTTTCTGTTGTCTGATGTCCGTAATACGAGTGTTTTAAGCGACTTACCTGAGCGTCAGGTTTTTTTGTATGAAATGTTGTGGGAATATTAATATGGGTGAGCATATAAGGCTAAATAAAAAAAATTCATTCCAATTTGTAAACTTGAGAATCGAATAATAAAACAGACACAATACAAATACATATATTTATTATAATGTTTCAATTAAATGTTTGTCCCTTGCGCACACGATAAAAATATAGCATTACCAAAAAGTTGCGCCATCGGGGCGTCAACGATTTTTAGGTTATTTTATACATTATAGGGTTTTTTAGGTTTTTTTTTAATTTGGATCTATGACACCATAAAACTGTTACAAGAGACATATTAAAATGTTAAGCATACGATTTTTTAGTACTTATTCATTATTATTAGGCTATCAATTTTTTCACGCCTTCTTAAAATTCATACTATTCAGGTTCCAGCTTCACCTTCTATGCCGTAAAGCAAAACAAATAGATAGACAAGTAATTTACGTCTTATTATTATTTATATGGATTTTAAAGTTGGATCTTTTAGTGCGGTGAGATACCGGCAAAGTAGAATACTACCTTACTCTGAACCAGGTGTCGTAGGAGGCGACTAAGGTACCAAAACTGAGAGATAGCGGTATATCCTATTCATCCAAAACATTGTAGCTCAAATGCACAGGGCGGAGATGATATTCTTTATCGTTAGAAAGGACAATGAACAAAACCAAATGAATTTGTTTTTGTCGTCAAATACTGTATTGCTTAATACTTCGGTAAATAAGCACAGAAAGATAGGAATCCTAACATCCTGGTTCTGGTTTTTACTGCGAAACACCAAGCTGTCACATATTTTTTTAAAAGAACGCCAATATAATTTACCTACCCTATATAAACAAAAAGTTTGTCTCAAACAAGTTAGACCTCACACGGGAATTTCATCCGGGGTGACTTGTTTACGAGCTGGGTTTCAATAAAATACAGTCTTCTATATTAAATTACGTGCCATATATTGGTTTCCACGAACACAAATTCTTACAGTAATACACATACGTTTCGTATCGACAGGTTAAAGGTACTACAACAAAGTTTCTAGCAAACTGCTTGGCTCTCGTCCAGTTTTCTTCTTTGAATGGTTGCAAAAGGAAAACGGAAACTTAATCGGAAAATACTGATTGCTCATGCTTTTTAATTTATAATGAGCGTCTTTTGAAACTTAACACGCGTATTAGTTCTATACCATTAATTAACTTTTAAGAAGAACTTTGCATTAGTTATCGTAATAAATAGATTTTGGTTGAAAATTCTGCATCATTCTATATTGTCAGAGATTATTCAAATATACCAATGTCGGTGTAGTCAGCAGTATCCCATCGTTGCAATTATTAGTGGTTATGAGGAGGTCGTGACGTATCTGCAGAGTAGTACTTCTCTTTGTACAAGGTATCATAAGAGGTGACTGAGGTACCCGGACTAACAGATGGCGGTATATCTACCCAAATTGCTTAACTGAAATGCATCTAGGTGGGGATGGGCAGCTGCATTTCCTACACGAAGTTACGCCACAACGTAGACATTGTGGAGTAACTTCGCGTACGCCACAACGTAGACGTTATTGTTTGTCCTAAAGGTGCGCTGGGTAGACCCAGTGCACCTTTGGGACAAACCTCTACCTTACTTGGGAATTTAAATAGACATAAATAAACCATAAAAAGCTTACAGCTGTGAGCTTTCTATGTACTGTGCAAGCATGGTGACAATCGAATAGCTTCGTTACTGCCTATTCCCGTCTCGTACATTTAAACTACACTGTTTCGTCGATACCGTTCGACAGATACTCAGCAGTCATACTATCCATCCGGTATCATTAGTCACTCGGTAGAAAAGAAGGTCTACTTTGCTGGTATCCCACAGTGAATACGATGTAACACTTTAAGTTCTATTTGGAATATTATATTTATTTTTTATTTGTATATACCTATGTACAAATAAAATATAAACCATTTTTCAATTTTCTGTTACGTAATTTTAGTCTAAATTGGGTAGTTAACCCAACCTGGCAGTCAAAGACCGAAAACATACAAACACTATACTATCCTACATGTTTTGGTTGTAAGAAAATAACCTGGTACCTATAAAAAATGGCGGCCTTGAAAACAAAAAATATACTACTAACATAAACTAAAATTAGATAAATTTACATTTCCATTTACTCTACTTATATATACTTGAAATAAAGACTTAACAATACAGCTGAAACTACGTTAGTACACTCTGACGATTATCATCATCATTTCAGCAGCTTTCAGAATGTAAATCCTGAACATAGGTTTACCTAAGAAAGGGTAAATTTTGTCCTTAATTTCCCGGCTAGGCAGAAGTAAAGGCATCTCAGGCCGACGGGAATGCTGCTGTCTATTCTGGTGGCGCCATCTGTCGGGTCCGGTAATTCAGTCAAATTTAATAAACGCCTTGGAGGAGGTATTCTATGTAGTGTTCTAGAGAATAACCAGTTGAAATCGGAAAACTTTTTGCAATGAATATAAAACACTAAATACATTTGTGACACATTGAACATTTTAACAACATTGTGACACATGAATTGTAATTAATTAACCTTTTTGTATCTGACAATGCGGATGAAGTTTAAAGTGATAAAACCGAAATGTGTGGTTGCGGCTTGTACCAGAATTACTGACGTTGAAATTGGACTGAAGCCAGTTCTAGCAAAGGATATTTCAGTTTAACTGTTACATGTTCTATTCTTTATATATTGAATGTTACCAGTGCGTTTATCTTCGTTCAGCGTGGGGTATTTAGCTATCAAACGAAAAATTTTACATTTAAAATGTTATTTCTATATCAGACGAAAAATTCAGTAGTCAATAGTAACAAAAAATATACATACGTACATCACGCCTGTGTTCCATTGAGGTAGGCAGAGACTATGGATCTCCACTTGTTACGATAGTCCTTCCATACACGTTTGTTTATTCTTGGTACTTTTGACCTGGCCCTTCTTTAATACCTCTTCGATCTGGTTAAGATATGTTCGCCTCGGTCATCGTATACAAATCCTTCCATTCACTTCCACTCTATAAATTTTTGCATTCATTCTACTTTCATCCATCTTTTCTACATGTCCAAACCATCTTAACATTTCTTTTTCTATTGTTGTTACAACATTATCTTTTACACCACATCGATCTCTTATTGCACTATTCTTTATTCTATTTCTCAAACTCACACCAGATACACTTCAAAGTGCTCTCATTTCAATAGCATTTATTCTATTCGCGTGCTACTTCCGCCATATCCAATATTCACTACCATATATCAGTGTTGGAACTAACACACCTCTTTGAACAGCTAGTCGTGCCCCTTTTGACACATTTTGGCTGCCCATAAAAGAATGAAAGGCTCTATTGACACTATTTCCAGGTTTCACTCGCCGTTCAATATCTTCTTCATACTTCCCAAATAAAAAGAAAAATCGAGTTAGTATTTTTGATTGGTTCCCTTTAATCCTAATTTAATAGATAAATTTTTAAGTTCACTGACAGAAATATATTGCTGTGAAACCTACGTGGTTTTGTGCTCTGCTCTATCACTAATGTAATTTAAGTCCGCAAAGGCGCGGAGTACCGGAGCCGTGACAGAAGCCATGCATACTGCATGCTTTATATATTTTTAAATATTATAGCAAAATAATAGTTCATATTGTATTAAGGATTTCGGTTTTCGAGTAAGTGATATTATTACATAAGTTAGGGCTACTTTATCGTTCGGACATATTACTATTATGTCACAAAACATTATGGCACGTTATGCAAAAAATGAGACAAAATAGAGAGCCATTTTCAGATAATGGCTAATTTTATGAGAGCATAGTGGCTCCAGTATTTTTTCTCCAATATACAGAGATCATGAGTTTAAAGGTTCTTGCCAAGACCTCCTTTTTAATAGTAGTACAGCATGTTGTAAGGATCCCAAATAGTCTGTCTGACCTTTAAATTTAGAGGCAGGGTCTTTAGGGTTATATTAATGGCGTTGATTGCGATAAAGCCCGCGAAAACCGCTCTTATGTGGGCTCTCCCAGCTGTAGTATTTCCCAGGCTGTAGTAGAGATCAGGGAAGATTTTTTTTGTGTTTATTTTTAAATAATTGCTCTCTGACTGAATGTAGTGTGGAGTTGCCGCACCAAGCAAGCGTGTTAGCAATCGCAGAGCGCAACTATTGCGATGGGGATGCTGCTGCCCATCCCCGCTCTGTGCATTTGATTTTCTATTTCGGATGGATGTACTGCCATCTGTCAGTTCTAGTACCTTAGTCACCTCTTACGACGCCTGGTGCACCGGGAGGTACTATTCTATTCTGCTGGTACCTCACGACACTGCCGGTAGTTTACGATACTGCCATTGATTAATGAATATTAATTCTAATGTTTCCAAAAAAACGTTGTATACTGCCGAATATAGACCTCAGCCAGACGCCTACGAACAGCTGTGAACTTAGGCTACTAGCGAAAGCTTCCGGTGCTAGTATGTTTGATCTTTGCAGATATGCGGCCATGTCAATGAACATGGCAACAGAACCATTTTTGAGATTTAAAACTAACAGTAAAAAACAAGAAGTGAAAATAAAATTAAGCTTTCTTAATTATAAAGATATGATATAATTTACCGGGTGTTTTTGATATGGATTAAACTGAATACGGTGAGTTTTGTTATTACTTATTTTAGGGTTATATGCGTTGACTCATCTTTTAATAGCAATAATTTTAAGACGACAGGGTTACAGGATTTATTTATATTATAAAATCAGGAAACAAGTATATGATCCGCTTGATGATAAACATGACCGCAGGCTATAGACACTCGCGTCATCACAAAGATATCACTAGCGTGTCACCTTGTGAACTGAATATCACATTTACCCAGTAATTTCACTGCCTCTCCCACCCTTCAATCTGGTACACGGCAGAACGAACGAACACTGCGAACACTGCTATTAGACGGTAGAAATATTATGTTTTAACAATCAGACATTTAAAACGGACAGAAACATCGTCAGCAAACACTTTGTGCTTTTTATTTTTGGAATGTCATTAATATATGTTAAAAATAATACACAAACAAGAACTTATTGTTTATACAAGTACATTGGTATTATTTAAATGAATATTTTTGAATACATAATATCAAATACTTACTGTTGTCACAGTCACAGTTGTAACAAGCCTAACTGTACATAGAACATCTACCGAATTTATAACTGTTACAAGAATGTGAAGTGACGTGTAAGCTATGACCCGTATTTCTACATTCATGCGTTTCACTATCACAAATCCAAACATGCCTTTGTATCAAACTGACGAGGGTCTCGGGCGATTCTATTGAATCCTTTTGGACCCCTTGCTTGTGAAGTAAGTATCAATTGCTAAGCCATACATCAAGGGTTTGCTTGAAAACATTGATTAAGGTGAATTAACAGCAACTCTTGTATGGTTTTCAATTAATCATGATGATATATAGATACGTTTTATATACTGTTTTTTTTTATTTTATTAGTAAATAATGTACTTTTTCAGTTTAAAAATATCAATAGTATTTTTATGTACTAAACTCTAAGCTCATACCATCCAAATGACCTTTCGATATCGTAAAAATAATTTACATATCGCTCATAAACTGGTCTGATACCAGACGGATATAAAAAATTACATTCCACTGTTTATTACGTAACTCACCAAAACAGAAACTGCAAGAAAAACTGGTATTATCATAAAGTTTCAAAGGTATACAAAAAATGCATTATAATGGTTTATAGTCAATGTAATAACAATAAGGTACTCCAAAAAAACTAAACCGCTGTTTATGATATTCAATTGAAAAAAAAACAAAGGTTACAAATAAGAAATTCAGCACAATTAGACTATAAAAAGTCCAACAAGAATGACTGATTCCTAAGTCACTTTCCAATATGGCTTCACTGAAGACTGCAGAAAGAGAACGTCTGAAAAGTACAAAAAATCTATTCAACTCAGATAATATCTGAAATCTATTATTCCATTTAACAAAAGCTTCGTCGAGACGCTAGAATTTACTCTAATTCTCTCTGAGACGGACTTCATGATGATATCTCATTCACGGGAAATACTCGTAGAAATACGTCTATTATTGCAGGAAATGCAGGCTCAAAAAATATCTAGACACTTTTGAAATTATTCTTTTAAATTTTTATTATTGTTAATATGACTTTTTTGCACTTTAAACCTTAGACAAAAAACTAATTATTTTATTACAATAATAAATTCCAGCAAAATCTCAAACATTGACCGGACTCTATAATAAGTTGCTTTAAGCCCTTATGTTACAGACGCCAGACAACAAAGGAATTACAAATATACTCTTAAGCATAAATATTTAACACCCAAACACAGAACAAACACAAATATCATCATTATATATGATGATATTTGCTCTCGGTGAGAATCGAACCTACGACCCCTGGCACCATCGAGCCCGTCTAACAATAATACGTTTATTTCTTCAAATGTTTTGAATTGCCAGCTAATATACACGCTTGGAATTGTTTAAGAAGTAAGATCAATTTGGACAAATTAAAAAGGTAAAGTGTCTTTTCGTAATACTTAGATAATAGCTATTTAAAATATATACCTATATATGAAAAGAGGTTCTGTATTTAGAAAATAAGCGTTATATTCTTTTCTGTCTCGTTGTTGGCTATTGCTGGCAATTAGCTATGTCCTCAAATAATTTAGGCTACTAAAATAAAGATAAAAGACCATTAAATTAATTTGAAAACAAGTTAGCTGGACTGGAATTTTTCGACTATTATTATTAGACTGTAATGTAACATTATGCTGTAGGGTACCGGTATAATGATGAGATGGCCTTATATCGATCAGTAGTAAACAGTGTAGCTCAAATGTACGGAGCGGGTATAGGCAGCACCATCCCTGTCGCGAAGCTACGCTCTAGATTGCCACCACGTTTGTCCACCGCGGCAGTTATGGGCAACATTCCCACTTGTTTGACCTCCATCAGCTGATTTCATGACTATGCAACAATCATCTAACTATTCTAAAAGTGCAGCCAAGATTCATATTTTTTCTTAAATTTAAAATATATTTAATTAAACTTAGTCCTTAACTTATTAATGTTAGGTATATTAATGTTAGGTAATGCTAAAGTTATAATTAGTAAGTTAGGTATAACTCCAAAAGTTTGTCTGTATATACCACCGTCTCTCGGTTCC
Source organism: Heortia vitessoides (assembly GCA_020976665.1). Classification (NCBI taxonomy): domain Eukaryota; kingdom Metazoa; phylum Arthropoda; class Insecta; order Lepidoptera; family Crambidae; genus Heortia; species Heortia vitessoides. The sequence goes on from JACJUM010002878.1 coordinate 15,863,607, forward strand.
GGTCCCTTGGTCCTCGCTTGCGACATTTGGTACAGATGGAGGTACTAATCTACTCCACTGGTACCCCAACGTATTACTTTAAAAAAAGCTGTTTTATAACTAAACGGATCGTAAAAAATTGGCATATGGACCCTAAAACCTAGAAAAGGAGATGGGATACTTTTAATTTCGGAAATCCAGCGAGACCCAATATAAAGTGAACTACACATGGATAAGGTTACAGACAGGAAACTGGTACAGTAAGTATCTTATAGCACTTTTACCCTTTTAAAGAATAATGAAATTTCTGATAAAAACAATTTCGATTCGGTTAAGCCTAGGATACTGATCACTGATATTTTAATTTGTATTGTGGTCATCATCATCATATCTGCCAACGGAAGTCCACAGTTGGATATAGGGCTCCCCAAAAAAGGGGATTTTCTCTACAATTGCAGTGCTGGCAAGCATGTTGGCAATAGCAGAACTCAACTTTCGTGATGGGAATGCTGCTGCGCGACCCCGCTCTGTGCTTGTTTCAGCTACACTTTTTAGGATGGATTTACCACCATCTGTTTGTTCTGGTGCCTTAGTTACTTCTCACGGCACCTGATTTTGGTACTATTTTACTCTGTATCAGCGGAATTGTACTGTTTATTATTTATTATTGAGAAACAAACTTATGTTAGTTAGTTACATATGACTACGTGAGGTAAACTGCCGAGGCAGCATCAATATCGAACATCGAACCACCAACTGTGTCTATGCTGACACATGATGTGCAACGCTGCGTTATCGACTTGTAATTAGTTTCTCTTATTGAGGTTGCAGGGAAAATAGCTATTTACTTTAAAACAGATTAAACCGTGAAAGCGTAGGTAACAAACAAACAGACAGATTTTCGCATATTAAAATGACAATAGCTGACTCAACAACGTTTTCCAGTCATAGTTATGTATGTATTTTATAATATTTAATAAATATAAAATATAATTCACAGCTTTCAAAGAGCAGACAGTTACGTCAATCGTTGTGAATTGTTTTTATGTTATAGAGGTCTTAATTTGGTTTGTGAAATAACTTGCGCTTTTTTAATTATTTTGTGTCAAAAGAAACTTCCCATAATAATAAATAAGAGAAAATAATTATTTCAATCAGTCCAGTCATTCACGCGTATTGTCGTTATCAAGGGAAAAGGGTTTCATATTTTAATAAATAACTAGCAAACTCGAAAGACGTTGCACTGCTGTAACTATATTTTTATTAACAAAAAAAATTGTAAATTTTTTAACATGCATCTATTTAATCTCTGAAATTGCGTCATACTGTTCATAGTAAGGCAAAATTGATTAAAATCTGTTCAGTAGTGTGGAAATTCATTCTAACGTGACACGTATTTTTTTTAAATAAAACTAGATAAATAATATATTACCTATCGATTTTGAAAGCATCATCTATTGTCATGTTACGTCAAGCATAAGATTATCAAACAGTTAACAGTGCCTTATATATAGAGTCTGTCTCTGAAAGAACTTTTATATACGATTTTATTAATATAGATAATTATTATAGACAGGCTTATTGCAGCAGCTGCTAGTATATAGCAATTATCATTATTATTACTTACTCGTAACCCAATGATGGGGCATAAATTATATAACAGTTGGTCCAAGATTGGACTCATATAAAGCGTGATCATTATCAAAGCAGACGTAGAGCATCCACTACTGAACATAGGCCTTCCCAAGAAACAAGGAATTTAGTACATTAATGCGCATCTTGCAATCGTTTTCGTAATCGCAGGAGCCTAGCTTCGTGACTGCTGCTATCCATCCCAACTCTATTGCATTGAAGCTACGCTATCTCGGTAGATGTACCGCTGTCTGTTTCGTTACATCGTCTGTTGCGACATTTGATGCAGGCAAATACTGTTCCACTCTGTCAGTAGCAAATGAAAAAAGTATACGTATATTCCTTCCATAAGCATACGCGCACAATTTTAGTACATTATGAGTCATTTAGTATAATAATATTACCTAAGTGCATTTCAGAGTTTAAATAATAATAGGATTTCAATAGTTTAAAGTGTTTTAATGGAAATCTATCTTATTTTCCTCACCTTGCCTTAGTGGTAAACTTGGTGCTACATAAGGTGCTACAGAAGCAAATTGCTGCAAAACCGACTCCACGTAGTATTGTTTACCCCTAGAGTGTAATTCAAGCTACATGAATGCTTGCATGCTGTCTGATAGAGTGCTGCATGTATAATAGGAAACGCATTTCCGGAAAATAAATCGTCTAATATTCATGTAATAATCAAAGAAAGTATGATTAAAACTAAGTATAATGAAAAAAATATACTTATAAAAAAATCGGTTTTCAATCAAATGAAAATGTGAAAAATAGCTAGAATCAATTATTGGTGGAGAGTTTCTTAACTTCAACAATCGTGAGATCGCAACCTCAACCTCTTCAAAACTAATAAATGACAATGACTTCTGGCAATTAAACATAATCTCTTACTATCGACCTAATTAACAGACGCTCGGAGTCTCTTTGCGTAAACTATTCAGGAATAAAATTTCTAAATGAAGTAAGTGAAATAAACAGTGGAGAGAGTACTTATTTCGCGGAAGCGATGAAGTCATCAGGTTCTCGAAAGGAGACCACGCACCGACATCGACGATTTGGTTCAAATTGCAGGATCCCACTGGACGCAGTCCACACCGGTCCTATTTAAAATCTCTAGAGAAGATCTATGTTTAGCAGATAGTCTGTCTACGGTTAATTTGATGATGATAATAATAAATTTAATTCCCCTAAGTAAAGAAAAAAAATATATTTAATTTTTTTATAATTTAATATTATAAAAAATTAAATATATGTTTATTTCTTCTCTCTTTACTATCGTCTACGTCGTCGATTGCCTAAAGAGATAAACTTAAGCCGCATCACAGAATTTTGTATGTATGTGCGTCATTACTTATGATCGGTAGAGGTCATTTGGTTTATTGACCGCAAACTTTGATGGTAATACGGCCTACTTTGGAATTCTAAATACTATGTGGGTATTTGTTTTTAAAAATTAATGCTTAAAAATAGTTTACTAATTATAATGCTATTTTCTTTACATTTAAATAAATCGGAGAACTAATTTCTTGTCCTCTTATTTTTATAACTTATCGCAATTATTAATGAATATTTATCCTACAAGTCATTACAAAACGAAACAATATCTATGTTATTGTACAGCAGATATACAAGGGAACATTTATTATATAAATCTTGGGAAATTGCTAGTAGTCGAGAAGAAATACAAATAGATTAGTAAGAATAAGTTTTTATATACAGCTAGGTTCGCGCCCCGGCTTCGCACGGGTGTCCTAAGAGATGGACATATACATCGCAGACTTCTTTGTAGAACTGTTTATGGTTTACAATAATGCTGAAGATTATTTTGATCTATCTCGTTAAAAAAATATTTACTGTTACGACATCGTATTAGAAACTTCTAAAATTTTCAGTATTTCCCTAGTAAATTATAAATGTATTATACAGAATCTAGAATCCCTATCTTTAAAAAAAAACTGCCTAAAACTGCGTGGTTGTAAAGATCTAAGCATACATTGGGATAGACAGACAGCAGAAAGTGACTTTGTTCTATATAGCCTGTGTACTTTGTATATATGTATTATGTAGGTATCAAATAAGTCTGGTTGGACGATCTGAATGCTTGTATTTCTTGATGCCGAGGAAGCGGACGACATGTCAGTCAACCCTGATAGCAGTTGGATATTGAACGCTGATAAACTTCGCCGGTCAATTATATTATCTTATTTTATTTGTTTGCCAATAAATCTAATAATATATACAAGTTCTAAGTATATAATACATAAAGTAATACGTAGATGACAATCTCATTTGATGAGTTCGATAGCGCATTTGGTCGTGGCCCATCTTGTGAGCCAGGGGTCGTTGGTTTGATCCCAACTCAGAAAAAGTATTTATATGATGAATATAGCTACTGTGTTCTGTGTCTGGGTTTTAATGTGAATGCAAGTACTACATTTATGTTTCCTCTGTTGTCTGATGTCTATAATTCAAGTGAATTAAGTGACTTACTTAATGTAATAAATCTTAATGAATTAGTCAGGTTACTGTTTTAAATGTTGTATGAATTTATATATGTACTTATTTATTTATATTCCATACATTTCCATTCCATTAAGTATAAGAGTTAATGTATGTATTTATGAATGAGACAGACTGCGTAGCGTATTTTTTTTATTATAATTAGATGTGAACTATGAGTGAATGGAAGTGAAAAGTAAGAATATCAAAAGAGTGAAGGTAAACTATGTCAAGGTCATAGAGAGAACTTGAATACTGGTTTCCGGAGATAGCTTATCCGTAAGCGGAGAAATAATTGAAAATAGCTTCTTTATTAAGATTGAGAAAATTTAACAAGATTTTTGAAGAATAACAGGGCATTAGTAATCGCGTAACAATTATTGTTGAACCTATAAGAAATAAATATAAGAAAATAATACGTTTTGTCAGTAAAAATTAGCATCCTCTCATGCCATCCCATGCTATGCCGATTTTGCATATTTATTGTTGTACCGATTTAGATAAGATTAATTAATCAAAGCTAAGTTTAAGTATCAATCAATATAAACTCAAAAACACCTATGTTTAAATCAGTGGTTCTGAACTTTTCACTGACCAGTAACCACGTCGATTTTTTGTCAACAGAGATGGCAATGTGTGTAAGAAAAAATACTGCCTTAATAACTTTACCAGTATCATGCATAAGCAATATTACTTTAATAGAAATTATATTTTAAATAGAAAGCTAGAGTTTGAATCAATATGATTTAAGAAAATATCACTGACACTAACACTGGTTTAAGTGTTAATAATAAGGCATAAGCAAATAAGTATTAATAAGGCACTTTAAAATTTTCGTAACAATTAATTTATAGTTACCTCCTTCAACACTATTCTCATTACGTACTTGATTCATGAATGCCGTCGGACAAGTTTGAGGTAGGTCTAATGAAATTATCTGTGTTAGATGACTTTTATGATCCCTTGGGTCATAAAGGTCGTCCTTATTAAAAATACATAAAATCACTTAATTGTTAGAAATATTAATGTTATTATTATTACTTATTTTATTGACGATTTAAAAGTGCTTGTAAAGCATATTTGAGTTTGACTTTGACTTCGAATCAAGATATAATTTTATGATAAACAACAACTTAACAGTTCATAACATTCGTAATGGTCTAATTTAACACTAATCACAAATCACATTACACGAACCAATAGGCTAAAAGCATCTACTTTACAAAAATCAAAGAAGGTTTATTAGATGCCAAGAATAAATTCAATCATAGAATGTCAACACCATGTTTCAGACGTTAAAGGCATCGGACTTAATTACAGTTACTTTAGCATTTACATCATTAGTCAGTTGTAATTCACAGCAACTTTAATAATTATTTAATTCATTACACCAACACAGGATTATTTAAAGACGTTCGCAACTATAAATCTCTTTTAACGACGCGTAAACCAGCCTTTAGAATGCCAGGGTCTTACCATAAGTGTACCGGCTATTTTATAGCTTTACCATATCCGAGAATAATAGCTTAATTTGTTGTCAACAAGGGTTTCATTTATTTTTAATCATAAAAGGGTCGATAGCCATCGATACTCGATACTCACCGATACAAAAAGCTTTGAAATACCTTATATAGAATAATATTACTGCGTTTAATTGTTATGGAATGGTTAATTGGTGGTAGTGTTAACCGAAATAGGAATATAGTCGCCATTTTTGTTTTTTTTTATTTATTTATCCACGACCTTATTCTTCTCTGCCGAGGCTGTCATAGTATATTTTTAAAATTGTATTTTATTACAGGGCATTTGGTAAGCAGAACCGATGGCCGATGAAGTCGTAATGTTCTAGAATGGAGACCCGCAAGATGGACGGACGATCTGACTAGAACCGCAGGATTGCGCTGGACACAGGCCGCATACAAACGGTCCTATTGGAGATTACTTGGCAGTGCAGGTACCAGAGGTACCTCGCTTTGTACCAGATGTCAGTAAAGACGACTAAGATACCGGCGACAACTGTTTGTCCATCCGAAGCAGTGTAACTCAAATGCACGGGCGGGAAGTTTTCAAGCCACGCTCTACAATTGCCACCACGCTTGCCCAGTGGTAAATGTATGCAACATTCTCGTTTCTTTGGGAGGCCTATGCCCAGCAGTGGACGTCTTATGGCTTATATGATGATGACGATGATTTTGTTATTTATTTATTAGCATTAGTTGTATGTATGTTTGTATCTATGTCTCATTGTAATGTCTCATGTACTCATTTTAAGTCTATTTTAACCCACTTGCATAAAACAAGTGTATTCCAACGGTATTGTGAAAGACACAGGCATTTGTAAGCTGGTATATCTACATTTAATTGAAAGAATAGGACTACAGGTAGAACTCATACAAAGGTTTACACCGACCAAACGGAAACTTAGTTATAGGGTCCCGTTTTTACTCTTCTTATATGGAACCCGAAAAAAGTATATAAATGCTTGTCTTGTAAGTCTTAGGTTGAACCTACGACTCTTGGCCAACAATTTTTTTTGCCTAAGATAACAAACAAGCGTATGGCCCAGCCGCGCGAACGCAGTCTATAAACGCTCGTATAATCACGAGGATATCACTAACGCGTTGCCAACCTTCTTACTTCAAGATACTGTGTCATATTTCTAAGTAATTTCATTGCCTTTCTCGCCCTTCAAGCCGGAACACAGCAACGCGAACTATTTGGCAGTAGGAATAGGTGAGAATGAGGTACTAAAGCAAACGGTTTTTGTATGATGTCTACCTCATGTAATTTACTATATTTAGTTGCTAACCTATCGGCACTATTGTGCTCACATATAGGTATAAATATATATATATATAATTTCACTCAGTATCTCATACATTTACCTAACTCCGAGATGCACAACAATTTTAGTCTAGGAGTCACCTTAAACATGTAAATTACTATATTCATAAGCCATACAGACTCGCAAATGATTTATTGTTGTATTTGTGGAGATCGGTAGTTTAAAACTAAAATGGTCTGTACGATATTTAGGGTTGCATGGTCACCAAATAATCATAGATACATATTTAAAATTGTTCATATTCGAAATAAAATGAATGCTTTGTTCCTTCGCCCGGTGATGCTAGAAATGACGACAAAGTCAGCCAGCAGTATCTTTGTTAGGGAAATAATAAAATTGAATATTACACGCAGGCGCGGTGTCGTATTAGCGATCCTAACTTGTACCTCAAAGATCATGGGTTCGTTCCCTACCCGGGACAAATAATAAAATAACATTTATGTTTGTTCTGTATCTGGGTGTTCAATATACATATGTATTTAAGCATTTTATTTGTGATTCCTCTGTTGCTCTGATGATATACGTAACATTATAAAATGTGGTGTGAATTTATTAAAAAAAAATACATAAATAGATAAAAGACTATAGTTAGTGTTTGTTGACCGTGGGTTGCCGTTGGACTTGTTTTCAAACAAATATTGATCTATAAAAAGTTATATCTAGGAATCGATTTAGATCTAATGTGCTCACCATAAACGCTATTAGGTTAGTAATCCTAACCATAACAATAGTTTATTAAATTTAAGTATAAATTGAATCTTATGTAGTGTAGAAGATGAATACATAGTGTAGAAATGTACCTCTAACTATACCAGACGTCGTAAGAGGCGACTGAGGTACCAGAACCGAAAGATGGCGGTATATACATCCGAAAGCCCAAATGCACGCTATGTCGTTTCCCACCACGCTTGACGCGCAGTAATTATGAGCAAATACCTCGATTTTCACCAGTGAACGGTCTACGGTAGCTATAATGAGTTAGCATTGACAACTTGACTTTTATGAGAATTGTAACGGAATCCCACACCGATCTTGAGCTTTGGTACGAAACCCAACACCCTTCATGTGTCGGTTCACACTTAGTCGGTTATATATTCAAAATAGATGTCAAACCAACAGGTCTTTTGCGTCCGTAAAATTCGATAAAGTCCTTTGACTTTGCCTGACCTTATTAAAAATAATTTTATGTGTAGGTAAAGTTTATAGTTTGTTTTGACAGGAATGCTGCTGCCCGTTCCCGCCCTACTGCATTTGAGCTATACTGTTCCGGACGGATACACCGCCATTTGTCACTTTCGGTACTACACCGCCTTTTAGTCGTACAGGGGAAGTACCATTGTATTCTGACAATACTCAATGCTAATTTAAAAATATACACATGTTTGCATGCATGCATGCTCTGGGTGGTAAACCCTTGGGGCACAAGACAGGATCACTACCATCTGCGCCATCAGGACCGTCAAGAAAACAATAATTATTAATACAATTATTCGCGCCGATCAAGAAATGATCGAAACATTGTAAACGCCTGCGTGATCGTGCGTCAGCGTGCGTGCGTTGTCCTCGCACTAGACCTTGAGAGCTAGCAGATAGCTTTGTTTAAATTTCATCTTTTTTTTTCGTTTACACAGATACTTATAATGTACTTTCTTTATTTTATGTAAAACACGGTATGATATTTTAATTAGGAATAGTTATCGTCTGTTTTTACTTAAATTCCAAATTAATTTTAATTATTCACACCTAATAATAGCAATATAATAATAATAAATATATCTTTTCGTATAAAATATGGTATTGAGAAATTTTTAGTTTCTTTTTTTATTAGACTAGGCCGACAAACAAGCATTTGGCCCGTGTGCTAGTACACGTTACAAGGATATAGGGGAAGGCCATCTCGTAATATCACAAGGGATCGCCTCTTAAAATATTTATTTAAAATTTAATCAGACAGCGCAGCAAAAAGATTGCAATGGCAACACCCGATGGCTGCATGATTATATTTTATCAATGCATACATTTTCTTAATTATTTCCTGTCACCATCATCATAATGGGTGGGATGAACCGGAAAATGGAAGCGGAAAGTAAACTCGCTTATACAAAATTAAGTTA
>JACJUM010002878.1:15872685-16014550 GCA_020976665.1 Heortia vitessoides
CAAACCTAAGCCTGGCAACTCTGTGCTCACGGAGTAACTTAGGGCCGCAGGCCGGGTGATGACTGCGTATATTGGCCGCGAGAAGTCTCCTCCTGGCCGTCCATAGACTAATATGCACATTTCTTACTTCTCCAAGTTGTTCTTAAGGTCAATACAAAGACTTGCGATTTCTCAATGCGCGGCTCACAATACATCATCACAACAATCATCCCGTGGTTGGGTACTTGGTTTTCTTCCAGAATCAGGCCTTCTCTTGACGGAACCGGTGTCTTGATACCACTGCCAGGTCCTTTGAACCATCGAGCGACTCACACTTAGCCTCTGAGCCACGAAGCATTGGTTGCAACCCTCTTCGAACAGCGCAATAATATTGGTAGCTTTTACCACTTTCTCTAACATTATTGAGACAGCTAAACAGCAATAAATAAAATAATTATGAATATGAAATAAATTTATAAAAATTGACTAAAAGTTATGAAAACCGATATTATCTATTAAAAACTAGCTTTAAAAGAAAATTTGAATTTAAAACGTACTGTTTTAAACACAATGGCATTTTTAAAACCGGCCAGTAACATGTTCATAGATTGAAATCATTTTGGCACTGTATTTTTTTAAAGAAGAATAAAAATCAAAACCGTTTTTTTTTGCAAATGAGTGTATTTATAATTCTAGTTCTTTAATGTCTTATGATAAAAGTCCGTGGCCGTGTGGTACCGGAAGAGAAGAATAGTATCTAACCATCTACCGGGTGTTGTAAGAGCCGACTTAAGTATCCGTGACAGTGTAGCTCAAATACACTGGGCGGTAATGGGTAGCAGCACTCCCGTCGCAAAACTACGCTCTGCGATTACACAACACGCTGGTTCAGCGTGGCAATTATGGGCAATGTGGACTATGTCCAACAGTGGAATTCAATGGCTGATATGATGTTGATGATGATAGAGGTTTCAAAATCTTTTTATACGTCATTATTTTATGAATAATATTCAATATTTTATACATAGATTGTACTTTGATTTAAGTCGCTTTATGCACTTGTTTTTGACACCCAGATACAGAAAAAACACGAACATCGTATTATAATTTTTTGTCTAGGTTGGAGATCAAATCTATGAATATGGGCACACAAGATAGGATTACTCCCATCTGCGCCGTCGAGCTCGTCAAAATTGAGAGCTTCGATTTGTGAGTACTTTAACTATTTCTATTTGTTTATTTCTCATTTAGGAGATAAACAATTTAGATTATTTTTATTCTTATGACACTTTTTTACCAAATACACCAATTTACAACAATAAATTTCCACTATATCTCATTAAATTAAATTGGACTCCGAGATAAGTAGCTTAAAGCACGCTTGTATTACAAATATCAGGTTAATATTTGAACACATATTTTTAAAACTACAAATGAAAAAACACAATTTTTTATCACATTAATATTCGTCATGGGTGTGAATCGAACGACTAATAGCACACAATATAAGCTGTTATCAAGTGCGCCAACAAGAACAACAATTTAGCAATTTTAATGATGTCAAAGCCATTGTCGGTAGGATGAGATTAATTTATTTATTTGTTGGCTATATATTTTCATGCGAGTAAAATTTGAACGGTAATGTATTTTAACTAATCAAAATGTACAAATTTGGTTTGGTCCGTTTGAAATGAATAAAAAACTACCGGCATAGCCATGACGGTCCGGCAGAGTAGAATCTGGTACCAGGAGTCGTAATAGGCGACTAAATTACCAGAACCGACAGATGGCGGTATATCCTTCCGAAACAATCCAGTTCAAATACACAGGGCGGGGATGGGCAGCAGCTTCTTTGTCGCCAAAGTTTCGATTCCCTCTTACTGGGGAAGGCCTATATGCAACACTGAACTTCCAATGGCTAATATGATGATGATATGACAATTGGCATTTATTTTTCATTTATTTATACATTTATATATTCATTTTTCATATTTGTTTTTCATTGTGATAGCTTTAATGCTATCCACTTTTGACAAATTAACTCATATCCGCAGTCTGACTGCACAATTGAAAGCCTTTTTATAATTTTATGCCATAGCACACTTTACACGCTAGTACAAAAGTCTGAAATCAGGACCCTACACTCAACTATAAGCGCGTAAAGTCCCGAACCACTTGTCAGTCGAGCTAATGCAGATTCAAAATCGTTCACACAAACAATGGGAATTTATATGCTTTTGGTAAGTAATAATTAATCCAAAACAGTTACAACATAAAAAAGATATATATTTGACAGGCGCAACGGCGCTGATGGTAATGATGCTATCTTATGCGCCAAGGGTCTGGGTTCGATTCTTACCCTGAGCCAAAATTTATTTCTTTGGTTCTGTGTCTGGATGTTACATATATGTCTTTAATTAGTATATTTCTCTGTTGTCTAGCGTTCGTAACATGTTTTAAACAACTTACCGAGGAGTCAGTTCAATGTAAGAGATGTTGTGGTAATTCATTATTATTATTTAGCTGGTATCTACAAGATTATTCAGAACTTTGAGTAATTTTTAATAAAAGCAGCATTGCTGGGCTGGCATTTTGGCAATTGGAAAGCGTAATTGCGTGAGAAGGTTGCCATCCCCGCCTTGATCATCTTGAGCTATGCTCTCTGGGTTAGTTATACCGGCATTTTTTTTTTTATTTTAATGCTACTTAAGTGATGATCTTACGATATTTAATTCATTTATTTTATATCTTTTTACAGCACTCTGTCGGCACGAATTAACATTTTTCCTCTAAATAATGTTTAGTTTTAATCATCAGCGAAAAAAATTATTTCAGGAACGAGTAACTTCATCTTAAATTTTTCAATGGCTTCTTTAATTTTCCTTATTTTCCGATAGACAAGTATTTTATTTTAAAAAAATATTTTGATTTATTCTTTATCAAAGAAAATAAAAATTTTCTCAGTCAATTATTCTAATACCTAACATTTCAATTACATCAGTCATGCGATAATCTAAGCCCTTCACGTTACTGTAGCATACTTAATAAGACTTTTAATTACAAGAAGCCAGGACAATGCATATTTCTTTTTAATTGGCAATTGAGAGATGACCTATTTGTTTCTTGGAGTTTCGAAACAAAAACTGATAATAACTCTCGGTTGAATAGCGACGGAGCTGTCCCTTGAAGTTTCTTCGCATATTAATTAATTAAGATGAATCTACCATATTAATTCTACAAAACAAAACCGGAATAAAATCGTTTAGATAATTAAATAGATAAATCATATACAAAAATAAATATAAACTGCCATAGAAACATACTGACGCAAAGGACACTAGATAAATAATAATTTGACAGAATTTTCTTATATTTAAAGTATATCGCTAAAATAAGCTAAGTATATCGCAAGAGTAATTAGAATGAAAACGCAAAGAAAGATAATCTTTCTAAGCACGAAGAATGCATTGGGATCAATCAGTTAATGAGAATATATTTCCACTATATCTCATTAAATTAAATTGGACTCCGAGATAAGTAGCTTATAGCTTAATACTTGAATACATATTTTTAAAACTACAATCGAAAAAACACAAATTTTTATTACATTAATATTCTTCCTGGGTGTGAACGGCAAATGATATTTTTCAGATATTTTGTTTTATTAGACCTGGTCGATAAACAAGCATACGAACCACGGGATAGTAAGCGTCGCCGCAACCCATCAACCCTCTTAATATTACAAGGATATCCCTAGCACGTTTACAACTTTGTGACTTGAAAATATTATGTCACATTACCCAGCAAATTTACTTCTCGCACTCCTAACTGAAACACAGAACACTGCTACTTCGTTATAGAAATAGGTGTCATAGAGAATGTCATAGAGAGACCAAACCACACGACCCTTGTATAAGGTCAACCTCAAGTGAAATATATATCTTATAAATTATATATCTCTCTAATCTAGATTGAAAATATAAAATTACTTTACAAAATTATTAATGTATTTTTCATATTTGGTACCCGCCGGTATCATAAAATTATGGAGTTAAAATATGTTACTTGCTGGTACCGCAAGTTTTTATTAATGAATGAAAAAGAGCCTGAAAATTTACGAAATCGGTCTAGTAATATTCAAGTCAAGCTGTAACAAACGATTCAAATAAACTATTCCTCACTAGTTTATACAAATACATATATGTCGATTAAAACAATATCTATATTTTAAAAGTGGTCTAAACAAAACGGGTCAATGTGCACACATATCAGTGTTGTCATGTGCATTTAACACTGTTATTTTTTTTTATCAAATCTGCATTTACAGCGGTAAATGGCCGGATATTACTGATATCTCCAACTCTCAATTGAACTGTCAAGATTCCAACTAACAATCAAACAAATAAACACAAACAAAGTCATTCAGGCATTTGACCTCTCGAATCTTTGTTCCCAGAGTACAGTTCATTAACAGATTATGTTTTTTCATGAAGGTCATTAAAATTGATTTATATGTGTTTGGAAGGAGGCTCGTGTTTGTACCAATTAGCTCAGATTAGCAATTTATGGGCTGTAATTAGAGCAATTTAATTTATTCACAACTCTACCTTTTTTATGTTAGTGTTAAGGATCATTATTGTTTGGCTTGATTCAGCATGTTATTACACTCTAAAATTATGTTTATTTAGTATTAAATTTGGATTATGGTTAAAACATTAACCGGTATTTATAACAATAAAAAATACTGTGAAATACATAAAAACCTTCTAAATCGAATGTTTTGTTTCTCTATTTTTATATTTTGATTGTCACGTTACTTTTATTGAATATTATTATATTTCCTCTTTTTAGATCTACACTATTTAAAGTGGATATAATGCCATCTGTCGGTTTCAGTACCTCACGAAATCGAAAATTACGAAATTTGGAGAACGGAGGGACAAAAATAGACTAGATGTATCTTGCCATAATAATTATAAAAAATAATGGAATCGTATTTCTCTCATATTGTTAAATGATATTTCTAAAATAGGAAAGCAGCTTTAATTCACACTTGTATATATAATCTGTAATTTTATTTAAATCTCACGAAATAAATGAAAATAATCGTCTTTAATTCGCATACTTATTCAAAAAGAAAAATTTTCAGAACATTAGGTCCGGTCAATTCTTCCTGAAGAAATGCGATATTTCGTGGTTATTTGCGAATTTATTGGCGATGTTTCTAGAACTGTGGGGACTCAACGTTCATTAATTCAATTGTCGTAAGGGACATTGTGCGGATTTACATAAAAAACAAAACAGTATAAATTTAGTATGCCGTAAGGTACCGGTAGAGTAGAATAGTACCTCCCCCTACCAGGTATTGTAAGAAGCGACTAAGGTACCGTCCGACAGATGGCGATATATCCATCTGCAACAGTGTAGCTCAAATGCACAGGGCGGGAATGGGCAGCAGCATCCCTATCGCGAAAGTTGCGCTCTGCGATTACCAACACGCTTGCCAAGTGCGGAAATTATGGGAAAAGACCCTCCTTTCTTGGAGAGGCCTAAGGCCAGCAGTAGACCTTAAATTGTTGGTACGATGATGATGACACTCCCGAATACGCCATCGAGCCAGTCCCTATTATCCCTTTTATAATTAGATGCATTCAAAAAATCTCTCAGACTTAGAAAACGATTACTTAATGTATTTACATTGTGATAGCGTATAACGTAAAAAGAATAATTGCATCTCGGCGTGGTACGAAAGAGATAGATATATGCATATTTCTGCAATTTTTTGCGACTATTTTGCGTTTCTCTAGACTGTTTTCCTATACTTGCCAGCCAAGTTTCTCCAGGAAGCGCAGCCTTGCAGTTGGTATACTTCTGGAGTAGCGATCGATGGATCCAATGTATCGCATCCCTGTATTATGTCAGCTCAGGATAATCCAAGACGACATGAATGACTTTTTCTACAGAAGTACAGAATCAGAGACGTTAAAATGTACAAAAAACAAATTTTCTGCTGTATTTGTGGAATCACATCCAGCATTGCGTTCTGTACGACCTCTATTTAATTCAGTATTATAGTGAGAATAAAAAACACCCTTAAAGATTTAAGATTTTATTTGTTGCAAAACATTATCTGCTTACAATACCCATTAGTTTCCTTAAACACAAATAATTTTAATTAAAAGTTAGAATCAATTCTTATGTTCCTTTTAAAGCTTGGAATAGCATAGATATATTTCCTTAAAATATATACAATATTTCTTAAAACTACATAAATCTTTGGCAAAACTGCAAACTGCACTACTACTTACTTCTCAGCACTAAAGGAACTAAAGAAAAACTTCGTGTCTACTACTACCACTGTAGTGCAATTCTCCGGAAAGGAAAAGATGCAGGTTTGAGTATCATCTGATTATATAAAAGGAGAAACTAACTGACATATTAACGCAGGGCCTAAACTCTTATGACTTTTCTTATATAAATTCACCCCCTATGGGAGTAAAACAGGACGCAAAGTAAGCATGATCTTTAAAATAAAATCTAGCTGCGAAAAGATTATCCTATTTAACTTTTTCGTGTATTAACGTACTTAATGACACACTTTAATAATATAAATATTTAAAATAGTAGTTGATAAAACTAAATTCAAGTAAATATTACGTCAAATTTAAATAAATATGACTAAATAAAGAGATTCAAACATATCCCTCTGTATACGAGTATATATTAAAATAAATACTTGTTATATTTTTCAAAAATTTTACTTTTTCATATTATATCTTTTTATATACATATATACAAATTTCGGGCCACGGTGTTTGTTTGTGAACTTTGTAACTACTGAATCTTTACTTACTGTGTACATGTGTGCGAGACCTTTGCCCACAATTATTGTACTGGGCAAGCGTGTTGGCAATCGCAAAGCTCAGCTTTCGCGACGAGAATTCTGCTGCCAATACCCGCTGTGTATTTAAGCTGCACTATTTCGAATGGGTGTGCCGCCATTTGTCTATTCTGGTACCTAAGCCACCTTTTACGTCACCTGGTAGTAGGCGGAGGTACTATTTTACTCCACCGGTACCACACGTCACGTTACTTTGTACAATACATATGTATAATATTCTATTTGAAAAATAAGATACTTTATATCTCAATTTATAATGGCTATACTGCACTAATATAGTTTAAGGGTCAATATGCAGGTTTACAGGAAGAGTAAATAAAATAATAAAACCAATTCTTTTGCTATAACTTCATTATTTAAAAATCTATTGTTAATTATGTTTTGACTGTTTTTTTACAAATATTATTGAAATTGAGTCTTCTGTTACTTGAAACTATTGACAAAAGTCAGAAATAAATAACACAAAAATCTTCCTTACGCCTATTGAATTTCTGACCGTCGATATATATTCCCACAACATCTCCATCTCATCACTTACTCCGTGATAAGTCGCTTAAAGCACTTGTGTTACGGATAACGGTGGAATCATAGTACTTAAATACATATTTTTAACACCCAGACAAAGGATAAACACAAATATCTCCATATGAATATTTGTCCTGGGTGGGGATCAAACTTACGATCCCTGGCGCTTAAGATAGGATCACTACCATCTGCGCCTTCGGGCCCGGCGAATATGTTCATACTAAACATATAAGTATAGTGAAGACAGGACAGTGTCTTGTGGAACGTTCATATTTAAATGCACCTTACAATCTTTCCAATATTCTTACTATGCGTAAATGGTTGCCAATATGGACAAGATTTCTATATGAAACTCCAACGTTATTGGACTCCTCTGTAGATTTCCAATAGAACCAGTTGTATGCGGCCTGTATCAAGTGAGATGCTAAGATTTTAGACATATAAAAAAAAACATAAAAACAATTAAAAAACAAACCTGATAATTATATATTTTTTTAAATAAACACAATAAAAACCAATTTAAAAGGTAAATAATATTCTAAGGAGTCTGCATTCTGCATTTTGCCCGCGTAATAAGTACTTAAGTGCTTTTGCTGCGGGCGCCGATAAACTTCGGTAAACGACTCCCATCAGTCAAGTAAGAACCCGCTTTATCATTGTTCTGGCTTGAAGTTTCCAAACAAAAGCATATCTAGCCCCGAGATCTCGACCACAATTCTATTTTTGCTGTGTACCTATGTATTATATACACCTTTTCGATAATGCACTTAAAGACTATTAAGACCGACCGCCTTGTAAACAAAACGTGATCAAGTTTTTGTTTTAAATTGTATTTTCTTTTTATTTTAACTTAGTCAGTTTTATTATGCTAGCTGCTTACATATTACGTCCGGCTACATATTAGCTTTTGTATTATTAGCCCAGGTCGACAAACAAGCATACAGTCCGCGTGATAGTAAGCGTCACTATAGCCTATAAACGCTAGTAAGCACTAGCGCGTTGCTAACATTGCACCTTGAAGTTATTACCGAAGTACTGCCTCTCGCACCCTTCAGTATGGAACACAGCAATGTCAAAACTGCTGCGGTAGAAATAGGTGAGAATAAGGTACTAAAGCAAACTAGCTTTGTGTGTGATCTTACTCATCATTTTACCTGTATGCTATTTTGCTGGTAAAGCGTGGGCGTTTTAATCTGGTACAGTATTTTACAAACATAATAAACTATGTAAAAATACACTAATTTTGGTATGATTAAAACAACAATGCGTCCAACTTAAAAAGAAGTCAAACTGTCTACTACGTCTACTACGTCTACTAATCCTTGTTTATGACAGAAGAGCAAATCGGTAGAGAATTTGAGACGAAAAATATTAATTTCTAGTATTTTACTCACGTAATTCTTATTACCCGTAATAATATGGGGATACAAAATATTATCTATATCACTTTTTGATAATGTAATATTCATGATAGAGTTTTTAAAATAAATTCAATGATTCCTAAGTTTATTCGTTACAAAATTACAAATCTTGTTTACACAGTTCCATTTTAGGTATACATAATATAGCCAATGTTATTCCGTAAGGTAGCGTCGTAGCTTCGTAGTAGTTCCGTATAGTAATGATAGACATATTTTTCAAACAGTTAATTAGTTTTTGTGTTAACCTGCAACAAACAAACAAATGATCAAATCTTTCCTCTTTATCTTATTAGTATAGATAGAAGTCCTAATTGGGAGATAATAAATTCAAAGTTAATCTATTAACACACTACATCTTTGAGATTATTCTACATAGACGTATTGCCGTAATAATATAATTCGCTTAACATACAACAATAAATTCACGCAACATATCATTAATCTGACTATTAGATAACTCGCCTAAACCCTTTGTGTTATGGACATCAGACAACAGAGGAATCAAAATTATAATTCTTGACACAGAGACAGAACAAAAAGAAACATCGTCATATAAATATTTATCATGTGTGGGGATCGAATCCACGGCCTATGGCACATAAAATAATACAGAATAATAACACTACCGAAGCCGTGAGGTACCGGCAGAGTAGAATAGTACCTCCCACTGCACCAGGTGTCAAAATAGGCGACTAAGGTACCAGAACTGACAGATAGCGAAATATCTATCCGAGACAGTGAAGCTCATACCCAAAGGGTGGGGATGGGCAGCAGCATCTACCACGAAAGCTGCGCGGCAATGCGCGGCAAAAACACGCTTGTAAAGCGCGGTAACTATGGGCAAAAAACCTCCTTTCTTAAAGAGGCCTATGCCTAGCTATCTACTTTTAATAGCAGGTTTATTATTTTTGAGCTTTGTTTACCTTTGTTTGTTTATTTTCTTAGCGATTCCCAAGCAAGGCCGTCACGGCTGACTTTGTCAAAATCATGCTTTATCTTTTACCTTGTTCCCTTGTCTACAACATAAAAAAACGTTTGCCAGTCATAGCGGGACTCTTTCATAACATAACAATGTTCTTTTGAATACAATTTCTTTTTAAGGTGTTGCGAGAAAACGTTTGATTGTGGCAATGACAGGCCGCGTGTATTTCGCGAATACGTTTATGTAACTGGTAATATTTTTCTTTTTTAGAGCCGATTGTTTTAATATTGTTTTGATATCTCTATCGGGTGGTTTGCAATTTGGAATAAAGATAGCGACAAAATAAATACAGCTCATTACTGTATCCTCTGTTTTTTGTTGTAGACATTTCTTTTATTGTCTCTATGGAATCAATTAAAACATTTCCATTGTTACATCTAACCGTTTATCTATAGTAGAAAGATGATTGTTGAAGAATTAATTAAAGAAATATTATAGTTGAGAAGACTGTTGAAGCCGTCGGAACTGACGAATCCAAAAAAGCGTAGCTCAAATGCTACAAGGCTTAGATGGGCACCAGTATTCCATTCGCAAAGCTACGCTCTGCGCTTGCCACCACGTTTACTCAGAGCGGTAATTATAGGCAAGATGTTCCCCTTTTTAGGGGGAGCTTATGAGAAGCAGTGGACGTGTTGCGGCTGCTGTGATGATAATCATGATAGAAGACTGTCTTTTGAAAATTTTAGAATCGAATCTACCTGTCATTTATTATATTCCCAAACCCTCGATAGACATCTATCACGTAAAATAATTGAATTGTAATTGACTAGCTTTCCGCCCACTAAAGTCTTTACTTCACATCCTTGACAATGCCTCATTATTCCAGTAAGTAATCTAGGTCGCTTCACAGAAAAAATAAACAGAGATATATGCCACGGAAACATGTTTTTTAGATAAACGTAGCATATATGTCACTCCAGCCTATCAATTGTGTCTGTGCCAAATTACATCTGGACTGGTTTAGCTTTACAGGCTCAAAAGAGTAACAAACATACGTCCAAATATCACTCACAAACTTTACTGAATAATAAATTATTTTTGATGCAGCAAACTCCAACGAGGATTGTCCAGTTTGCTTTATATTCACATCTGACACAAATATATAATTATGTTCACCAATTCTCAGTTACATAAAATAGTTACCTTTACTACCTGAGTATTCGAAAAGTGAGTAAAATTCTTTGTTTTCTAATCACAGGTCGTACAAAATTAATGGTCTATAATAATTGTTTTTCCAAAAATATGTGTAGTATCATAATAACTATTGTTTAAAACAAACTGTCATATATGTTTAATCTTATCCGTCCCTATGGTATATTCAAATTAAAAAAAAACAAGAACAACAACGTCAAATACATATATCAAGGTTAATCGCAACTACTATTTATTTCCAATCAGTGACTATAATGTTTATGGTGTTTAGAATAAACCTAAACTAATTATGACAAAAAAAATATAATTTGTTTAAGGTGTTTAAAATACAATAAATATTTGATAAAGTAGAAAATGGTCACACTGAAGAGTAGGAACTTTTTTATTTGTGATATGGCAACTTTATCTTTAGCTGAGTAGATGGCACAGGTAGTAGTGATCCCAACCTGTGCGCCAAAGGTTGTGGGTTCGATCCACATCCTAAGCAAATAATTAAATATTTGTTTTAGCAGTGTTGTACTGGCGGAGTAGAATATTGCCTTCCCCTGTACCAGGTGTCGTAAGAAGCGACTAAGGTACCAGAACCGACAGATGGCAGTATATCCATCTGCAACAATGTAGCTTATATGCATAGGGTGAGGATGGGTAGCAACATCCCCGTCGCGAAAACTACGCTCTGCAATCACTAACACGCTTGCCCAGCGTGGCAATTATAAAATATAATACCCCTTTCTTAGGAAGGTCAACGTACAGACTTCCATTAGCTGTCTGGGTTTTATTTATATGTATGTATTATATGTTTAATTCTACTGTTTTCTGACGTCCGTTACAAAAATTTCTTAAAGCTACTTATTTCGGGGTCAGGTATGAGATGTTATGTGAATTAGAAAAGCTATCACTTTTCTGTGCACTGCCGAAGAGGCAACTACTTTAAAATATAGTTTTACTATTTCGAGAAGATTTTATTATTGGTAATAACTATAGTATATCAAGGTTTTAAACAACAATAGCATAAAGACCTCGTACAATGGGATAAATTATCATACTAAACACGTAATTTTTTCGGTGCGTTTCTTATAGCACCAATGTATGAAAATATTTTGATCGCGACATAAGTCTATAGAATGTTAGATAGCTTACACCGACCGCATATTACCCGAATTAGTAAACACGACACCAGCGCAAGTAAACTAGGCAAGCAATAACATAGAAATACACTAATTTCCCTTGAGTACGTCGACTACGTAATGTAATATGCTATAAATAAGTAATATCTTGTATTTTTATATACTAATTGGACTTTTGCACAATTTTATGGTAACACGAATGATATCGAAGCCTAAACAAATTGCGATGTGATGATACAAATACTGATAGTTCTTTAATACCTATTCATTTCACGCCTGTGTCCCATAGTGGTGGGCAGAGATACGATACTTACTACGATCTTGGTATACCTCTCTCGCTTCTTTTACTTACATTAATCCTTTCATACACCCTCGTTTGTTCTTGTTGCTTCTGAATTGGCCCTTCTTTAATACCTCTTTTACCTGATAAAAATATGATCGCCTAGTTAATCCTATACCAACTCTACCATTCTATATCGCTCTAGATATTAGTGCAGTCATTTTACATTCATCCTTCCTTTCCGCATGTCATCTGAACATTCACTATTGTTGTTAAAAAATCATCTTTTATACCACATTCACTACCTTCTTACAGTGTGGACACCAACAGCTAGTCGTGCCCATAATAGCATATAAGGCTCCATTGACTCAGCTTTCACTTTCCGTTCAAAATCTCATTCATTTGAAATTAAAATTTTGAAATTCGGTTTCAAAATATACATTTGCTTTAATTTAAATAATGTATTCATTTGTTAGCATTTTATTTTACGGTTCAGACTCGTCAAACTTTTCACAGTTGTAGTAAAAATCCTGTAGTAAATTCTAGCTAGAGCTATTCAGGAAAGAGAGGTTAAGCCTCTATTATTATATTACTGGTATTCTGGTGCATTTTTCGAACGCCATGCAAAGCGTGTGCGAGATATGAAAAAACCCACGGGTTTTTTTTATATCACTATATCTTGTCTGTTTACGGTCTTTTAAGGGACCGCCACTCAAGTACACTCGTTAGGCACGGGCCCTAACAAATGAACTTCTTTAAGAGATTAAGTATAAGAATCTAGAGCTATCTGTTGAAAAAACTCCATATAAACCTTGATATCATTTCACCTATCGCACTGAGGAAAACCGTATCCGGCTTCATTCCTTCCTCGTACATTGTAAGGTTTCGTATATGGAAGTGCCGTAATTCCCCCTGGTATGTCTATGACTTAGTTAAAGATATATTGCCCTGACACGAGTGTATTGGAAGTTTGCTTTTAAGTCGGGCACGGCGGCCAATATGCCTCAATGAAGCTAAATGCCTGATAGATAACCTAAAACTTTTTACTCTAATGGACTATTTATAAAGCCTGTTTAAAACAAATTATACTGAACAAAGTGTCGTTTTCGCACAGCGCACTTTGTCAAAAATTAAGATCCTTTAGGTCATTTAGAAGTATAGGCATAGTAAAAAAGTACCTTCCCCTGTATTAAATATCGTAAGAGGTGACTTAGGCAGCAGAACCGAAAGATGGCGGTATCATCTGATGATGATCATCAGATCATAATCGTATAAGCCATAAAACGTAAGCTGCTGAACATAAGCCTCCCTAAGTAATCTCCAATAGGACCGGTTTTATGCGGCCTGTATCCAGCACGATCCTGCGGTTTTAGTCAGATCGTCTATCCATCTTGCGGGTGGACGCCCTACACTGCGCTTGCCGGTATGTAGTCTCCATTCCCGAACCTAACGACTCCATCGGCTATCGGTTCTGCGTTCTAAATGCCCTGCCCACTGCCACCTCGACTTACTAATCCGCCGGGCAATGTCGGTAACTTTGGTTCTGTTACAAATCTTCTTTTAACTGAAAGCTCTCGGAGTTTTGGGTATGGGCGTGAATAGTGCGGAGCGTAGACTACATAAGGCAGACCTCTCATGTTTAACATTAATATTCAATGTGCTTCACACGGTTGTGGTATATCCATTCAAAAAATTGCAGCTCAAATACACAGTTTGGGGATGGACAGCAGCATCTCCGTTGCGAAAACTGCGCTCTTTAACTGCAAACACACTTGCTCAACGCAGCAATTATGGACAACATTCCCACTTTGTCCAGCTGTGGACATTCAATTGCTGGTATAATGATGAGATCATTTAAAGTCGTTTTCTTAGTATATCTATAACAAACAACAATATGTAAAAATCACTTCACTAACTAAGCACTTTTAAAAATTACCGATATAATACTGAAGGCTTTGTAGTTGCAAATATAGTTATTTCCAATTGAACCCGTAAAAGTGATCTTGAATTTCTTGTGGTAAAGTGCTTGTTCATTACCCCTTTTATAATAAGCTACATTTAGCAAGAGACAATGGAGAGGAAATTTCCCGAAACTATAGTGCGGAAATCTCGCCACGGTTTTAACATATTGTTGTGGAACATAATACGTTCTACAACAATATGTTTAAACATGTTCAGTGGCTTAGACATTTGATTTAAATTAAAACAATCTATTGAACACCTACATCTAAGTTTGGAAGATACTTAAAATATAGGGATAATTTTTGTATAGTTATAATTTTAGTGAAAATATTTATATAAAAAACACATTGCCAAAGCATTTTTTAAATACTCAGAACAGTTCTTTATGTTTCTAATAGAAGAATTTATTTTTCTTAATAGCACTTTAACTAGTTTTTGTGAAAGGATTTCGTTCGTTTCTTTAGCAGTTTCTATCACGGCTTCTTCGTGTTTATTTTGTTAAACATTATTTCTAGCAATATTTGGGATTTTTAAGTTAACATTTAAACAAAGCAGCAGGCTTTATCTTGAAAACATACGTATAATAGAGGATTTTGGTAAAACATAAAATAAATTAACTGCTTTTTAAAATGTCTTATGCCTTAAAAATATGGTTACTCATATAATCGTAACTAAATCTATTCTGACAAGGTACTATGCGCAAAAGATAATAGTACCTCCGTTTGCACCAGGTTAAAGGCGATTGAGGTAACTAAACCGACAAATCGCGGTATATCCATCCGAAACAGTGTAGCTTAAACGCACAGGGTAGGGATGGGCACCAGCATTTCCTTCGCAAAACATTTGCTCTATGATTGCCAACACGCTTGCCTAGCGCGGTAATTATGGACAAAATACCCCCTTTCTTAGGCCTATGTCTAGCAGTGGACTTCCAATGACATGATGATGAACATCTTTTCATAAAAGCCAATTGCAACAGACACTTAAAGGTTAGCTCCGCACGCCTCGTCTATGCAATTATAATAAGAACAAATAATTATATTTATTAGACAAGCTGATTAGAAACCTGAGGTTTATTTTTTCATAAATTTTTCTATCTACAAATTGTTCTTGATAGATATTAGCCTACTGAAAGTAACTCAACAATATGAAGAGAGATCAGAAATGAGGACATTCGCAAATGTTAGTAATTTTGGTAAGTTTCTAACATAGCTTAGATTTGAAGTGGTATTGGGCAGGTTAGTCTGACATAGCAGACAGAACTGATGACTGATGGGGCTGTAACGGGCAAGTCAATCTTTAGGCGTCCAGCCTCTCACTTATATGTCCGTTGGTGTGCGGTCTACAGCTGATATGATTATAATAACTCCATGATCGTATATGTAATAAAAAACTATTTCAGTTTAACTCGTAACTTGCTACAAAAACAGCTAAAGGCTGTCCAATCGGAAAATCTACGTCCAACCGAGGACCTATTTAATTCTGGAATTTAAACAGATTGGTCCAGCGGAGGCAAAGTTGTCCCGGCTCAATTGAGAGTAAAACATTAATGAACATGAGACTCCCACGAACGAATACGTTAGAGCAGTGCTATCTAACATGAAGGTCGCACCGGCTAACCGAAATCCTTATTTATTTTTACTTAAACTTTGAGTTCTAACGTAAATTTAATTTTAGTAACATTTTTGAGGCACTGTACCCTTTTACTTCTGTCTCAACTGAATACAGGAATCCTGATTTGGGCAAGGTTTAAATCAATTTATTTAGTACATAATGTTTTTAATGTCTTTAATAAATAATAGATAAAATTGGTATATCTCATCATATCATCATCATCCATCATTATATGTCATCATCACATCAGCCATTGAGATATTTCTGAAAATATTTATTTTGTGACGAGAGAGATAGAGTAGAATAGTACCTTCTCCTATATCAGGTGTCGTAAGAAGCGAATAAGGTACCAGAACCGAGAGATGGCGGTGTATCCATCCAAAATATTGCAGCTCAAATGCACAGGGTGGGGATGGGCAGCAGTATCCCCATCGCGAAAGCTGCGCTCTGCGATTGCCAACACGCTTGCCCAGCGCGGCAATCATGGGCAAAATTCCCCCTTTCTTGGGAACGCATATGTCCAGTATTGGACTTCCAAAGGCTGATATGATG
The DNA here is from genome assembly GCA_020976665.1 of Heortia vitessoides. Lineage (NCBI taxonomy): Eukaryota > Metazoa > Arthropoda > Insecta > Lepidoptera > Crambidae > Heortia > Heortia vitessoides. The sequence continues at coordinate 15,889,181 of JACJUM010002878.1, forward strand.
ATGACATATAATGTAAAACAAAACGATGTCTGTAACAACGATTGAAAACCACTGTAACGTAAATGCGAAACAATACCACGGGCAGTATTGGAACGCAAACAGTGTGTACAAAAGCGCATAGATTATAAATAAACAGGTATCGTCTGACTAGACATCCATTTGGCCGGTGTTTTCTCCGCAAACATTGGCCAATGGATAGTTGCGTTGCAAACTGGTCTAGAAACATAGCGGTGTGCAACCAGCGTGCATGCGTTTCGAAACGACGCTTGTGGATTTGCTTTAGGTTCTACGGATATTGCCTTTTGCTGTTCCTAATATTCACGATAAACCTAAGATTGGAATTAAAAAATCTATGGCTGATTAAGCACATGTTTGACCATTTATTTAAGGGAGAAACCCTGAGTGATTTTATTATATTTTTAATATATCATATTCGACATACAAGCAAACAATCCGCGGGATAATAAGTAGCCTATAGGCGCTAGCAGAGGATAATGGTACCTTCATCTATATCAGGTGTCATTAGAGGCAACTAAAATACCAGAACCGAAAGACGGTGGTATATCCACCGTTAACGGTGTATCTTAAATGTATAAATGACAGAGATGGGCAGCAGCATCCCCGTCGCGAAGCTACACTCTGCGATTACCAACACGCTTGGCCAGGGCGGCAATTATGGGCATAATTTTTCCTATTTTGGTAAGGCCTACGTAGTACAGTGAACTTCCAATGCCTGATATGATAAATATAACAAGAATATCACCGCAGCCAACGTTGAGACTTGAAGATAATATGTCTGTCGGGAATATGGGAGTACAAAAAGATAAAAATAAAATACCGAAGCAGATGACTATGTGTGAGGTCTACCTCGTGTATTGAGATTGATCTCGAATTAAGATTCCGTAATATCTTCTGTAAAAAGATACTAGATAGTGAATAGACTTCCAAATGAATTAAATTACTGAACATGTGTTTCATTATATTTTGTTCTTATTAACTCGTCATTTCTATATTTTCCAGATTATATAGAAATTTAGAGATTTTTCTCTAAACTGAACAATCAACTTTATTATACATGTATTTAAAAAATATGGTGTATTTATTGCATACGTGTACAATAAACATGACACAGTTTTTACTTTTTTAATACAAACAACAAATATATCCTAAGAAACCCTTTTAGGTATGGTTTTTGAAAAATTATTTTACATGTGTTTCAAAACTTTCAGTGAAAAATCTTTATTCTGAATTCAAATCGAATAACTTCAAACACAGCAAAGTATCATACTTACTTTGTACCCGCGTTTTACCTGTGAATACAAAAATACTAAGGATAAGGATCCTTATAATTTAAGTTTTGAGTTAGCTTCTTTAATATATATAGATATTTAAATACAATTTAACCCTTAAGTTACTTTGAAATTTAAATTTAAAAATTTTGTTTCATAAGTTAGAGGAGACCCTCGTTAAATAACTTAATAACCGAAAAGAGGTCCATTTCAGTCTACTACCAAATGCACTTAAAAAATTCCTTCTAAAATTTTGCAATATTTCCCGAAAGCTAGATATACTTTCACGGCCACGTTGGTACATCTAAAAATCTCTTTTAAAATGTCTAATGCCAATTTTAAGGACTTAAAGTGAAAGAAAATTGGATAAACATTTTTACTCGTAAATTTGAAACTCATATATGTTACAAAATTTCATAAATACCTACTAAAGGTAGACCATGAATGACTGTATGAACAAATACTTACCTATTTCTCCCGCTAAACATCACTGCACTATTTGCTGTACTCTGATTTGTTTTACTGGATAACATGCCACTAGTTTGTGCTATCCTTGCGCAGACCTCATGCGCTTATTTAGAATTATATTTTTAACGATTATATTCGAGATAATAAAATATATTCTGGGTGTACTTACAGACTTACACTTATCTAAAACCTCCTTGATTTATTTTTGTGGCTTACTGTGTTCTTATATTTCCTTTCGTTGTAAAGATGTTACCGGTCAAACTCAATTTCTGGGCAAACTAGTTTGGCATAGGCTAAGCTAGACCTTCCTATACGTTATAGAATTAACTAGTTTAGCCTGGGAAAACTAATTGTCCTAAGCCCGATATAATAAATCAGTTTTGTTTAGGCCACTAGTTGATCCTGATGTCGATAGTTATAACTAGTTTAAATTTTAAACTATATCCGATTTGCGCTAATTCAAATATGATATCTACATAGTTTTAATAAAAAACATACATTAAAAACTAGTTCTGACTAGGAAAGACGTCGATTTCAGGATCAACTAGTTTGTCTTAAACAAAACTGGTTCAAATTGGGCTTAGGGCGAATTAGTTTTGCCTAGTTCTTTGCTTTGGTGTTCAATTTATATTTAAGTATTATAATTATGACTCCTCTGCTATCAGATCTCATGAAGTTCAGTGACTTATCTTAGAGTCAGGTCAATGTATGAGATGTTGAAAGGAATAAAAAAATGTTTCTATTTCATTAGTACGCACAACAAATGCAAATCATGGATTCTTATCTATACATCTATAGATATAAATAAAATTAGAGTCTGTAATATTAAAATTACCGCTTTCTACTACATATGAATGTATATCTGTTTATGCCATTATACATATAAAAAAATCGTTTTTCAAATTTTTGTCCGTCTGTCTGTGGATTTAGCTTATCACACAACGTCCAAAAAGAGCGGAGGATCGATTAAAAATGTGGCAAAAACAGGCGAAAAATTTATGTTCGTCGCCCAAAGTCACAATTTCACGCGGTCAAAGTTGCGGGCACAGCTACATATAAAACAGAGCTTAACTTTGTAGGTACCAAAGTAGAATTCAAGGTGTGACACCTTGAAATTTAGTTATGGTACCTACATGAAATCAACTTCAACTTAACATTTTAATCGATTCTACGGACAGAGATATCGAAGATGAATAAACTAACATAAAAGATACTCAATTCTCTTTCAATACCCGGAATCCTTTAAAATAACCTTATGAACTCGTTATACAAATTCTTGTTATATTTATTATCTCTTGCCTCATCTAAATTGCCTTTCAGTTCGCCTTTAAATAAACACGTTAACCATTTTATCTCCCCGTAGACATGCAAATGACCTGTAGATCTTTACAAATCTGTGGGAAGGAGAATTGATTAGCTTAAGTGTGGCTATGACATTAAGGAGCCAAGCGGACCATTAATGTTGTCTCCTCCCTATTTACAAAATATTGCCTTCTGTTTATGAATAAAATAAAATCTATGGACATACATATAGTGATCATATTTGTACGTAGAACCCTTTAATGTTACGTTGTTGTTATTGTAAACCATCGATATGTATATCTTGCTTTCTTCCCCGCGAGAACTGTTATTCTGATTTCAAAATAATCCTAACGCTCTTCTAAGTTCAAGACCCAATATACTCGTATATATGTAGTCTCTACCTCATAAACTTTATGAAACTTGTCCAATTATTCAATAGAGGCATATCAGATACATTTCATCATCAATATACCAGGAAGGCCTCCCCAAGAAAGGGGGAGTTTGGCCTGTTATGCGAAAGCGGATGCTGCTGCCCATCCACACCTTATGCATTTGAGCTATACTGCCCGGATTGATATACCGCCATCTATCGGCTCTGGTACCTCAGTCGCCTCTTACTACACCTGGTACTTAGGGAGGGAATATTCTTGTCGGTATCTCACGGCTGGACATAATAATAATAAATTCACACAAAATTTTGTTTATCGCTCTCTTTAAGCACTTGTTAACGAAAGTGCGTACATTAGACAATAGAAAAATTACAAATACAATACTTAAATATATATATAAAATACAAACACAGATCAAACACAAATAATTAACTTATAAATTTGTATCATGGGTTTGGAATCATCATAATCAGCCAACTCAAGACCCGTGGTTTATAAGATCACTACCATTTGCGGGGCCCGTCGATACAAAAAAAACGTTTTTTCTAACAACATCTCATACTTTTACCTGACTCCGTGATAAATTGCTTAAAACACACTTGTTAAGGATATCAGACAACAAAGGAATCACTAATATAATACTTAAATACATATATTTAACACCCAGATACAGAACAAACATAAATATCGTCGTATAAATATTTTTCCAGGGTGTTGATCGAACCACGACCTTTGGTGCACAAGATCACTCACTATAATCTTCGCCAGCAAGAATATGCTTATGAAATTTAATCTTCACAGCATATATTTTAGACTCCTAATAGTCTCAATCGCGTAACGTTAAGTAGACGTCGTCTTGTAATCAAAATAATATCTAACAATATATAAATAACTTAGAATAACTTACATATATCACCGAAAAGTTGCAAATAACGTTAGATTATAATCTATCTCGTGATATTGTAAACTGTCAAAAGATTATTAATCGTAACTTATTGCTTACAATTTAACGAATTATTTATTTTCGGTAGATTATAATTTATCTAAGTGCCACGAAGTATATAAAGAAACACTTTTATTGAGCTAAAATTAAATATTTTAAAACAAATTTCCGACCACTGGCAATCAATGACGAAATTAAATAAAAGAGAATTAAAATAATAATAAATTTAATTAAAAACAGTAACATGCGTATTTCAATTGCAACTTTGAAGCCCGCATTCGTTAAAATCTGTGCTACAGACCTCAGACTTCCTAAACTATTGATACAGTACAATTTTATGACTAGGTAACCCAAAGCAATAACAATTATACATATATATAACAATACATATATGGCGCAGACCGAAGTGATCCTTTTAATTATAATAATAATTTACTCTTTATTATACACCAATGAAAACAACACAAGAACATTACAAAAACATGGAATAGTAGGTACAAGATGGCGGATAGGCGGCCTTATCGTTGAACGAAACAACAGGCAACCTTTGGATAGAAACAATATTAAAGCTGGTGAAAGTTTGAGGTGTATTTAGTACATACATACATAATAATAAACATACATATATACATATAATAGACATACATTCAAATACATATAAAAGATAAAGTTACAGAACAAGGAAAGTGGCATAATCAAAGTGACAAATAATAGTCCTACATCATTCTCTTAAAAATAGAAAGAGAAAGAGCGAACCTTTTCTTATGCGACAAGAGCCTTGGTTTGATTTCCACCCAGAGCAAATATTTATATAATGATAAAATATAGTATGTAAATAATAAATTGTTATCAATTATTGATGTTAAAAATAAAACAGTAAAGATATCTGGACCCTCAAAGTCGTGGGTGTTATTGAAGACGCCATTACCAATACGAGTAATTGCTCGGTACCTTCTGGAACAAAGTTTTGACGTAACCTTTGTATGTACCAAATACTTAGCACACTTTAATGAAAACTGTTTCAGCTGAAAGCTCTTGTGTTAATATAGAGCACGACTAAATTTGATGTATTATTATTTCTTACTAGAAGTTTGGACTTCCCTTTCCCACAAGGCTATATATAAATGTACTTGCTGATAATGTTACATTTTATTACAGAAAAAAGTTTTTAAATTAGTTATGTGGTTTTTAAGTTTATTTGATTCAAATGTTTAATTGAACAAATCCCGTTAATTCCAATTAATACATTTTATTTTATTTTCTTTTCAAAAGGGATAATTTTAAGATAGCCCATGTTAATTCACATTATCTAACTTTCTATTAAGTTTAATTTTAATAAAGTATAATTTTATGTTGTTGCTGGGCAGTTCATTCCCATTCTTAGCTCTATCTGTTAAACACCCCAAAAATAAATAAGGTTATATTTTTTTCGCCGAATACATTGTAATTATGTAACTTTTAAATTCATACTAAAAGAGGTTTTAAAATCGGCTGAGTGATTTTTGACTTTAAGCGTAAAACACAAACAAATAATCAAATAATCAAATGCTTAGTTTAGTTTATAGTGTTACATAAAGCCGTGAGGTATTGGTAGAGTAGAATAGTAACTCCCTCTTTACTACATGTCGTAAGAGGCGACCAAAGTACCAGAACCGATAGATGGCGGTATTTATATCCGAATCAGGGTAGCTTAGAGACACAGGGTCCCTACCCTATGCCTCTGAGCTATGGGCAGCACCCGACGGTGACCCCGACGTGAAAGCTGCACTCTACGATTGCTAATACGCTTGCGCAACGTGACAATTATTGGCAAAACTCCCTTTTTTAGGTTGGCCCATGTCCAACAGTGGACTTCCAATAGCTGATATAATTATATGAAAATGGTGTTATATAATAGAATATAAAAATATACAGAAATTACCCAATAAAACCTGAACATTTAAATGGAAAATAATTAATTATCGTAATAGTTAGAAGTTTTTCGATTCATTGACTGTAAACATTGATGTTAGGATAGATATTCCTTTGGTTTCTGACTTCAATACTAATAAACATTTTAAAGAGGTCGACTGCTAGACATAGGCCTCCTCTAATATTCTCCCCTGCACATGGTTTTATGCCACCTTAAGCTAACAACTCACAGAAACCTATACTAGATCGTCTGTTCAATAGACGAGCGTTGACCCACGGTGCGCTTTCTTTTATTTCGTTCACCATCAATTGCTACACAGTATTCAACAAATCTTAAAACTACTTTTGTTATATGTAACAAATTTGCATTATAACAAAAAAAAACCACTCTACTACTACTCCGAGCATGTCCGTATTATTACAACGTTTCGTAAATACAAAAACAGCTCTACCTTTTCACATCACTTCACAAACTTACGAAGCACTTTCTTCTTAATTGTTTATTATTTGTAAAAGTAATAATTTAAATTAAACGTTGGCTCACACAACTTTTAAATTGAGTTTTAAGCAACAAAAATGCAAAGAACATCAAGTCTTCATCAAGTCTATAAAGTCAGCAAACAAGCATACTGTCCACTTGGTAGTGAACATGACCGAAGCCTGTAGACACAAGTTTTATTACAAGAATATAAATAGCGTGTCGCCAATCCTATGAGCTGAAGATACTATGTCACATTTACTGAGTAATGTTAGTGCCTCCTTAAAACCTGAACACAGCAATGCGAACCCTGCTAATTGGCAGTAGAAATAGATGGAAGTGAGCTTGACAACACAGACAACCTTTGAGTAATGTACTAGAGTTGCTTGGCTTAGGAGATATAAAGATTTTACAAGAGTTCAACCTCGTGTAATGTACTAGACATTACTTCTCATTTAATCGCAATATTTTTATTTTTAAGGGCTGCCTAACTTCATTTCTTTTAGTTTCATTTATATCGTAGACACAGGCCTAAAAGCGCAGATGGTAGTAAGGTAGTCAAAGGTCGTGGTTTTGATCTCCACCCAGGACATATATTTATAAGATGACATTTATGTTTATTCTGTGTTTGGGTGTAAAATATAAGTATTTAAGTGTTACTATAACCTATTTTTCTCGGCCAAGTCAATATGAGATATGTAAATTTGTAAAAATATATGTTTTCGTTTCGAGTTTTTCTCCTATTTTTAAACTATTACCGGTCCACTATCCGCCTACCCTGTTAATACCCTGTTAATATTTCGATACTAAAATAATTATATACAACTCTACCATTTAATTATATAAAATGTATTCCCTCGCTCATAAATATACACTCGCTGAGAGCATTCAACTCAACTGGATAACGTTAGTTCGGACTGATTTATGTGAAGGGTTTCGAGTTCTATGCCCTGGATGATTTGTCTACGAATATTTGCTATAATCTACTGGACGTTATCATATTCGTATATCTTAATCCGATATATAAGAGGTCAATGACAACATTGAGTTGTTTTGTTATTGTTTTTTAAATTTCCTCTTCGCGACGAGAATGGGCAGCCGCCCACACGCCTGCCCAATGTGCAGTTATTGGCAAAAGTTCTAAAACCGTACAGTCAATTGTGATATGATGATGATGAATTGTTAGATGATTTATAATGGACTCGATGGCGCAGACGGTTCGATCTTCGCCCACGGCAAATATTTATGTGATGATATTTGTGTTTGTTCTCTGTCTGGGTGTTCAATATATCTATTTAAGTATTCTATTTGTGATTCTCCTGTTGTTTGATGTGCGTAACACAAATGCTGACACAAGTACTGGAAAAAGTATATTTGAGTTTAACTATATATACGTTCAGTTATTAGCACCCATTAACCGCGCTATAGTTGTATTAATTGGTACCAGGCATCTAATTAAATGTTGTCACATAGTTAGATGTAATTATCTTAATTATGCTTGAGCCACTTACGCGGAACACACAATTGTAACATCTATATACCAGCTATTGAAGCTTTTCCTCTTTGTTAAAATTACTCTTCTGAGAATCTTGCTTGTTATACCGATAAAATAAAACTTAAACTGTAGTTATAAAAATAAATCAGACTAAGCTTAAACTAGTTTTAACTACGGGTTTTGGATTTTACTCCCATCGTGCAATTTTACAAGACACTATCACAACTTTACAAGATATAGACAAAGTGAAAACTATATTCACTTGCGCACGCAACAGACGTTTTCCTAATAAATAACCTAGATAGCGACTGTAGCGCCATGTGCATGGCTGATTTATGTATACAAACCATCCAGGACGCCTTCCAAACGCATACGAAAAAAACATTCGAATTGGTCCAGCCGTTTCGGAGGAGTTCAGTGCTTCAGTTCAGATACACACATACAGTAGAATTGTATACATAAATAAAATAAAATTATACTATGAACGAATAATTTATTACTAAATATTTGCGTACCAGCATTTAACGCGACATTATAATAACAACCGTAAATGTTTATTGCTGGGCATACATCTGCCCATAAGATTCGCGCTGGGCAAACACTGTGTGACAACGGGAACGTTGCTGCTCATCTATGCTCTGACACAACGTCGTCTGCAATGGTACCTTACTCTCACCTATTTCTACCAAATAGCAGTTCGCATAGAAATGTACTAGTTTGAATGCTGAGAAAGGTAATCAAAATAACTGTGTAATGTGACGTAATATCTTCAAGTCATTAGGTTGGAAATACGCTTGTGATATCCTTGTGATAAAACGAGCATCTATAGGCTGATTTGATCTTACTTTCACGCGGACGGACGCGCGCTTGTTTCTCCACCTGGCCTAATAAGAAAACATTTAAACAAAAATGGCCGTCATATCGTATCGTCTGCTTATTTCTGCAACTCTAAAAAGATACGGGACTGTTTTTGCGAGGAATAACCGCAATTTCTTAAAAATAATTAGCGTTCAGAGCGCAAAAACCTTATGTTAACTGTGCTAAAAATCTTGTATTGCTGTAATAATGACTACTCGTTAGTATTTATAGGTATATCATTTTAAATACCGGTTTAGAATTGTCTTTATTCCTGCAGATCAATAGGAAACTTCAAAAGATCATATTCAGTGCTCCATAAAGCACGTTTAATCTTGTTAACAATCTTCTTGAAAGTAAACTTGAAACAGATTTCAAATAGATAAGACTGTGCCAACCAAGGCACGTGCAACGTTGGGTAAATTGAGTTATTATTTGTTCTAAAGATTGATGTTTACAAAACGGAAGCCAAAAAAAGCTTACCAATACTTTGCAAACTTAATTGTATATCTGGTTACGTAGAGTTAGCAGTTCAAAAGATTGGTATCATGCTAGTGATATCTTTATGTTTACCATCAAGCGGACCGTATGCTTGTTAGATGACTTCATATCATAAAAATAAGGTTAGTAAATGGGTACTAGAATATCTAGTGATTTTAAATTAATGCGAAAACACAATGATCACCCCTGTGCCTAAATAAATCAAGCCTGTGTCACATCGGGATAGGCAGAGAGTATGGATCTCCACTTTTACGATCTTGGCAAACCTCTCTTGCTTCTCTCGAATTAGTCCTATCATACACGCTCGTTTATTCTAGGAACTTCCGACTTGGCCCTTCTTTAATACCTCTTCTACCTGATTAAGGTACGTTCACCTCGGTCTTCCTATACCAACTCTTTCATTCACTTCTGCTCTATATATTCGGGCAGTAGTTTTACTTTCGTCCATCCTTTTTACACGTCCATACCATCTTAACATTTCTTTCTCTATTACTGTCACAACATCATTTTTTACATCACATCGATCTCTAATCACACTATCATTTAATTTATCTCTCAAACTCAAAATATACATGCTTCGAAGTGCTCCCATTTCAATAGCATTTATTCTACTCGCGAGCTTCTTCTGTCATATCCATCTTTCACTACCATATGTCAGTGTTGGAACCAACACACGTCTATGAACAGCCAGTCGTGCCCTTTCTGATACATTATGGATGCACATAAAAGATAAATTATTATTAAATACGCATAAAAAATATAAACTATTCTTAAGTAAAACCTATTCTCTCATGCTCATGTGGTTATTTGAGATCTGCAGAGTTTATATTCAAGGTGAATTAAATAAATACCATATTTTAAAATAATAACTATTTCTGTTAGTAAAAGTTTAGATAGATTTTTGGACGGACAAAAATTGATTTAATTCAGTTATCTCAAGTATAAGGTTATGATAAGCCTAAGTATTAGAACGAGCGTACGTTGTTCTTTTAGAATATAACTGAAAGTAAACACGTTCTGGTAAACACGTTTCGTATTGCGATGAACATTTATATATTAACCAAGAAAATATGTGATTTGTATTGGTATAAGTCGATAGCATCGTCTTTTCTGGTTTCATTATTTCACTTTTTACTTTTTTGACCGACGTTTTGGTTAACTTACTCTTGCTTAGTTACGTTGTGCTACTGAAATTATATGGACCAATTAGTTCCCATGGCTTAGTAAAATAAAGAATGAAAAAACAAATCAAATATAGTTATCTTTCTATCTAATATAAATAAAGTTTTGTATAAACTAAAATATCTTTATTATATTTCAAAGAGGATCTTTGGTTTGCTGGTATTAGAAACAATCACGCAATTTATAGTAGTTATTTAGACTTTTATTAAATATACTGGATGAAGCCACTAAATACAAAGAAGCGGGTTTTTAACAAAGTTTAGTTCAGTAAATTATATTTTATGTTGGATAACATCTGGGTTCACACGATATTTCGGTAACAACTCCATGTTTTAATGATGTCTCTGAGAAACTATTGTTGCTCCGGGAAGAATTCAGTCGCTCAGTAACAGCTAAAATGTGCAAAAATCTATTAAATAAAAAGCCAGATTTATCGCACGAGAGCATATACCGGGATAAAAAGTTTTTGTTGTTTCCAGACAAATTATCTGGGAGCCAAATTTCACTTTGAACTTTCTTTTTTATTGACAGCGCACGCGTTTTCACCCGCGTTAAGTTGTATAACAAACCTAGAGTCATTTATGCTGCGCTGTTATTGGTTCTAGCGTGATGGTATATAATATAGTCTATAGCTTTCCTCTATAATTGGACTACCCAACAGTGAAATATTTTTTCAAAATGGACTACTGGTTTCTAGGATAAGTTTTCTTTCATTGCCATCTTGAAGATATTATGTCACTTAACCCAGTAATTTCCTTGCTTCTCACCCTTGTAACCGGAACACAGCAATGCGAACACTGCTATTTAGTAGAAGTAGGTGAGAGTAAGGTATCAATACAGACGACCTTTTCTAAGAGGTTTTCCTTATGCATATGTCAAAGATTTCCAATCCATCCAATCATCGATACAAACTATCGCGTAATACTAGGATCTGTGCAAAAAAAGTAACTAAATAAAATTTTGTTACTTGCATTGAAACTATACGAGTGAATTATATGACTTCAAAAATATTACAAAATGTATACAAACCTCCAGTTTACCGAGCGTTTTTCTATGATATGATATTTAAAACATACACTCTGTAGAGTGAACTGACTTCGTATTTTAAACGAACCTGGATACAACGCTCGCTATACATAGAAAATCATCGTGCCCTATTTAAACTTGAGGACTATTTGCGCAAACATAGTCAGATTTAAAGCAGATTGTATGCAAGGCATAGAAGCAAATGTAGATGTTACAAAATATCTGTATTCTTGACACAATTCCAAGAACGTGTATGTATTAAGCGCTACTATTTTGTTGGTGGACTATTTTCGCGCACAAATAAAGAAGTATTCTTAACTTTTTTGTGAAATAGTATTAAGAAACGTTGTAAATCACAGCGACCATTGTAGAAGAAAAAAAATGACAAATATATATTTTTTCTTAGAAAGCTTTATAGAAATATATTTGGTGGTATTTAGGAACAATTTGTTTAATTTGTATTTAAAATTAAATCTATAAAGTTGGAGTATTTTTCTTGTACTCGAATATTGTAGATTTATTTGTTTAAAAACCACAATATATCTTACAAGCCATTTTAATTTCTTTTATGTTTTGTTCGTTTTTAGATGCCCGGAGGATGCCGGAGGCACAGTAAAAGTTATCATATCTTGTGCGCCAAAGGTTGTGGTTTTGATCCGCACCAAGACAACTATACGATGTTTTAGGGTTTGAGAACAAAAGTTTCTGATATGGCCTAGTGGGTTAGTGAATTGAAGTGGCAGTAGGCAGGGTACTTAGTACGCAGAACCGATAGCCGATGGTTCCATAAGGTTCTGGGATGGAAAACACGTACCAGCAAGCGCAGCGTTGGACCCCCACACAAAAAGTGAACTGATGATTTGACTAAAACCACAGTATCCCGCTGGACACAGGCCGTATTCAACTGGTCTTATTGGAAAACAATTGAAGAGGCTTATGTCTATGGATTTATTCTTAGTCCAGACAAAGATCAACATACTCAGGTGTTGAATATTAAAGTATTTTATTTGTGGTTTCTCAGTTGTCTGATGTTTGTAGCTCAAGTGTTTCAAGTGACTTTCTTTGGAATCAGAACACATGAGATGTTTTTAGTGTTAAGAATACGAGCGAACAAAAATAAAACCTGATGCAGAACGCACGCAGCCCTATGAAACTATTTGATTGACTTTAAAGCTACTTTTGTGAAGACCACGTCGACAAACAAGCAAGTAGCTTGAGAGTAAGCATCACATCAGCGTATAGACATTCGTAATAATACAGGGATACCACTAGAGCATTGTCAACCATGTGACTTAAACATGTTGTGTCACATTACTCAGTAATTTCAGTACCTCTCACCCTTTAAACTTATACACAGCTATGCAAACTGCTATTTAGCGGTAGATATAGGTGAGAGTGAGGTACTAAAGCAAACGACATTTGTATGAGGTCTACCTCATGTGACCCATTTTTTAATTGTATCGGTGTCCGTCCGTTTATCCATATTATGTTGCGTATGATTATTATTATCGAAGTTTCCATGAAAGCCACAAAATAACCGCAACGTCAAACAAAAAATGTAAAAAGTTAAATAAAGGGCGTTTTAAAAAATAGTTTAATAACGGTGGAGAACGCGTAAATGTTAGAAAATATTATGAATAAATAAGCGGTTGAATATTTCTTACTTAGTGAAGTCCACACGTGCAAAGTCGCGGTCAGAAAGCTAATTTAGAACACAACATTCTAAATGGTTGTTAGACCGTTACGAATAGACGAAATAACATTGTCTCGGTATGTAGCCGCAGTAATTACGTTCGTTTCTCACTTAAATATCTAAATTTATCATCTCCAGAGCTTTACCAACTTATTGTTCAAGATTTGAACGCATTTAACCGTCTGTGTATCTTTAAATGTACAGTAATTACCGTAACTTGCAAGATAAAATTATCATTGTTATTATGTTAAACTATACTACACTTATATTAATGTTATGGTGTTATTTTCGCGTTTTGCGGTCACGAGACTTATTAATAACAATTATTTAAGTGTGCTTTAATTAGTTTCTGTTTCTGAGCATCTTAGTCAGCTTAAAAATAATTTTTTTTTCATCCTTTTAGGCCTAATCACATGCACTTTTTTATTACACCAGGTCGACAAAATAAGCATACAGTCCGCGTGAGTGTCACCGCAGCTTATAGATATTCATTATATTACATTACTCAGTAATTTTCTAGTTTCTCTCACCCTTTATACTGAAACACAACAATGCAAACACTGCTAATTGGCGTTAGAAATAGATTGTAAAACATTTATCTTTAAACCAAACATTTGAAAGTTTTTAACACTTTATGCGGTGTCTTTGAAAAATTATCATCTGAAAAAGGATTTCAGTTGCCCAATAATCCATATAAATTTATTATAACAGTATGGCAGCAGCATTCCGGTCGCTTGGCTACGCTCTATGATTATCACCACGCCTGCCCAACGCAGCATGTATGAGCAAAATTCTAACTTGCTTGAGGAGTTATATGTCCAGTAGCGGACAATCTATACCTGAGTAAAAATTTGGATGGGATTCCCAATATTTATTACTACGAACTCCTACGTACTTCGAAAAGCAGGTGAATTTGGAATCCTTAAAACCCACTAAGCCACATTTTTTTTATTACACCGGTTCGACAAATAAGCAAACAGACGACCATTGTACGAGGTCTAACTTTTGTGACCCGCGTGATCAAATAAAGTCCTATCATCTTTATTTAACCATAATATATATTATCAGCCATTAATTAATGTATCCAATAATAATTAATGGCTGATAATATACGCTATACTTATTACGTTTTAAATTTTGTCTAATCATATCTGAAAATTTCTACCAATATATTCGTTAAAAAATATTTCAAAAGTTTTGTAATTAAATTGTTTAACATAAATGCCTGTAAAAAGAGGTGTATTATTTATTTAAAACCTTGTTCGAAACCACAAACAATTTGTTTTCAACTAGCCAACACGTTACGTTGAGGATAACACATTAAAATTAAATTGACAACAAAATCAAATTGCAATAATAACCATGTTTATAAACGAAGTCTATTGGGGAAAAACAAACTTTAAAGGACTTATACGTTTATAATATAAACGTATGCATTCTATTTGGAATAATATTTTTAAGCCACATGTTATGAATAAATAAAAGAATATTACACACACAAAATTAAACATTGTCCTGCCTCCGAGATAAGTAGCTTAAAGCACTTGTGTTACGGTTGTCAGGTAACAGAGAAATTATAAATATTATCATCGTCATTATTTCATCCATTAGAAGTCCAATTCCCCCCAAGAAAGGAGGAAATTTGCCCATAATTGCCGCGTTGGGCAAGAGTGTTGGCATTCGCAGAACGCAGCTCTTGCGACGGGGATGCTGCAACCCATCCCGCCCCTGCATTTTCGCTGCACTGTTTCGGATGTATATACCGCCATCTATCGGTTTTGGTACCTCAGTTGCTTATTACGTCACCTGGTACAGGGTTAGTACTGTTCTACTCTGCCTCACGTATATAACATCCAAAACTCATCTATAACAACCAAACACTGAGGAAACAAATGTTCCTCACATTAATGTCTATCCTGAGTGGGGGTCGAACCCAGGATACTTGGCGCATGGAAAAGGGACACTACTGAATGCTCCATCGGGCAATAATGGGCCCGTCACATGTCTCATCCATAGAATTCACTGCCACTGCTGTCTAGCAGGCATACCGTGCGAGCCATCTTTGTAATCGAAATAGTTGTCAAAGTCAAATAAATATTTTATTTAAAAAGATATAAATCGCCGTGTGGTACCGGCGGAGTAAAATAGTACTACGATAGACTAAAGTCACAGAACCGACAGGTATATCCATCTGGAACAATGCAGCTCAAATATACAGGGCGGGGATAGGCAGCAGAATCCCCGTCACGAAAGCTGCGCTCTGCGATTGCCAACACGCTTACCCAGCGCGGCAATTATGAGCAAAACACCTCTTTTCTTTGAGAGGTCTATGTCCAGCAGTGAACTTTCAATGGCTGGAATAATGATGATGATGTTATCTTACGCACTTTCAAATCGTCAAAAACAATAAAAATATATAAAAGTATAGATTTGCGTATTACAATATTACACAAATGGTCGATGTCCCTTTTTACCTTTTAATGTTAAGAGTCATTTAAGCAAACAGGTCATTGAGTGTCTTACTTTATAAATAATATGCTGGCTCCAGGCGGGTGTTAAGACTTTGTTTATAGCTGGATATTTACACAAACCTGAAAAGAGCCTGCAAGAAATTCTGATGGGGATACGGGTTTCAAAAACACCTA
Source organism: Heortia vitessoides (assembly GCA_020976665.1). Classification (NCBI taxonomy): domain Eukaryota; kingdom Metazoa; phylum Arthropoda; class Insecta; order Lepidoptera; family Crambidae; genus Heortia; species Heortia vitessoides. The sequence goes on from JACJUM010002878.1 coordinate 15,905,358, forward strand.
CTGTTAGGTATTATTGGAACACATACTAAGGTCAGAACTAACAAACCGTTGTCTTGAAATGAGATTAATGATCCGTAAATAAGTCTATAAGATATGCAAATTATCCTCAAAACATATATACAAGAAATAAAAAAAATACAAATGCTTAGTATTTTTATAGGTACTATCATAATAAATTTGATTGAGCTTTATAGACATTTAATGAAAATGAATGCAAGGTTAAAGTTTATAGCCTTGTTAATTTGCCCAAGTCATAAAAAAACTGCCAATATTAATGTAAAGCACGCAACGTTCATAAATGCGATGGAATATGGATAATGAATTTACAACGGTCTTTGCATTAATATTAAATGGTATCAAAACATGATTTTGATGTTACTCATGTTTGATGAGTTTGATTACTATGCATTAAAAATACGTTAGTTCACTTTTCTACTGCTGTAGCGGGATTCTACCTTATATTACACCATTAGGTACTGGTAGAGTGGATCAGTACCTACCCCCCTCTTTACCAAGTAAGAGGCAACTGACGGAACCGACAGATAGCTGTATATCTGAAACTGAGGAACTCAAATATAAAAGGGTGGAAATAGGCAGCAATAATTTTGCCCGATCATGGGCAAAGTCCTTTTTTCTTGGGAAGGCTTCTATCTAACCGTGGACTTACTGCAAATCAAAATAAAAAAAAGAAATATTTTGTGAATGTAATAAACCAAATACTTTTGAAAAAAAATTAAAACGGCTTTATCGTGAATCTCTCAGTATCAAATTTTGGTCTTTCTAAGAAAAAGGGTAAGCCGTGTGGTACCGGCAGTGTTTCCAATCTCCCTTTGTCTCTAGTATCTCCCCTTGTCCCAGGTTTTGTTAGAGGTGACTTAGGTATCGGAACCTAAAAATAGCGGTATATTAACGTTGTTCAAACTCAACACGGCAGGGATGGGCAGAAGGATTCCCGTCGTGAAGCGACTGCTACCAAACCTGCTTAACGGTGAAAATAATTAAACCTATAATTATTTTTCGAAAATAAACAGTACTTAGCCTTTTTTAACCACCCTTATTTGATAATCTAATAGCCATAAAATTTAATAGTAAAAAAATAGCTATAACTTGAATGGACGTGGCTGCGGTGGCAATTGCAGAGCGTAGCATCAAGATAGGCTTCAAAACAGGCTGCTGCTCAGACTTAGACATATTTTGTATTTTATCTATTCTTGAAATTCATATCATAGAATAATTTAAACATAGAAAGAGGTTACAGCTACTTAATGAAAACATAAATCCTATGAGCTTAGCACATTACGTCACATAGCCCAGTAATTTGACTTCCTCCCTTACCTTTTAACGAGAACACAACAATTCAAGAACTGTTTTTTCCTGGTAGTAAGAGATGAGAAAGTACCCAGTCAGCATTACCTCAAGTTTCTGCGAGTTAAGCCGTGACTTCGTTAGAATTTGGTTTCCAATATAAAATGTTTTGTATTCTTACCTATAAACACAATATACTATACAATACACTATTACATATAAATGTAAGAGATCGAATGTATTATTAAAAAATATATTTTTTTATATGACTATCTTCCTTTTGTATTTTCATTTGCATATCTTTATGTTGTTCAGAAAACATATATAATAAGCCAACAGCGAATACATTATAAGGTGAGTATACGTATTTTGTTAAGTCTAGCTGGATTTTTAAGACTTGAATCCGAAATAAGTCGCTCAAAGTACTTGTGTTACGGATATAAGAAAACAAAGGAAGACGAATAATAAATGTCAAACTGAAATACATATTTTAACACCCAGACATAGAACAAACATAAATATTATCATGTAAATATTTATCCTGGGCGAAGATCAAATACATGACCTTGACAAAAAGGTCGCTTAAAGTTACGGACACCACGCAACATTTATTCAACATATAAATTTTGACGGTGTACAAAATAGGAATCGTTACCATTCTCTTCAAACATTAGAACTTTTTATTTAATATGGTTTATTTTATGTGGGTTCTGTAACATCTCAGACTATCTATTCCAATGGCTGTAATGAATTTATCATCATTACAGCCATTGGAAATCCACTGCTGGATACAGGCTACCCAAGAAAGGGGAATTTTGCCCGTGATTGCCGTACTGTGCGACGGGGATGCTGGATGGATATACCGCCATCTGTTGGGTCTGTAGCTTATTCGCCTCTTACGACACCTGATACAGAGGTAGGTACTATTCTCATTTATCGGTAACTTACGTACCTCATCACCTATATTCTCTACCAGTTATTTATAACTACCCTAAGGTTGTCTGAAAAGGTTGTGGGATAAAGCCGCCTATAACATTTTATTAGTTTAATACATTCCTTTTATATATCGTCACATTAAATTTTACAGCTCGTTATATAATAAAGAATAAAATAAATAAGCATAATACAAGAACGTTTAAAACCTAGTTTCCTAAGGAATTCCCTCAACCCAGTAACTTCACTGCTTCTTTCACCCTTCACTGAAGTAACAAGCGTTCTCAAGTACCTAGTGTATCGTCCTGTGCACGATTGCTACCTCATATTTGTAAGGCTGTCTTGTCAGAGAATATAGACCAAGGCTAACCTCTGTTGACGACGTCAAAACTATGTATATAATAAATATTTTGCATACAGCTAACAAAATATGTTTCAACTACTCCGTAACTGCGCTATTCTTCGATACTTAATAACATCTGCTATCATCATCTTCACCATATGAGCCACTGGACGTCTACTGCAGGACATAGATCTCCTAAACTCCTCCCTGAAAAGAGTTCAGGATGTCGATATATTTGAAGCGGTGCTAAACAAATTCCTGTTTTCCTTATTTATGGGTTACTTTTATATGTATTCTAATTAAAATCAAAAAATTTCTTGTACTAATTATATATTACGGCCCAAAAAATTTTTTGACAATAAATAGAATTAGTAGAATTTAAGCTCTTACATAATACTGATGTTGATATTTTTTATATTAGAATTTAGGCTGTAATGTTACAATGAGTTGTAAGATTAAAACACAATTGATTGTTTTATAACCGTTTTTGAGTTATTTATTTATATAATAAACAAAACAAAGATTACAAGGACAACGCAAGTATTTTCAAATCACGTTTCAAACATTTTAGAAACTACATTAAAGAACATCGCAGTACCAAATGAGATCCAATATAAAACGCAAAGACACTGTCATGTTTTAAAATTGAAAACGATAACTTAAAATGAAAACTTTTTTAAAACAAAAAGCACTTACCTAAAATGTTTGCGAACAATAATGATTAGTAGACTGAATAATCGATTTCAACCACAAATAACTTGACAAACAGTCACCGCTTTAAGATCGAAGGAATCTCGTGAAATTTCGCCTGTGCAAGTCGCAAGAGGAATTTGAATATGTTGACGAGTTACTGTCTTGTCTCTTGAGGCTATTTTTTGGTTTCACATGAGAGTCCTTGAAGACCCTGTCCAACACTTGTCTTATCGTGGAATGCTTGCGCTCTAAAGGATTCGGATACATGTTGCCGGCCGGTGCGCGCAGCAACGCGTGCGTTGCAAGAATGCAGCCGGCCGGTTGCGGTTCTTGTAACATCGGGGATCAAGTTCAAAGGCGGTCGATGTTACTATGACGTTATGAAACGTTTGGTAAGATTTTACCGATCCGAACATGTTATGTTGTAAGTAACGCTTCTTGCTAAACTAAAGGTAAACCTTTGCATAATATTGTAGGTGTTAGTTTGGAATCGTGTTTTAAATGGTATGTGCACGAGATACTATTTCAACAGTTCTCGACATTTTATATACATACAAACGACGACGACAAAACGCTATAACTATCATAGAAAAAATCATCATACTAAAATCCTTGCACTTACTAAAATTGAAATTATTATTTAGTATATTACACAGAGAGGTAATATCTTCACGTAGGGTTTTCACTGGTCTAATTAATGGAATTCCTTTTCTTTATCCTTTTGACGGGCTCTAATAACACGGATAGTAACAATCCTGGCTTATCCACCAAAAGTCTTGGGTTCGATCCTCACCAAAGACGAATATCTATATGAAGATACTTATGTTTGTTCTGTGCCTGAATACTAAATGTCTCATGTCCGTAACAAAAGTGCTTTAAGTGATTTACCTCGGAGTCAAATCAATGTAAGAAGTGTTATGTGTGACTGCAAAGTTTATTAATAAATAGATAATATATCTATTTATTAATAAACTTTGCAGTAATATTATCGACTATTCTCAATTATTGACCGCAGTTAACATATTTAACGTAACTTACAAAGCTACCAGAAGATTACTTAATTTGAGTGTCTACAGACTCTCAAGGTTGCTAAATTGGTTACAATACTAATTTAGGCTTTTATTTGCCTTTAACTCAAATAGTACACGTGTATATTCTCGATTAAAATAATATGTAAGTTCAAAAATAATGTAATAAAATATTATCATGAGAATTGTATATAACTATTTATAGTTATTGTATATAAGTATTACACTAGATCGACAAACAAGCGTACAGTCCGCGTGTTAGTAAGCGTCACTGCAGCAAATTTGCAAAAAATTGCAGCATAAAATGCTTGTGATATTGCAAGCGTATATTTCAAAACTCTACATCCATAGCAAAGTTTTAACAGGGAGACAAATGTACTACCAAGAACTTATTCTCAAACAGCATAAACTCTGAAACTAGAAAATAAACCAACTCTTAGTACAAGAAAGTACATCAAACTCCAAAATATACATCAGTCATGTTGTACACAGTTCGCACAACGATTTCCGAAATTCGCAGGACCATTTATTTATAATAGGAATGACAATGAAATAAATACTCATGACATAAACAAACACAAATGCAAAGCAACAGTAAGGGAAAGGCTTTTATCATTGGACTATAATAAGACAGTGGAATTGCTAACAATGCTAGACTGGACTATATTTATTATTAATATATTTTGTATATATATATATATATATGTATATATTACAGCATTATATTCACAGTATAGCTTCAAATTCTATGTATTCGAGAGAAAAAAATAATTATGTAATATAAACGTAAATGCTATGTAAACCTGTTATTATATTAGACCATAAACACACACATTCACACACATTAATTCACCTGCACATTACAAAGCAGAAGTGCCTATAAGAACAGGCTAGACCTGATTTAGGTACTTAAGCATCAAAATTTATTTTAGTTTAAGATTCCTTTTGTTCAATACAGTTATTATTATTTTACGACCATTGTAAGAGAACTACCCTGATATATTGAGTAATTGAAAATTTTTATATGTATTTAAGGTCACTATTGCTTTTAATTTCGTGTTTGCCCTCAAGTAGGTGAGCAGTTTAGTTGTTTATATTTGGTAAATTGTATTTTTTTATATATACAATACAAAAACCGGTATTATCTGGATCGCTCTGGCAGATGCGTTATATATAATTATAATAGAAAAGGAAATACATAGTTCGGAATCACAACATTGTTTATGTTGCTAGAAGACTACAGTTGGATATAGGCGTCTTCAAAATACCGATTATACCTAGCCCGCATGCTGCACGATCCTGTGATTTTAATTAACTTATAATGCATAACCTCAAAGTTATAATGACCAGTCCATAGACATGTGTATACTAATTTTGCCTAATGCACGGAAGTGTCCTCTGCGACCTCAATAGGACATTTGTGGAGCCCAATGACGCAAATAGTAGTGGTCCTGTCTCGTGCGCCAAAGGTCATGGGTTCGATCCCACCTAGGGCGAATATTTATATGATGATATTTGTGTTTGTTCTGTGTCTGGGTGTTAATTTTATGTATTTAAGTAGTAAATTTGTGATTCCTCTGTTGTCTTATATACGTAAAACAAATACTTTAAGCGACTTATTATGTAATCAGGTCAATGTATGAGAATATATTCATAGAAAAAAATTAAAGAAAAAGTTTTTTTTATTTTATGTTGCAGGAGATACAAATGTATTCGCTGGCCAATGTACAATACTAACAATATTAATCAATGCAACATTATTTTGTTGCAATGTTTATGTGATCATTCAATTATATTATTATTACCTATTTATATCATTAAAAATTAATTCTTGAATGATATCAACATCATTGATACATAACTAATATCAATTTTGTTTTACACATTGTCAAGTATATATTGTTTTTTCAAAATGACATCATAACGGGCTTGACGGTACATTCATTGTTGGTTCACGACTCAGTACTAACATTTGTGATTTTTTTCTTAATCTGAGTGTTAGTTATATATAAAAAGAAATCGTGTCACGTCGTTTATCTGCGATGAAGTTCTAAAGTAATGAATCGATATTTATAAATTTTTGCTTACTTGATCCAACTTGAGAGACAGGATAGCTTATATATCAACTTTTTGCACAGATTACCCGTCAGTGAGCGGCTATAGGAAGCGTTTCAGCAGCCTTTAGACGCTCGTAACATCGTAAAGATATTACTAGCGCGATTTCAATCTTGACACTCGAAGACATTATATCATTAAAGATAATGATCTAGTAATTGCTCTGCCTCTATCACCCTTCAAACCGGAATACAGCAATGCGAACACTGCTATTTGGCGGTAGACATTGATAAGAATGTGGTACCAATGCTTGCAACCTTTGTACGGGGTATTTTTCTACTACTTCTTGCAGTCACATTCCTCCTTATTCCAATTGACTCATGAGATCTACAACACAACAATGAGATCAATGAGAACAACAATGAGAACAATGAGATCAACATCTAAAGATAATTATGCTATGATTACATTGTTGTTTCCATTTCAAAGAGGAGACAGTCAGCGGAATTACGAGGTAATTCTAAGATCACTAGGTAGGCGACGCGCTAGTGATATCATTCTTATAATACCAGTATTTATAATGACGCTTACGATCACGCAGGCTGTATTCTTTCCACTCTTATTATTATTATGCAGTGACGAGTGAGTTAGCACGTAGATAACTAGATATAAGCATCTCCAAAAAAGGAGGAACCAGTCTATAATTACCGCGCTGGGGGGTGTGGTGACAATTGCAGAGCCCAACTTCGCGACGAGGTTGCTGCTGCCCATCCCCACCCTGTTGTATTTAAGTTGTGTCGGATGGATATACCGCCATCTATCGGATCCGGTACCTAAATCGCCCTTTACGACACCTGATAGAGGGAGGTACTATTCTACTCTCACTGTACTATGAATTTTTTTCGCAGTGAGGTACCACGGTGAAATAAATTAATATATATCATTTTCTACCAGGGAACAAACAGAAATTAGAGCGTAATTTATCAAATGCATATCAAAAGAGTCACCCACCACTATGTGCGCATTATATTTATTTTATCATTTAATATAGCACTTATTATGTCTTAAAATATTACAGTAACTGTTATGTTCATATATTTATCTGTCAAAAGGAATCTTGCTATTACAGTTGTAGGCTTGTTTGTTCAACATATTAAATGGTATTAACCAGAGGGTTCATATGGAGAAAAAAACAGTTTTTCTAGTAATTAGATCTTAATTGTATTATATATTAAATTTGGCCCGATGGTACATTGGGTAGTGTCAATGGTCGGGGGTTCGATCCCTACCCAGGATGAATATTTGTAACATGTATATTTGTGTTTGTTCTTTGTCTTTAAGTATTATATTTGTGTTTCTTCCAGTGCAGTACAAATGCTTTGAGTGACATCTTATGGAGTTAAGTAAATATGTAAGGCTTAGTGGAAATTTTATTTATTTCAAGTTACCAGATAAATTGTTCTCATAGAGATTCCTGTCGGTGGTCGGACAAGGAACAGACGCTGTTGTGAGAGTCCATTAGTCATCATAGATTTAGCAGCCTTAGTACGTCTACCGCTGGACATTGTCCTCTCAAAGAAAATGAGAATACGTACTATAATTGCTGCACTTGGAAAGCGTAGTGGTAATCGCATAGCGTAGGTTTGCGACTGCAATGGGCACCTATCCTAGCCATGTTCCAGTTGAGCTGCACATTGATAATACATGAAGAGATAAATAATTAAAGACATTATGTTACGGACATGACACAAAAGAGGAACCACAAATTTAATACATAAATACATATTTTACACGCAGTCACAGAACAAACACTAATATTATGATGGGACCAACGACGCAAATGGTAGAGATCCTATTTAGCATCCCAAAGGTCGTGGGTTCAACCACCTAAGACAAATATATAAATGATGATTTTTGTATTTGTTCTATGTCTGAGTGGATTTCAAATATGTGTATGTATGTATATTTGTGATTCCTATATTACCTGATGTTACAGTCAATTTCAAATGTATTACGCATAATTTAAGCGACTTATCATGGAGTCAGATTAAATCATGAGATGTTGTGTGAATTTATTATTATGGTATAAATATACCTTTACCCATAAAATAGGATCATCTGATCTATCAATGCTATGTAATACTCATAGTTTAAATTTAATTCGTAACACTCTCTAATATATGTATAAAACTTAACACACAACATTTAAGCAAATAATGATTTTACGTATCTTCTACGCCGACATTAATCTGACCGGAGACCCGAACCAGGTGTGCGTACAATTAAATTCTGTATAAAAACTACCCGACCCTACCCATACATCTCATTTGTTAGTAACATCTGGCAGTCCCAGGAATTTTCCCCTATTGTTTTCTCATGAAAATAACTTAATGATTAGGCATTAATACCTATATAGTAGAAACAGTTAGCAAAAAGCAAAACAAGCATAAAAGAATAGAGAATATTTAATATTACATATTCCATTAAAATTACGAATGAATGCATTTCACTATGACTCTACCAGCAGTAACCCCGCGGTTTTCTTAATTTCTCGTTCCTGTTAAAGTATAGAAATAAAATAAAGCTTATGTTATTTGCTTATTTTTGACGGGCCTGATGGCCTGGATAGTTATGATATCTTGAGTGACAAGAGTCGTGAGTTTGCTCCCTACCTATGACAAATATTTATATATTTATGTCTGTTCTGTGTCTGGATGTTAAATATATGTTTTAAAGTAGTATATTTGTGCATTCTCTGTTTTGTAATGTCCGTATCAGAAGTGATAATGAAATATTTTTCGTAAAGGATTTTGCAGATTTTGAGGTTATTTATTACATTGTTCCATTTTAGCATGGGATCTCTAATAAAAAATATAGCCTGTGTTGTTCAGTGCCGATGTAGTTTTGACAAAAAAGAGAATTGAAAAATCTGTCAAGTAGTTTTTGAATTAAATCTTTAAAATAATAAATCTAATTTAAATTGATTATAAAGATGAAGCATTTAATGTTACAGGTTCACGTAAAGGCTTCATTTTTCAAGATGAAAATTTGCCTCTAACAAACAAAAAGCTCCGTTTTCTACTAGAAAAATAAAATTAATCACGATAAGCAATGACGACCGCAGTTATGTTATAATAGCGTACGTATATTCAAATATTAGTATGTTCGGTTAGTCTAATAAAATTCATATTGTTTATAAAAATGATAATTAATCTGAGATTCCATTAATGAATATTAATGATGTGAAAATATCTACATCACATCTTTTTATAGACAATCCTTTACAGCTCAGACTGTTCGTTTGTGTAATGCGCTTCCCGTAAAAATCAGATGTGTGCAGTTCCTGGTGAAAGAGCATTACCTGTCATTAAAATTGCTCCTTGCTTTGACTATGGTATCTTTTGATCTATTATTTATTTATATAGTATACGATATGCGATACGGCCGCTCATTATACTTTTATTTTAAATTCATATCTAATTTTATCTGTTTGACTGGTGTTCAATAAAGAATATTATAATTATAATCTTCTCAGCTCTAGGCTAGTTAATTTGCATTGCATTTACGGGCTTAGCCAAGTAAATACAATGTTTTAGGTTAGTTCAGGGAATAATATGGTGGGTGTGATTTAGTGTCGTCAATTTGCATGAACTTTTAAACTATTCTGCAGGAGTTTAAAATAGCGGCCTTTTGTAGGCTAATGTGAGTAGATTAATTAAGATCTAATAATAATTTTAGACTGGAGAAGAGGTGCAAAGGAATTACTTTTGAGCTTGAAACAACGATGGGGACTATATAAACCTTCTCTTGCTTCCAGATTTTTGTTTCTTCTTTAAGTTCAGTGTACTCCTGTATGTTACTCGTAATTGTTTTATGAATATTGTGTATATTTAGAACTATAATATTAATAAGGAAAGTACTTTAGTATTATTTTTAAGAAATATTTTTGTAGGTTCATATTCTAGGAAATGACGTCTGATGGGACCACAAAATTCAAATAAAGCCATATACCTAAATTTGTATGCAAGGAACCCACGTCATGCATACTATATATATAGAAATATAAATATACTAAACTAGTCAACAGAGACTAAATCTTTAAAGCAAATTTCGCACGCTTATCATTATCAAAATATTACTGCATGTAAATTTGGCTCAAATGAATTACCGTTGATTGTACAAAACATGTCAGTTTTATTGTTGTTGTATTTTTAAATCGTGTTTAAGTGTCGGTAAGAGTGGAAGATTTTTTAACGTGTAAACAGCAGCTATTTATAGTCTTCAATGTATTTTTTTATGGATAGATTTCTTTCCATTCTATTTTTGCATGACTTTGACAAAACTATGAAGATGACAATACGATATCCTAACATTAACGCTTTCACTACTGTTATTTAAACCGATTTTTAAATTATTTCAACTGCTAAATTTTAAACCTGCTACCGTATGGTAATTGAAAACCGACAGATGGCAGTATTTCCACTCTATTAAAATATATCATGTATTCGGGTCTAGTTTACTTGTAATTGTAAGTCTTTGTAATTTTATTTTATTACTCAATTTGACTCCATTTGCCAATGTAATCCCAGTCGACTATTATTATGGCAAACAAATTATGACAGAGATATTGAACAAGTGAGTGCCATATACTGTGGTCACCTAGACTAAATACAGTATTATGGCAGTATAATGGCATAATGGCAGTATCTACACTCGATTAAAATTATGAGAGAGAAATTGAACAAGTGAGTGTTATATACTGTGGTCACCTAGACTAAATACAAGTTAAATTAAAACAGTCCTATTAAAGCTGACCCGTATATTGTCGTAAATTACAAATATTTTCATTGCAATCTCGATAACAGACGGCGCTGTCTATATAATTGATTACAATTTACAACCTTGCTCCAATAATTGACGTTACTGTGACAAGGTATTTAAGTCACATGCAAGGGCTGGCTTGACAGTGCTTTAGGATACTTTAACATGAGATTATGAGATGGGCACCCAATGGTGTAGAAATGAACAAAAAACACTTCATTTTGAAATATTGTCTAATTGAATTAATAATTTTCTAACGAACAGAAAAGCTTCCTACGATTAAAGTAATTCACACATATTCACCTCTGTCGGCACTCCCAGAGTACCACTGTATTTTTCTTAACACTTATCCAGCTTCAAAGGCTTTAATTTCATTTGAATATAGATAAATTAATTATTTACTTGCATTAATTAGAACACACATCTAAAATAGGTACACAATAAGTGCATTAAAAAATAAAACATCATATAGGCCGTGACGATACAAGCGGTTAAAGCTATTTGTTGCCCACGGAAAAAGCAACACATCTTATGTCATCATCCTGCTGGAGAGAGACACGAAGAAGAACATAACAGCATGGTCGTACATACATAAACATCAACCGTCATCCAGAAATCACCACTCATTAGCTTACACCATCTGTGGCACTATAAGTGATGTCCCGATAGCAGTACCATTTTGTCTGCAAGACTTTAGTAATGAATACATTTTCTACCAATAAAACGCTCAACTATCACCACTGAATTCTTTATAACAATTCAGTATGTAAATAATAGGTGACGGTATATCGTTTTATTAATTTCACGTATTAGCATTAACTACCAGATACTTACATGTCACGTCGGGCATTTATTGGTCTTCTAAATCGTTGAAAGACATCGTCAATTTTAACTAGAAGACTAATATCAATACCGATTTTAATGCAGAATTCTGATTAGACATTAAATCGAAAGTCTTCAATAAATCTAAGGACCACACCCATGTAAAGATTTTTGTATCAATACACTATAGTCGATACTGAAATATTAAGCTGTATAACTCATACTTACAATACAATACTTCGTAAGTCCTAAAGTGACTACACAAGTTGGGTTTTACACGTCTTCACCCCTTACCCTTTTCAATTTAAGGACTCTCTGATAACCTACTACTTCTACGGGCTACAGATATTTATAAAAAGTTACTTCTGTCTTTTGACTTTATATGAAAGATTACTTTTGCAATATCAAATGTGTAAGAAATCTATCCAAATTAAAATTAATCTCTGAAATTTCACATCCCTGAAAACTTAAAAATAATTCCACTGGCCTGTTCTAACAGTTATACAACTATACATACATCTATCCGGACTATAAAGTAAAATACATATATTCTATTCCAGAGCATAATCCATCTCAGTGCCCAATGTCATCCAAACCTGTTCTCATGGCGTGAACTTTCGAATTTATCATAGTAATAGCCCTCCGCGGTTGCATCCACGGCTAATGCTAGTTCGTAAAAATATGGAAATAAAATACAACTAATTTTATTGTATTAGTAAATAACATAAGCTATATTTTAATATTTAGCTTTTTGTTAATGAAAAAACATATATGTTTAGAAGATTCGAGTTTATTCGTTACAAATCCTACATTGTTCTATTTTAGGTAAAGTATATCTAATTTTTGAATAAACTTATTTTATAAATAAATGTGACGAATAAAAAAGCTTCCTACGAATAAAGTAATTCACACATATTCACCTCTGTCGGCACTCCCAGAGTACCACTGTGACAAATGAATTGTTTTCAATAGTTGGAGACGTCAAGTTGTTGGTATTTATCATTTTCACCATAATCACTACAATACAAATATTTATATAACACATATATTTATTACTGTATTTATATTATATTTGTTGTTTTGCAATGCTTTAGCACCTTTTTTGGCTTGCCTCATGTTTGACAGGCCATACCACGTGGCATTATCTCATTACTACATTGCATTTCCGATAAGTAATCATTCTTTATTATCATATCAGCCATTGGAAATCCACTGTTGGACATAGATCTCTCCACGAAATAAGGTTTTTTGCCCATGACTGCCGCGCTGGACAAAAGTGTTGGTAATCGCAGAGCGCAGCTTTCGCGACGGGGATCCTACTGCCCATTCCCGCCCTGTATATTTGAGCTGCACTGTTTCGGATGGATATACCGCGATATGTTGGTTTTGGTACCTCAGTTGCCTATTTCGACACCTGGTGCAGTGGGAGGTACTATTCTACTACGTCACGGTAAAAAGCAGCAATTATTAAATAAAAAGAAAATTGTATCTTTTGAACATTAGATTATGTTCATTGTCACAAGTATAACATTACAAATACAAAGCCTAGCGTTACATACGAGTGAATTGATACGAAATAAAAGTAGACCACCAGCGAATGCATTCATTACATAAACGCACGCGTTTACGTTACACAGTCGCTGTACCCCTGTTGCTATGGACTTGAAAGGTACGTAGAACTGGATTGTCCACAAGAACCGAAGGTAAGGCAATGTCTTGAGGTACATTACAGAATTAAAGCAATGTTAATTAGAGCGTTAAGCTCCGGAGCATCAATTTACAGTATTAAGAGGCTAAGAATATTATATACATTATGAGATTTAAAGAAAATAATGGATAAAGTTGGTAAGGGTTTGAGGTAAAAACTTGAAAGTGGAGACTCGTTGCTAAATTGTAAAGAGCAATACGATTTTAAACTTTATCTATAAATATGGCCTTGCACCTTTGATAATATTCACATATTTAAATTATGTTAACCTCTTCCAAACAGCTCAATATCCATTGACAATTCGATAATATTATAATAAAAACTTGGACCCACCAACAAAATCAATTTTGAATTAATAAAATATATATGTAGCATAATTTATGTCAGTATTACGCATTTACATTTGCATAACAGCGTAATCGTTATAGATTGCATTGCAAATAAAAAGACAGACGAAGATAATATAATAGATATTTTTTTATTATACCAGATCGAGAAACAAGCATACAGTCCGATAATAAGCGTCACCTAAAACATACTTACATAAAATTTTAGATGATTAAAGAATAAATTCAACCACCATATGTAAAAACTATTGCCGATAGAAGTGAAAACTTGACTAATGACTTGACTAAGGGCCCAGAACCGACAGATGGCAGTATATCCATCCGAAACAGTGTAGCTCAAATTCACAGGGCAGGGATGGACTCCAGCATTCCCGATACGATAGTCACCCTCTGTGATTGCCGTGTTATACGCTTACCCACCGCTGAATTTATAGGTAAAATTCTCCGGATTTCGGGAGGCCTATGTACACCACTGGACTTCTAACGCCTGAATTAATGAAATGCTACTTGAATGTCAATTCCGCAGCCAAGAGTCGGTTGGTTGAAACTACTTCCTAATAAACGAACCTATTGTACCCAGGACAACGCGGGGATCGCGTTATCAAAACAAGAAATTTACTGGGTAATATAGCATAATATCCTCAAGTCACAAGGCTGGCAACGCGTTAGTTATCCTTATGACCCTTATGATACAAGCATCTAAAGGCTGCAGTGCAGCAAGTTTAGTGATATCCTTGTGTTATTACTGTGACGCTTTCTATACCTAAAACTCGAGGGCGCCTCAGAAACCGTACTTTTACTCTAGTGGCCGTCGTTAGGGGCTACTTAGTTGTTTGTTAATTAAGAGGACTACGAAAGCCCCGCCGCGCCAGTGCGATGAGTGCTCCTATTATCCTTGTGTTATTACGAACGTCTATAGGCTGCAGTAGCGCTTTCTATGCCCAAAACTCAAGGGCGCCTCAGAAACCGTACCTTCACTCTAGTAGCCGTTGTTAAGGGCAACTTCGTTGTTTGTTAATTAAAAGGACTAAGAGAGGCACGCCGCACCGGTGGAGTCAGTGCACTATGGTTGCTATGTGCAACCAGTGCAATTATAATTCGACGGCACGAATATGCGTGCAGTCCCTGCACACATGTTCGTGTTCGCCGGTGAAAATACTGTACACTCATAAATAGATGACAAAACTCTACAATCATAAGAGGAGTACACTGAGCTTGCTGACGAACTCAGTGTACGTTTCTACGAAAAAAAAATGTATGTAAAGCGTTTGTGACTGTGGAGTGTAGTCACAGACGAATACGGTGGGAGGACGAGTGAGGGAGGCATTTATTGAAGTTATGCTATCGGATGGGAACGCTGAGCTCGGTATCGGAGAAGCAATCGAACGGATAGCATTTAATCCGTTGGCCTACTTCTCCAATTTCAATTATAAAATTGAATTCTAGCCGAGCATGAAACAATTAAATATTTTACAGGAAAATACGATGAATAGTAGATACAAATATTTACATCTAAGCATTTATAATCGAGAGATCTGTTTTATTATATATATAAGACTAAACTATGTACTACTATATTTTTCAAAATAAATTGCCTTTTTTGCGTTTTTTAATTTTTTTAAATTTTCGTTGCTAATCGTCCGAAATTTAAGTTCTATCAAAACCATCGCTAAATTGGGGCATCGGGCGTCGGGCGCATACGGTAGCGTTTCCGTCTTTTGCACCAAAGGTCGTGGGCCGTCTACCCTAGACAAATATTTATTTGATGAATGTTTGCGTATATAAATTCACTGATTAAAAGTAAAAATAATACAATAATAATTATAATTAAATTTATTTAAATTTTTCCTGCGTCAAACCCTTAGCGTTGACCTAAGCCAAGTTTCAAGCATATTCCCAGGGCATTAAAAAATCAATTTTGTCACCTCACGCCACTTATTACAATGACATTCGAAATACAAATAAACATTTGTGTATTTGATACTCTTGGAGAATTTTACAAATAGAATGCAGCGGTATGTGACTACACTATAATCCATTTAAATCAGTGTAGCTCAAATTCACAGGGCGGACATGGGCAGTAGCATCCCTGTTACGCTCTGTGATTGCCAGCTTGCCCAGCACAGCAGTTATGAGTAAAAATCTCAGTATCTTGGGAGGTCTTTGTCCAACAATGGACTTCATTTCTGATATGATGATGATGCCAATTTTAGACACTATTCTACTCTGCCGGTACTCATTAGCATGAGGTACTAAAACCGACTAATGACTGTATATCTATCTGAAACAGCGTAGATCAATTGCAAGCGAAGCTCTACAATTGCCAATATCCTTTCTTGGGGAGATCTATCAATTGATATGATGATGATACCCCGTTTAACTTTTTTTTTTTTTTTTCATAAACCAATCAACCATCAAATTCTATTTTTTTGCAATCGTAACAGCGAATATAACCTTAAATAACACAGGTGAATCGTACTTTGCTGAACTAAATTGACGTCATAACCTTTACACCAATTGTCGCCAAGGCCTGAAGAATAAACAGATCAATGAGGAAACATGCGATGGAACAATTGAAAACGGGTTTCATCCAGTGCAAGCTGAAATGCTTTGTTGAGTCCACTTACTAGCATGGACTTTGATTCACATCTCTTTTAGCAATAATAAATTTTCAACAATAAATAATTTAAAATATTACACAATATAACCTCAATTACCAAAATTTTAAAAAGTCAATTTTTGTCTGTTCGTTATGTCACGTGATTCTAGCATTCTTCATTGCCAGGCTGACTGACTATAAATAAGCAGGACTAGCCAGTGTAAGTGTGACTCTTCTCCGGCGATTCCCCTTCATTATATCCATTGGACAAATGTCCTCAAGAATTTTGAGAAATAACTTTGCCCATAATTGCGACGCTTAGCAAGCGTGTTGGCAAACGCAGAGGGCAGCATTCGCGACCGAAATGCTGTTGCCGATCCCTGTCCAGTACATTTGAGCTATACTGTTTCGGATGGATACACTACCATCTGTCGGTTCTGATACCTTAGTCGCCTCTTACGACACCTGGTACAGGGGGAGGTACTATTTTACTCTACTGGTACCTTACGGCTTTAGGGCGAAGTTTTAAAAGTAATAAAAAAACAGGTTCTTCCGGCCCTAAAACGCGACTTCTTTCCAGCGACATTTAAAAGCATAGTAAAAAAATAGTTTTATTTTAGTAGTAAAAGTCTAAAGAAATTATTTAAAGGTTCCTGCTGATTGCGGCAAGTTTCAGAAGATTTACGCCCAATGGAATTGTAAGAGACAAGACTTCCTGACGCAACACTAACAATTTTATGTATGTCCTGAACATCATGATATTATCTGAGCTCAGAAATATATTTCTTAAGCGCGATTAAGAACGAAAGCTCAAAACTAATCGATTGAGGTGGGTTAAAGAAAAAAATTCGCCGTGAAGTACTGGTGGAGAAGAATAGTACTTGTCCCTGTACCAGGAGTCGTAAGATCGCAGTTCAAATGCTACATGATGGGGTTGGGCAGCAGCATTTTTTTTTGTAAAGCTTCTCTTTACGATTGTCACCTTCCTAAACAAATGGAAAAAATCCCCTTTTCTTGGGGAAGCCTATGTCCAACTTTCTACGGCTGATATTATGAAAGAAAAAGTCTGTTTATTTGGTCGATACAATTACTTTTTTATATTAATTAAAAAAACTTCTAGCATTCCCTAAATTAAATACGACATAGGCCGGATTTAAAACACAGGTTTATCAGGTTAGATCTTTGGTTCAAACAGCTAACAAAATTAAATCAGATCTCAAACATTCCCTTGCGAGGCAATGATCTAATTTGTTAAACCGTGTCTATTTCAAACATTGTAAATTATCAGTTAATTTTATTCCAAAATTTTGGACGCTAAACCTTGTTATCCTCTTATGATATCACTCGGTAAATTCCCAAAGGAAAAGTAATAACTATCTTCTATATTAAGCACGTAGCGAGCAGCATAATTCAAGTACGTATATATACAGCTGTAATACAACCGCAGCTGACAACGTGTACCTCTTTATAGTTAATCGCCTTTATCAATAACTTGTGATTTTAAGAATAATATAAAATTGTCTATGTATATTTGAATAAATATATTATTGTTATTTATTTTATGACGGAGGGACGATCGGTGGAGAGCTTGACTCATTTTTATCTACCATCCATGGTATTTTCTTATAAAAAAAATACCTTATTCTAATTACTAATATGTCGTTTAGTTGAATATATTAATTAACTTAAATAAAATCAACAAGATTAACACATTTTTTTCTTTCCTTTCTAAAACCGAAGAAAAGACCACTACCAAGTAATGACATAGACAACTGCCCTCACTTAACGTTTCACAATGCAACCTCACATATTTTATTTAATGCAAATAAATGGTCTACCGTTTTGATAAAAACATGCTACATGATAAGTTCGTTAATGAGAGGATTTCCTGCAATGTTATTTAATGAGAATGCACTATGAAATCAGTATTAATGAAACTGCGTAATTAACGGCATTAAAACGCGATTTTTTTAGTGTTTATATTTTTATATTATCACTGCCACTCTCGCCGATCAAACTCAAACCAAGCAAAGCAAACACTGCAGTTTAGCGATAAGAATAGGTAAAGGTTTGGTACCAATGCTAACGACCTTTGTAAGAGGTTTACGTCTAATAGGTATATACTAGTATAGATATTACTATATGCCTATTATCTTTACATATATATATACTTCTATCCCTGCCCTTGTAATAAAGCTAAACTAGTTATAACGGGTATACCGCACCTGTCAGGTCAGATATCTCAGTTGCTTCCTTTACAGGAGGAGATGCTATTCTAGTTTGTCGGTACCTAATGGGTATAGATCCACAAAGTAAGTAGTAAGTAAGTAAGAGGAAAATACGCCCTTTTTTGGGTCGGCCCATGTCTAGCAGTAGTCTTCCAATAGTTGTAATGAAGATGCTGAAGTACCCACAGATTATCATGGAAAAATATCAGCCTTTACCACTGAAAGTCCGGTTAGCGAATAACTATATGGCCGTGGGAATTTCCCTTGCATCTACGAAGTAGTGGCTGCTTGCTATTATTCATTCAAGAACATGCCAATTGTAGTAAACAGTACGTAATGTTATCAACCATTACTAGTGATGTGTGTTGATCGGCTATTATCGACAGACATATCGATAACTTGCCTGGAATATGTAGGGTGTTCAAATTTATTTGACGTGTAGAAAGATAGACACGTACCACGACTAGATAGATGAGGCATTTTCGAGATTGCACTCGTTAATTATTACTATTTTACTATATTTTTATTGAAAGAGGATTCAATGACATTTGTTCAAGATGAATTAATATATCAATAAGATACAATAACTAATATCCTTATTTCTAAACTTTATTTAAGATTATATTCACGATTAAACGGCTTGAGATTAAAATTGACCCACACTTGTTTTTGTTTTTTTTTTGCTAGTACATTTCTGGGGCTGGCATATACAAATAAAATAAGAATACTGATTGATCTATTTGTTCATATAATTATTATATTCTATAATATTCCATAATTTAATAATAATAGATTTATTATTATTAGATAGTAACAGAGAATTTTTTTGTAGAATTTTCTAGTACAAAAAAATTACTTTTAGTATTGTATTGTACCTTTTGGCGATTTAAAAGTACTTATGATAGGCCTATTTTAATGTAGGTTACTTTGAATTTAGATTTTATATGTAAAATTTTTAATCCAACATAAAAATTACAACTGACGCATTGTATATTACGACCTGTCAGCTCAGTCAGAACAGAGTATTGGCTCCACAGATAATTAATCTATCTTTTTTTGGACCTTCAACAATACCAGATAGCTTGTCCTAGTTAAATAACGCTATTGATGACTAATATGTCGTGTGGTACCAGCAGAGTAGAATAGTACCTCCCCCAGTACCAGGTGTCGTAAGAGGTCACTAAGGCACACGAACCAAAAGGTGGTATATCCCTATGATGAGCAGCAGTATCCCCGTCGCGATGCTACTCTCTGCGATTGTCATCACGTTTGCCCAGCGCCGCAATTAGGGCATAATTTTCCCATTTTTAGGGAGGCTTATGTCCAGCAATGGACTTCCATGGGCTGATTTAATGAATAACGGACTTTGGTTAATCTAAAATGGCTACATTAAATTGCATATTTCTCTATTCATTAGTACCAAAAATATTTTTGTCTATTAATTGATATGTCAGATCAATTTTAATAGATCCACATCATTCATTATAAGTACCAGGACGACAAACAACATGCAGTCCGCGTAATTAAAAGCGTCGCAATAGCCTATAGACGCTCGTAATATCACAAGAATATCACAACCGCGTTGCCAACCTTGTTTTTTTTTCTCTTTCATATTTCCTACAATTAGTCGTGGAGACTATAATCAGGTGTGTTGCAAGAGTTTGAGAATCGGAAAGATGGAGCCTCTACCCCTACCCCCCTTCTAGCGAGTTAGCATGTCAGCTCTTTGGAGTCTACTAATAAAATTTGATTGCAACAGCAAGCCTGATATCGGATTTGGATGAAATGTCAAGCGGTTCCTATACTTTAAGGAGTAGCTTTTTATCTCTTTTAGGATAATTGATATTTCCAGGCAATCGTGAATTCCAGAATCACGAGCATACCAGGGCGCCGACGAGACTATTCTTAATATTTTGTTTTGAGCTCTTTGGAGGCACATAATGTTAGATTTGCTGGCTGATTGACCACAGTTGGATTCCCTATATTCAAATCGATTTTATTGTGGAGCAATCGACCCTTATTTAAGTCTTCCAAAGATCTAGAGCAGGTCTTTTAAATCTAAGGTTAATCTAGTCGCGCTTCTTTTTGATGTGGTCTTTCCAAGTCATCCTACGGTCCAGGTGAAACCCGAGGTATTTGACACAATTTGATTGAGGCAAATTATTAGAGCTGAGATTGACAGGATGACATGGTTCGTGCCTTGTTTATTTTTTGTGTCTTTTTCCACACAATGTTCTGAAATTAATTTAATTTAATTAGGGTAATTGTGATGCGGTGAGACATGGAGAGGTTTGGAGCGCTTGTTTTTATCCACCACTTGATCAGCCAATCATCGGTGGCATTAATTTGAGTTTGTTACAAAATACTCGCAACAGTTGGGTCTCTAATACAGCTAAGGAAGGCCGTCATTCATCATTTGCAAAGGTTCGGTGACTGGAGTAGATCACAGGTACATATAATGTAAAGGAATTAGGAGAGAGTGAGTACCCACGACGACATATTTTTTTATGAGGCCAACCTTATCGATATAATATTTGTTCTCGATAATTACCAACAATAGTTGTGCAACACTAAACTATAGATAAGTGCTTGCTCGGCACGCTACCGGAACTCGTCGAATTACCACAATGGAAACTGAATGATGCGCTGTTGAAGGTCGTCACAACTAGAACGTTCGATACAATTGGAAAGAAATACGCGTGTAATTATATTTCAATTCTTTTTCTTGGTAACTTACATCAATGAGTCTACGAAAATATAGCAGATTTTCGAAAAATACTCCTATAAAGAAGTATAAGTTTGCAATGCCTATTGGTAGGCTCGAATAAATGAACAATTCGTTGATGGTAATAGAGGTAAATGAAGCGACTTATCACGGAATCAGGTCAATATATGACATGTCGTGTGAAATTATTGATTTTTATATTTTGTAAAATGTTTTTCTTGGCTATAAAGTACAAGTACCTATCATTTAAGTTAATAAAATACATTCAACACAATAAAAAATCCATTCGTATATGCTTACACACTTTTTAATATATAGCTTGATAAGAAATAAAGTGTTTTATTATATTATAGATTGTTTGTCTTATTCTTATATTGGAAATAATATTATAACAATATTAATAAATAATCTTGATGCCAAATAAATAACATTGATATTACTCATTATAATGAAGCCATACTTAAAATTTATTAGTACCGCTATCGCCTGTAATCTATTATACTCGTAATTAGAATCAGCCGTGGGTAGACCAGTGGGCGGACCACGTCGGAGTAGAATAGTACTTGCCTCTTTACCATAAGTCGTAAAAGGTGACTGAGGTACTGGATCAGACAGACAGACAGCCCAAAACGCAATAGGACGGGAATGGGCAGCAGCATTCCCACCACACTTATGTAATGAGTCCAGCGGCACTTATGGGTAATCTCCCCCTTTTTTGAGGACTATGTCCAACAGTGGACGTATGATGGCTGCTTTGATTAGATATTAATAATAATAATTTCTTGGAACACCGATACATTGACGTGACTCCGTAGTGTGTCCCTTAAAGCATTTGTGTTACGGACGCCATTCAAAAGAGGAATCACAAATATAGTACTTAAATATATATATTTAATACTCAGACACAGAACAAATACAAATATAATTAAATAATAATTTGCTCTAAGCGAGAACCGAACCCACGGAGCTTAGTGCACAAGATCACTACAATCTGCGCCATCGGCCGTGATTAAGGTTAAGAATTCTTTGCTCGCCATACTTTTTAATTTACCTTCGCAATAAATCAATCGTTTCGTTATCAAAATATACATTACGATGTGCTCGATCGATACGGGTGCTGTCAGCGTAAATCATTTTCAGAAATAGGGAAAGCCTGCGAAAATTTGTCGATCGCCGATTGTTTTTTCTATTAAAATCACATTTTATGGGATGTCAAATTGGGTTTTTTAATCGTATATTGTTACCGGCCGGGTCCGAATACTCGTAAAGCATTTTAATTGGGAGGTAGCAGCATTGCCGTGAGGTACTGGCAGAGTAGAATAGTACCTCCCACTGCACCGGGAATCGTAAGAGGCGATTGAGGTACCAGAACCGACCAGAACCGAACCTGGTATGATTTCGTAATATAAAAATAAAGTATTTTATCTATCTGTTATGTTTGTAAGATATTTACTAGTTCTATGTAACTCATATGATAATGCAAAATAAAGAATTATAGGTACCCCAATTAAACTAAAAATAGACGGTGTAAGCAGAGTTCTTTGCGTTATGATCAGATATTTTGAACACAAATTTTCAGATCCTAAATGTTGATAATAAACAGAACTTTGGTATAGTCCTTGTTTTCACTAGTTCGTATTAAACTAGAAATGTTTGTTTGTTAGTTTGCAAGCTGAATGCAAACTTACTGGGTACTGCTTCCTATTTTCACAAGGAAGTGCATTATTAGATGTATTTAATTACTATTTCTTTATACGGTCAACAAGACAATTGCGAAAGTGTGTATATGCATTTTGTCATTTAGTATTATATAATATATATTTTATATAAGTATTTAAACGTGTGATGTACATACATTTTTTTATTTATTAATTTTTGCCGTGAGGTATTGGCAAAGTAGAATAGTACTTCGCACTGCACCAGGTATCATAAGAGGCGAGATCGTAATTAGTCACATTTACCTAGAAATTTTACTAAGTCTCCCACCTTTCAAACCGAATCACACTAATGCAAACACTGCTATTTAGGGGTAGAAATAGGTGAGAGTAACCAATGCAGACGATCTTGTAAGAGCTCTACTTCACATAAGTTAGTGGCTTGGATGGTGTTAGTGTTAACCCTACTTTTTAACTTTCAATCTCAAGATTTTCCATATTCTATTGATAGATTCAGGTGTTTTTGTGAATAGGTCTTTATCATCTGCAAATCTTAAGTGCGTCAGCGATGATTTAATTTATATAAATGAATAAAATAAATAGAAGATAACGGTTCCGAGAATCACACAACAAACAACCTAATAAAACTCGCCTTGGTGTCACTTTACAATGGGTATAAGATAATATTTTATTCGTACTTCTATATATAACCTTAAACTGTCAAATCAGCGATGGACCAAAACTGTAAAGGAAAACATGGAATAGTGCACCTGGGTTCCTTTTAAAACGTATCACTAACAAAATATTTTTGTACAATTTTTACCCCTTTTTTGGTAAACCCGGAGTGCAAATTTGATATAAAGTCTATTTTTAAGTTACTCGAATAAAATTTAGTATAAAACTTCTGAATAAAAAGTTATGAAAAAATACGTGTACAATATTATGTCTAAAACCATTAAGGTAGTAAAAGGGCACCCCTCTTTTACTACCTTGATGGCTTTTGAAAGTTCTACGAATAAATGCAGGCGAAACCGCGGGGCGCTGCTTGTTGTAAATGAAAACTATTGAAAAATATTTCCGTTTCTTAATGACGTACATTAAAAACGATCATTGAAAATATTACTTATAACTACATATAATGGCCTCCAATGAAATGTTAAGTCAGAAACTAATCAAATTTCCTAATGTATTTGCAATATTACTATGGTAACATTTAATAATTGTTTTATATTGAGTCAATATTACAATCTGTAGACAACAATAAAGGAATGCGGTTGTTTAACGGCGCAGTTTATAGATTCTTTATATTTACATAACATTTGCGATTCTATTTCCAATCTGCATCTCATTGTTTCCGAGAAGATTTCTAACTCTGTAGAGTAGTTAACTGCGTATTGTTTTCAACTGTTGTCTCCGTAACTGTACATAACATGAATGCCGTAAATATATGCGATTATAGATCATAAAGTAAAGTAAGGTACCCGATAGATGGCGGTATATCCACCCGCCACAGTGTAGCTCAAATGCACAGGGCGGGGATGGACAGCAGCATTCTCGTCATGAAAGCTGCGCTCTGCGATTGCCAAAACACTCTTGCCTAGCGTGGCAACTATGGGCAAATTCCCCCTTATATAGCGAGGCCTATGTCCAGCAGCAGACTTCTAATGGCTAATTTGATGATTAAGCATAACTATTCATGGCTTTTGCATACTAGCTGATCCAAGAGACAGGCATATTTTGTCATGGGAGGAAAACATAGTAAATAAGCCTGATAAAAAAATCACTATTTACAAACACAATTCTAACAAAGTTCTTCGCGGTATCTGTCTGTCTTAACATGAACGTAAGAACTACTGAACAAAACTATATATTAAGTATAAAACACATATAATTTTGAAAAAAATCTGCTGAAATTACATTGGATATTTTTCTACCTATAACATTTTTGTTTTTTGACTTCTCAGAATGATACATTTACATTCTCAAAACAGGACAGTCCCCGAGAAAAGTAATAAATTTTAAATCGTACTTGAAACCTGCTTAACAAACAAACTTTCATCGTTGTCACCACACTGACCATAAATAGTCCACCATTGGACACAGGCCATTTGAAGATAGAGGGAGTTTTGCCTAGAATTACAGTGCTGAACAGACGTGATAGCAATCTCAGCTAGAATACTTCTACCTATCTCTGTAGTATTTAAGTTGTGTTACCGCTATCTGTTCCGGTACCTTAGTTGACTTTTAGTACACCTGGTACAGATGGACGGATTCCGCCGATACCCCAAGGCTCACTTTACTCGTACTTACTTTTTAATGAGCATTTATAAATTTATTGTTTAAAAGTATGTAAACAAAGTGTTACAAATGCTAGTAAGTGAGATCTCAATACATGAACCCTCCACATACTTACGTATAAAAGAAGTAACAAAGACTAAGAGACCTTGAGAAATGTGTCTACAAACAATGGAAAGCAACGTAGACTTTTACTACGTTTGACAATTTTATTTAAATCCTTAGATATTTTTTAAATGTATTTTCATTTATTTCTACACTTCGATATAGTCCTGCTATTATGTATGTAAATAAAGCAAACCGCTTTATAGGTTATGTTATTTGGTAACATTTCTGGGTTTCCTGTTAATATTCATTATTTACTTATTATCAAATCAAATTATCAAAATATATACCTATTTATTAATATAGTACAAATAATATATTTTATAAATATAATTCTACGTTTTACTTTATAATAAATTTCATACAGACACAAGCCCACTCTGTTCTTAGTTTCTTACTAGAAAATTATCACGGTATCTTCAGTTCACATGATTGGCTTTAATTTTTTGTGATGACACAAGCATCTACTTGTTTGCTGCCTTCGATATATATATATATATATATATATATATTATATATCATCAATCATCATAACAGCCATAGGCATAGCCATGAACATAGGCTTATGGACATAGATAAGAAAGGGAAAATTTGCCCATAATTGCCGCGCTGGGCCAGCGTGTTGGCAATTGCTGAGCGCAACTTTCGCGACGGGGTTGCTGCTGCCCATAACCAACTTGTGCATTTGAAGTACACTGTTTCGGATGGATATACCGCCATCTGTCGGTTCTTGCACCTTAGTCACCTCTTACGACACTTGGTACAGAGAGATACCATTCTATTCTGCCGGTAGGTACCTCAAATTCATTAAGCACATCACCAGCAAAAAAGCTTAAAAAAGGAACAACTCATAATAAAGGCCCTCTTCACCTTTGGACACTATTGATAGGAGTTTTCCAGCGACGGTAAACAACGTTTATAAAACAATTTCATATTAATAGTGGTTAAAAACCTTTGTACGTTCAAGTTGCGTTAATAAAAATTTTTCCTTTGACAAGGCTTTAAAGCCTACATGGCGTTATATCGCAATTTTGGGAACATCATACACAAGAACAACGTAACGCGTAGAGGTACACATTGCATTGAGGTCTAAAAGTACAGCAAGTTTACATAGAAACATGAGTTAAAATCCAATTTGGCAATATGCATATCGGGTTGGTAAGTTTTCAGAAAAATCTCAAAAATCTTTCTCGGAAATTACCAGTAATGATGTGTTGTTATACATTAATTACGAAGGAGTAGGAGTAATTAACTCTTGACTGTAGGATAACATTCGAAAAATTCTACCTGATTACAAAAGAAAAAAAATCGAGTTTAATGTATCTCTTAACATCCCACTATTAGGCCCAC
This sequence comes from Heortia vitessoides, assembly GCA_020976665.1. Taxonomy (NCBI): domain Eukaryota; kingdom Metazoa; phylum Arthropoda; class Insecta; order Lepidoptera; family Crambidae; genus Heortia; species Heortia vitessoides. The sequence continues at coordinate 15,932,370 of JACJUM010002878.1, forward strand.
TGTTGGTATAGGCTTCCCCATGATAGGGGCACTTATATCCATTATCTCCGCTGGGCAGGTTTAGTGGAAATCACAGAACATAACTTTGCGAAGAGGATGCTGCTTTCCATCCTTATCCTAGATTATTTAATCTGAGTTTCAGTTTGTACAGAGGGCGGTACTATTTTACTCCGCCGGTGGCCCATGACTTGTTTATGTATGTATTATACAAATTGATTTCCAATGGTATGCCTTTTTGGTACTAAATGTCGTAAGAGACAGATAGCAAATAAACAGAGCTGTTTACAATTTATTATTTATATTAGGTCTACCCGATAGCATAACTTGTATAAATGCTTCCTTCCGTCACCCTCTTACTGGCACTCCACAATCCAACACACTTTACAAGCACTTCTTTTGTAGAGCCTACACCGTATTCGCCGGCTAACGCGTGCAGCCGTTACCTCCTCGAGTGATAACGAACGTAATGGTCTCACTGAGTCCTCTTTTGCAAAACTTAACTTCATCCCCAGCGATGGCCATCCGCTTTGGTCGAGCCTCAGAGTAGCCTCGAGATATTCGATCCCACTCCGATCTCCGAATCAGTGCGTGCGGTCACCGCCAGGGTATGCAGATTAAATCGGGAACAGGATCGCTCATTAATAAGCAGAGATTGCTTTCCTTCAGATGGCGCTGGCTCGCGTCTAAATAATCTAGCATTAAGTTAAAAAAGGGTATATATTATATGTATTTAGATCTATACCGAAATTCCCAAATAGTAATGCCACATATTTTCCGTGAGATACCGGTAGAGTAGAATAGTACTTCCTACTGCACCAGAAATCGTAAGAGGCAACTAAGGTACCAGAACTGACACATGGTGGTATATCCATTCGAAACAGTTCAGCTCAAATGCACACTGTGGGCATGGGCAGCAGCATCCCTGTCCCGAAAGCTGCACTCTGCAATTGCCACGCTTGCCCAGCGCGGCAATTATGGGCAATTAACCTCCTTTCTTGGAGAGGCCTTTGTCTAACAGTGTACTTTTAATAGCTGGTATGATGAATGCAACATAGTATGGTTTATAGATATAGTTTTTTGTCATATTACTTGTCATAATAAGTTGTATATTTTTTCCCTAAAGGTAATAGGGAGTAACACAATCAAATTTGAAATGTTTTTTTAAATTCACATATATATCTTAATGTCACGCTTATTTGAGACTGGACTGGACTGGGAAACACGCAATTTACCGTAGTATGGACATACTACGGTAAATTCCGTGTTACAGATTCCCTCCATTCTCAAAAAAAGTTAATCCTACTCCATGAAATAAAAAGTATGATCAATTATATTATTTGTATTGGTCTGTGAGAGAGGCAGTTATATTACTAGGGAATGTGACATAATATCTTAAAGCCAGAAGGTTTGCAAAACGCTAGTGATATCCTTGTGATATTACATGCGTATACAGGCTGCGGTAACACTTGCTGTCACGCTTGTTTGTCGACCTAGCCTAATAAATAAAAATGTATATCGCAATCGGGGTAAATGCTTTGAAAGGGTCGGCAAAGTGACTATATATTACTCTTAGCGTTACATTCATCCAGAAGATACAATATCCGTTTACTATCAGATGTGCCATATTATGGTATCAGCAATGCAGAAGTACTATTTGATGTAGCCACAGTCTAAATTGAGGACCTATTTATATTATTGGGTACTGAGAAATCATATTTTCAAGTCACAAGGTTGGCTACGCGCTAGTTATATCCTTGTAAGCATTATAAGCATCAATAGGTTGCAGCGTGAAACGTATGCTTGTATCGACGTAGTCTAACAAAAAATAAATAATTGTTTGTGTTCATCTATGGCACGCCTATACTATATGTGCCGTAAAATGGCATAAATAATGGTCATATATCAGGCGATGCTTCTTATCGTAACAAACACACTGCGTCTACGCACTACGCCGCGTTCATTAGGATAAATGAGATCAATTGAAACGTTGTATCTAATGTAAACAAAGACCACGCTTGTTTTTTTATCAGTATCAAAAAGTTAATACAACTCAACTCTGAGACATCCGTATCAATCTATTTTAGGATAATTATTCTCGACTATGTATACAATATAAATGATAAACAATTATTGTAGAAATATTCAATACAAGATAATTAATGAAGTATTATGTAAACTATGTATTGCGCTATATGTAATTATGTAAATAATTCTATTGTAATAGCTACTGGCAGCTACATAAACAGTATGTATATATTTTGGTAGCTGCTTAATAATAATTTATGTACATTTTTAACGGATGATGTTTTATATATTTGTAAGAGAAAGATTAATTATAAAATAATAACTTTATAAACTTAAATAAACTTTGTTTTCGTTACTCAAAAATCTGTATATAAAGAAGAAGAAGCTAACTGACTGACGTACTGACATATGTCAACTATAATGGTTAGAAACTTGAAATTTTACACGGAGGTTCCTTTTATAAAGTAAGAGGGCAGTAAGGAAAAATTTCACCCCCTGTAAGGGGAAAAGGAGGTGCAAAGTTAGTATTAAACATCTACAACATATAGGAACAGAGATCACTAAAAATAAGCTGTTCTTAAATTTTCCGTAGCAAACCATAAGAAATTGTTCAATTAAGTTATGATTGTGGAATAATAATAATTATAATTATATAATAATTTTCTCAGTAATTAATTAGTATCGTAATTAATATGCATCGAATGTATTAATTACGCTTAGCGTCCGAATTTAAGTCCTTTGTATAGTTCTCTTCACTCTTCACTTATTGATTTAGATCTACATTAATATTAAAAAGAAGAAACGTTGTATTTTTGGCACAAAAAACTCAAAAACAACTAAACAGATTTCGATAACCATTTAACCATTATAACGCTACAATATTCATAAATAGCCTACGAGTATCGTAGGCTAAATTTTTTACTTTAATAAAAAATAGGAATTTCTACTAGAATTTCAAAAATGTTATCCAATTCACCGGGCAGTTTTTCTTTCTTATTATTTTGTAAGGTTGGTAGAAGATATTTCTTTTTGTAGGTTTTTCGATTCTGGGTTTGATTATGGTTGCAAGATTTTCAAGACTATGATCAGCTTAAGCCAATCCACAAATATTTTATCCAAATGTTTAAAACAATTATCCAACGGATCATTAGTTATTGGATAAATACAAATATCTCTATTGAAGATGAAGAGTTGCAAGCCAGCTATTGAAATCTATGATTGTCAAGGAACATAGATGTGACATCCTTATTTTTTGGTGCGGAGGCCTCCCAGAGGAGTCATCGATTATAGTCTTTCGACTTATTTCATCATACCAATTCATCATCATCATCATATGAGATATCTAAAGTCCACTATTGGACGTAGGTCTCCAAAGATAGGGGAATATTTGTCCATAATTGCCGCAGAGGATGCTGCTGCTAGCTAACCCCTCCCCGTCCTGCAGTAATTAAGCTGAGCTGATTCCAATGGAAATACCGCCATCTGTTGGTTTTCATACCTTACAACACCTTATATAGGAGAAGGTACTACTATCCACCAAAACCACACGGCTAAATATTCCAATTAAAGAAATCTAAATTGTTTTCTAACTAGTTAATTAACTATAACAATATGACGTCAATTGATAAGTAATGTTCCACTGTCATATTTCTTATGATTGCATGACCTAAAAAACTTTTTTCCTCGCACCAATCATCTAATGATGATCTCCGGCGTAGTATTCCATGCAACAACATTGACATTAATGTCTGCTTGTACGTGCTCAGCGTGGTTACACGAAGCAACATTCGTAAAAAGAGTATCATTCTAATACTTAGCGAGCGGGTACGAAAAGCACAATATTATTATTTACCTTTTTATTACTACCCCTAATCTGGCAACGGCTCTCTCTCTCTCTCGCTTTCTCTCTCTCTCTCTCTCTCTCTCTCTCTCTCTCTCTCTCACTCGCTCTCCATCTCTCAGTATTAATGTTAATGCCAATGTTATTTTGTGTCGCATCATAGTCAAAACCCCAGGCTAGTCCCATGGAGGTTGAATCTATTTCAGAACCCATAATTTCTACCCGAAAAGCGAAGTACAAGTTCTTCTCACTAACTAGTGATAAAAGAACAGTTTATAGTTTTTCTACTAACGAAAAATTTAATTTATTAATATTTTACCTACATTCGTACCTACAATTACAAATACACGAGTTGGTGTTTCTTTCTCTTTCTCAAATAAACTTGGTAATTACACAATAATATAGCTAGTTGCATAACTAATGTTATAAAATGGAAAGATTTACTTTGCATAAATTAGCAATTTGTTTATTGTATTTATTAAGTAAACACAAGACAGAGGTATAACTGAAACTGCGTAATTCAAATGCAAAAGGACTTTGATGGTACATAACATACATATCGGGAAGCTACGCTTTGAAATTATCAACAATTCCCCCTTTCATAGGGAGGACTAAGTTCAAGCGTGGACAACTGCTATGAACAATCCTATTGGAACGAAATCCTAATGCTAGTGGAATCGCGGGGCGTCACTAGTACACTATTAAAATTTGATATGATATAAACATGAACACGCTTAGCCATTTTGCTGAAACTTTTACACTTCCTTTAGTAATAAAGCAGTGGAGCTTTAACCCCCATCTAGGTCATGTTATGCAATAGAAATGACGATGTTGGTCTCAACATAACATAAGCTTTATATTCCGAATGTCATTGCCATATAAATTAAAACGCTTTTATTCCATATTTAAATTGGATTATGACATTAAGCCATATTTGCTCTAGTAATCTTGCGGTTGTAATTACAACAAGTAATAATTGCAACCGCTAGAAGTCCAGAACTTCTATGGTGTACATTTAGAAACAAAAAACTTGATGTAAAATGAACCTGACAAAGAAATGTTTAGGAAAGACCCACCAGAACTATTTCGAAGACATTTTTATTCTCAGGTGTCAGGCGGGACTCGAACCTGCTGCATCTTTACCATGCTGGATGACTGCACTAACGTACGTAGACCTTAGTATGCAAATGTCGTATACAAATATACAATAGATCTAGAGATTTTATCATAAATAAACCTTTTATGAAACCGACAGATTATCCTGTTTTAAACCTACTACGCATTTGTTTAATTGAATGTTGTATGCACTTTTTTATGGTAATCTAATAAATTTTTCTTAGAAAGTAAATTAATTGTAATTCTTTAGAGAAATGAAGTTTTAATGAGACCTTATTTCGCTCTATCGGATAAAATGCTGAAGAATAAAATATTTGTATTAGAGAAACCACAGAAACAATTTTACACAGAACTATTTATTTATATTGTTTGCCAATGGTTGCTATATTAATAACAATGCCCTTCGACCAGCCCCCTTTTCTTAGAATACAACTAATTGCAATACAAGACATCAGTGCAATTACGTGCGGGCAGATAATATTTATTCTTCAATGCATTTACAAAGTAAGAAGAAAAATATTATTTCTCAGTATTCTACAAGGAAAATGACAAGGCAACGAACAAACAGAATGATGTAAAAGTCGAAAAGTGTCTTAGATTCAAACATTAAATAATAAGATTACAATAAGATGACGCAATTAAGTTATTATGAAGCAAGTTATATCAGTGCAGTTCAACTGAATAACGGCCCAAAAGAGTGTGACTGATAAATACATACAAATATAACTAGGTGAAAGGTCGATGAACTGCGGTGAAGATATTAAACTAAGCAAGAAAGATAAACGACATTTCATTGCGTATTATATATATCTCACAACTTAATTAGGCTAATATAAAATATATTTATGGCAAATTATAAATATTTCATCATTGTAAAATAGATCAAAAATGCTAGAAATTTTTCTCATTAGTATTTGCCCGCGATAACTTTCACTTTATAATGCGTCCCTAGAGCAGGTTGGGATTTCCTGGAATAAATAAAACTATAACGTTTTCTATCCTAAAGGTTGCAAGCTATATACTTAATTGTATCTCAGTTAATCGTTAAAGATGTTTAAGTGTAACAGACAGGGTTAATTATGCGTATAGGATACGAGCAAGATGTGAAATAAGAAAACCGCGCTAAATATAATCCATCATGGCTGCCAAAAATACTCACCCATTCGAAAACCTTTCAAAGATTGTCATTTGTATTTTTTTCTTTTTTAAATTTTGCATACAACTTCATTAGTGCAAGCTAATAAATCATATGCAAAAACGTTAACAACAAGCACCGCGAATGATAAATCAATTTCGTGTCTAATGAAAACAAGTTTGGATTCACTAAATTTTATAGCCATTAATCTTCTGTATGTCATGCAACATCTATATCAAAGGACTTTTGGAATGTACTTGTAACATGTCATGCTATCATAGTAATTTAATTTTGTGTATTAATCATTTTTCCATTTAATGCGTTAAGTACTTTTTGTCAATGTTCATATAATTAAGTATGCTTTTCAAAATTTAAACTACACACTCATATATATTATTTGTTCTATAAGTTTTTATGCGAAAATGAAGGCAATGCCACCAACCACATTAACCTATTTTTACTTACTATCATTATTAAAAGCCAAATTTGCTCTGATCTAATCGAAGTAGTCTTTTTTACTGACAAGAATTTTACTACAATTCCTAAATATATAATGACCGATGAAAAAGAAAAAGAAAGAAGAATAACCAGTTAAAACATCTTATTTATAAAGCGGAACCAAATTTTACAGATGAAAAGAAAATAAGTAATAGAAGAGATCTAAGATAACGCAAGATGTTCAAAGAAAAGAGAAGATGCTTTACTGCTATTGATGTGTTTTACTTCATTATTTTTAATAATCAGACTGACATCGACAATCTCAAATAAAGTTTATATGGATTGTATATGTGGAAAGGATGGATTAAAGTAGAACTACGAAAGTGATTATTAAGGCTAAGGTTAATGGAGTAATCGAGACAGGTCCTCTGAGGACATACGTAGACTAAATTCAACACATATTTAGAAATAATCTAGTGCAGCTTATGATCAACTTACGTTAGTATAAGAAGTAATTAAATAAAGGTAGAGGAATGAAGGAAAAACGTAAAATGGTATATACGACTAGCTGGCTCGGCAAACGTTATTCTTCCAATTAAATTATATAAAATTACTAAAATGAATCTGAAAAATTATTTGTTTGTTACAGAAGGGTGAAAATGTATTTGTGTATGCTGAATCATAAAAAATAAAAACAAAAAATTAAAATAAACGAATAATAAATTAGAGGTGGACCACCCTTAACATTTAGGGGGATGAAAAATAGATGTTAGCCGATTCTCCACCCTAGCCAGATTTCAATAACGTATACTGTGACACGAGAATTTTATAAATTAGATGTAAGCGTGAGGTATCGGTAGAGTAGAATAGTTAATTTAAACCAAAGTAAATTTTGTACTAACTACTGACTGAATAAAAGTATATTTTCTAAATTCTAACATGATTATGTTTTTGGCTGCCTGTCTGCAGACGATAAATGTCGCCTGTATTAAACCTGTAATATGTCGTTTTATTAAGAATCCAGCACAAATAATTTCAAAGATTTACCCTTTGATCTTTCTCTATCAAGAGCAGTGCAGCTCAAATGCACAGTGCATGCATAAGTATCAGCATCCCCGTTGCGAAAGCTGCACTCTGTGATTGCCAACACGTCTGCCCAGCGCGGCAATTTATCATGATTCATGATGATATGATGAAGTAAAAATGGAAGGATAGATTTGACAGATCCGATGCCTCATTCGATAGTAGGTCTTTAAGCACTACCCGTGTAATTTTATGGTGATATTTATGTTTATCATATGTAGCGGTGTGCCGGTGTTTCATTGATCTACTTGTATGATAATACAAGTGGTCTAATAAAACACCGGCGTATATCCGTAATAGCAGTGTTCTAAGCCATTTACTATAGTCAGGTCAACATATGAGATGTATGTAAATTATTATCAAAGAAAATGAAAATCAAGAGTCTCCACTACCTCGTGGGAAATAGTTGAATAGATTAAAATTTACTTACGTCCAATCTTCAGCTTTCTATTATGTATCTCCATGAATCAACCTACATTTATCAATCCAAATGGACTGTAATTATTAGCTCATTTTATAACGGAACAAAATATCTAGTCAGTGAAACGTTCATCTTCTTTGACGTAGATGATACAGGATTTGGCGTGCAAATTCGTTGCTGAGAGAAACAAGTTTAGTGAGCATTAAAAACATTTTGGCATAACTTGAATTTGAATTTGGAATATGTCATTGTAAGTAAACTACTAGTATTTAAATACTATGGAGTCCGATTTGCCAGCTCTGTGAAACAATAGAATATAAAATCAATGTAATGTAAACATTTGAATGTTTAAATGTTTAATAAATGTAAAATTTGTTTTTGCGGCAGCCACCTTTTGTTTTCCTTTCAAAAGATTTTGCACATATTTATGACTATACTTCTGCTTTAAACCTCTTTTATCACTTATGTAATAATTATGTTAGGTACTTTAAGTTTTAAATGTGGCAATCTCTGACTGTCTATATTAGCATTGAAACCGAGTATTTTGAACTACAACTCGTGCAGTTTTCATAATGGCATTTTTCCTTCATCATATCACCATCATACCATTGGAAGTGCACTGCTGGACACAAGCATTCCCAAGAAAGGGGGAATGATGCCTTTAATTGCTTAGCTGGGTAAGCATGTTGGCAATAGCAGGGCGCAGCTTTCGCAACGGGGATGCAGTTACATCTCTTCGCCCTGTGCATTTGAGCTATACTATTGCGGATGGATATACCACCATCTGTCGATCCTGGTTCCTTAGTCGCCTCTTACGATACCTGTTACTGGGGGAAGTATTATTCTACTCTGCTGGTACCTCAAAGCTTGCCGGTACCATACAGTATTTACTTTAATAATAATATTCTTTTTTTTATATATACAAAAAAGTCCTCAAGTGTGAGTCGGACTTGCCAAAAAAGGGCAGCAAGTAACATAATAATATAATTATGGGCAACATTCCCTCTTTTTTGGGGTGGCCTATGCCCAGCAGTGAACTTCTAATGGCTGATATGATGTTTATTAAAGTGATGTAATTTAAGTTATTCAATTCGTGACATTCTTCTCAATATAACGTCAGTTAATACTAAGTATGTGACGTTGTACATCAGCAGATGCTTCTGAAAACAAGACTGACGCAGATGTTATGCTAACATATAAACATTCTTATTAGTGAACCAATACAATAACAATTTTATGAGATAAATAAAGAATAACTTACCTAAAAATAATAATCTGCTCAAAACTAAGGCAACATGAAGCTATGAAAAGGAAGGAGAAGCTGTCAAATGACAAGAAAAGGACCCAATACAATAGAAGTGACGTCAAAGTAAGTAGCACGAGCGCACAGCTGATGCTAATACCACTTCGTGGGTTGGTATCCAGGTATTAATGAGCGATCTAATAAATTATTCATTTGTGACACATTATTCACGAAGACGTTGATTAATAGTCGTGACGTGGGACATCGTGAGCTTCCTTCTGAAAACAAAACACTGACGCATATATCACTAAACGTAAATGTTCATTCGTCGTAGTGGTGACCTAGATAATTCCGGTTCAAGGTTTATTCATTTGGACTAGAGTGCATGATCTCTTAGAGAAATCTTCGTCCCTTTATCGATTTTAGAACTAGCACGATATTCGTCACGTGTTTGTAGGAAGACATCTTATGTTTGTTTGCGTATAAAGTAGTTTACATATATTAATATTCTCAATTATCCACTAGTGGAAGACTTTATACAAAAGTCATCTACGTTAGTGACTCACTCTCACTTATTTACCAGCAAGTTCATCTCCGCATTGCTATATTAGGGTTCGAAGGGTTAGAGAAGCAGTAAAATTAATGGGTATCGCACCAGCGTTTATAGGCTGCGGTGACGCTTACTATCCCGTAGACCGTATGCTTGTTTGCAGACTCAAACGTATAAAAAAATCGATAATAAAAAATAATTGAATAATATTTGTTGTCTACATTATTCTAATTTTTGTTATTCGTTTTAATCTTCTATATATATATACATATTAAATGAGAAGCTGACTGATTGACTGACATATCAACTCAGGGCCTAAACGATAAAGTAAAATAAAATAGTATTGTATAGCCCACTTATTGAAAAAGGTTAAACTCTACATAACAGGCTAGGACCAATAAAAAAGGGGCATAAATGATATACGGTTTAGTTTATAACTTAACACGGGTAAAACCGTGGGACGCTGCAAGTATTTAAGAATACCTTAAAAGTGGTACCGACTACTTGGAAGGCTAAAGTGAAAGGGTGTAGAAAGTTTGATCGAAAAATAAAAAACAGAAGGTCAAAACTTGAAACTTGCCAGTAATTCCTCGACACAATATAATGGCGCCTTTTTACCACTGTGCCATTTAATTTATACGTGATGAGATTCTTCATCATCAAGTCATTTGCCTGCATTATCAGCCTTTTAAAGTCTACTGCTGGAGATAAGCCTATCCAAGAAAGAAGGGAAAAACCCATAATTGCAACTATCGTGACGGGGATGCTGCTGCCCATCTCCACCCTGTGCATTTTATCTGCACTGTTTAGGAAAGATATCGCTATCAGGCGTTAAAAGTACTATAGTAGTCTCTTAAGACACCTGGTTCAGTGGGAGGTACCATTCTATTCTGCCGGTACCTCACGGCACATGATCATGAGATCAAGATTGCTTATGTCTAAATAATAATGTTACCCCGACGGCGCAGAGGGTCCTATTTTGAACGCCAAGGGTCGTGGGTTCAATCTACGCTCCACGCCCATGGTTGATCAATATCAGCCAATCTCTATTTTGTATCAACCTAAAAATATTTTTTGTTGAAAACAATAAAAACTACATCTGCATGCTATTGGTAAATATAGTCTTCTCAATAAGTTAATTGAATGTAATTCGTTATTAGAAGTAAAGTTTATTAACCGCAAGCCGTTTTAGATGCGGTGGACCTTAGATGCTTCAAATAACAGTGTTCGCATTGCTGTTATCTGGTTTAAATCCTACGGTTTAATTAGAATATTCGTCCACCTTGTCCAATGCTGCGCTTGCTGATATGTGGTCTCTATTCTAGAACTTGACGGCGAACATCGGCTCTGCGTACTAAATGCCCTGCCCACTACCACTTCAACTTACTAATTCAAACTTATAAATATATCGGTAATTTCGGTTTAGATATATTCTCATTCTTATTCGGTTGCGCAAAGATACTCCGAGCATTGCCCTCTCCAAAGCTCGTTGAGATATTTTAAGTTGACTCATAAAGCCTATAGTAACAGACTACGTTTCACTGCCATATGTAAGTAAAAATGTTTAATTTAAAAATCAAGGGCCTAGCCCACTCCTTTTCTCCCTTTAATACAAAACCGGAGTTGGGTCACCACTTTTTGCTGTTGCTGTTTTCATGTATTGTTGGTGCAAGTTTCAAGTATCCCAGTTGCATAATAAATAAAGCGGACGACCTTAGCCTCTGGACTATTTAGGCTGTTCCTTGATTTCAACTTTTTTTTTAAGGCGCGTCAATATAATTCACAATTTTTTATATATTATTTGCCAGCTCGACCGTGTGTTTAAAAAATGAAAGGCTCTTCCTCAACATATTTGGTCAATTTTGAGTAACGGTAGCTAAAAGGCGACAGAAACGTAGAAAGAAACGAAAAAACTGCGATCAATTAAATAAATTACGTGTTAAAGCCATTACAAGAGAAGTTTTAATATGAGCAGTGAACGCGTAAATTTTAAAATACGAATTGTATTTTGTTTTCTTTTTCATGAAGTCAGCAAACAAGCGTACAGTCCGCTTGGTGGTAAACGTGAGTCTATATACATTCGTTTTATCACAATGATATTGTTATATACCAGGTCAAACTTGTAAACCGAAGATACAATATCACATATACCCAATAATTTCACTACCTCTCTACTACAACATAGCGATTACTGCTAATTGGCGGTAGAAATAGGTAAGAATCAGGTACCAATACAGATGACCTTTGTAAGAGGTCTAAGAGTAACAAACATACACTTATTCCATGCACACATACAAGTATCTATGCTCACACTACCGCGTGTATAATATTGGTTAGTATAAAGATATATATCACAACCTGATTGCTTTTTTTCAATATGTGATTACGTAATGTTTAAGATGAGGGATATAGTTCAGTCATTATTTATTGTTAGATACAAAGTAATGCATTAATAACATCAATATTATCTTCTGCACAAAACAGAAACTAATTTGTTTGTTATTGTACACAATATAATCTAGTATTATTAAAATTATATGAACACCTTAAGACACAATGTATTAGGTCGGAAATACTTGGCAACTGATCATCAAGCTATCTTGATTATCAGCGATATAGTCACGGAGATTTCCATGCCATTGACGTCAGCATCGTCAGTAACTGTAAACAAGTTTCAATTAAACTTCTGCTTTGTTTCGTGTACTTACCTGTAGTTATCGTTAATATATGTGACCTACAAATGAGGTAGACCTTATACAAAGGTCGTCCTCACTGCACTCTCGCTTATGTCTACCGCGAAATAGCAATGTTTACATTGCGGTGTTCCTGTTTGAAGGGTGAGAGGGGCAGTGATATTACTGGGTATGTGACATAACATCTTTAAGTCACACGACTAGCATCAGACTAGTGATATCCTTGTAATATAACAAGCGTATATAGACTGCGGTAACGCTTACTATCATGCGAATTATACGCTTGATTGTCACGTTGTGAAAAAAAACACGTTCTTTATCAAGGTTGTGCCTCTCAGTTATACATTATTTATTTATCTTGGATAAACGATTTGAAGAAATCAACATCATTTAATCATATCAGCAGTAAGTGGCTTCACCGTGAGATTCAAAGAGGAGCCATTTTAAGAGCTTCTGTCCATAATTGCCGCGCTGGACTAGATTGTTGGGAGTAGCGACGAGAGTTCCGCTGTCCGTTCCTACCAGAAAACTTGAATAGTATCATAGAGATTGTCAATAATTTATCAATTTAATGTGTCCTTTTAAATTCCCATTAAATTAATTACAGACCTGATGGTGCAGATTGTAGTGATCTAATGCCCCATAGGATCGTAAGCTTAGATCGCCATAAGGTCAATATTTGTGTTCGGTCTGTGTCCGGTTGTTGACTATATAAAATTTGTGATTTCATTGATGCCTATAACAGAAATGCTTGAGGTGACTTATTTCGATGCCTGGTCAATACACGAGATGTTGTGTGTGTGAAATAAATACATAATTCGATCTAGGCTACTTGATAATGGTAATGTTTGTTTAATGTAATTATAAAATGAGAGCTTTATACACGTATGTAACAGCGAGCGCGGTTATAACAACGTTAAGTAGTAAAACAAATCAAGCCTCATTTAAGCTACGCTGTTAGCCTTCCTCGATAGTCGGACTATCCAAGACAAAATTATTTTTTCAAATCGAAACTATGTTTTTCGAGATAAGCGCGTTTAAGCAAACAAACAAACTCTTCAGCTTTATAATATTAGTAAAGATTGTCGAACCTCAATCATAAACGAAGTTCCGAACTGAAATCACATGTTTACATTCGTGTTAACCTGCGAAAAAAAATAAAACAAATTCATAAATGCAAATTTATTTTCAATTCATCCGCCTTTGTTCAAGTTTCAATGAACAAACGTAGAAAAGGGACCCGAAAAGGAAATACCGAAAACTAAATAATTCTAATATAAAAATAAATAATTTGTCCTTCTGCAACAGTTAGACTTCGTAGAAAACCAATTATGGTCGAAATTTGCTTGGAACAAATATATTGATTTATAGAGGAATTTATTCTGTTTCCTGCAAAATGAAATTACTTTATCAAAATATATAGTACAAAATCAAAAATATTTATTTCCTGGAACACGTGTGACTCGTACATATATACAGACTTTAGTACCTAAACACGAAAGTCTATCTATATACTTATAGTACTGAAACATGTTCTCTTACTATTAGAATATTTAAGAGAATGAGCTAAGGAGAGGAAAATTTTTTGTCTCTTTATGAGTTCAATAGAAAAATATCAATATTCATAAAAACGACGTAGACCTTGACAGATTAGCAAGTTAGCGTTCGAACGAGCAGGGCACATATCACGAAGACATGATGATCATGATCAAGACATGATCATGATGGACTATATAAGATTTGTTCATGAAGCGCAATATAAGATTTAATTATGAAACACAATATAAGATTTGATCATGAAGTGCAATATAATATTTGTTGACGAAGCACAATTTGAGATAAGATCACGAAGTGCAATATAAGATTTGATCAGAAAGAGCAACAATATAAGTCATCTAGTTCTAAATCGGTTGTGAGAAATTGTTGTAATTATTTTTTAATATTTCATGTACACATTCTGGCGTATGTGTTACAGCAATTGACATCTTCAAAAACTCAGTTTCTTCTTTGGGAGAACAATGTAAGTTATTTGATTAATTTATCATTTCTTAATCAGAGCTACTTGTTTTTATCCGACAAAAACCTTTTCTTTAATTAAATCCAACTTACTTCGGAATTCTGTCGCTGACGCTTCGTCTGTTTGACAAATCGCCGCATTTTCAAAGATTTTCTTTTTAACTGTCTGTTCTAATTAACCTACTATTGAAAGATACTTTGATAGCTGATTCTAATAATGAGGTTTATATATTTCAAGAGAGGTACCGGCATATCCGTGAGGTACCGGCAGAATAGAATAGTACCTCTCTCTGTACCAGGTGTCGTAAGATGCGACTAAGATACCAGAACTGGCAGATGGCGGTATATCCATCCGAAACAGTGTAGCTCAAATGCAGAGGGAGGGGTTGGGCAGCAGCACCCCCATCGCGAAATTTGCGCTCTGTGATTGCCAGCACTCTTGCCCAGCGTGGCAATTATGGGCAAAATTCTCCCTTTTTCCTAGGGAGGCCTATGACCAGCAGTGAACTTCCAATAACTCTAATGGTGTTTATCAATTAACGCGCAAAGATATTATTTTTGTAGTAATACAATAGGATGTTATATAAAATTTACACGATGTAATTAAGGATACCTCATTATTTTTCTGTACTAAACAAATAAATAAAAACTGTAATACTTTTGGTATGCAAATTTTCGTTTCATAATCTACATCTCTGACAAAAAAAATCATGTGTTTTGTCAACGTTGATTTTTCGTAATACATTTTTATCTGTGTATGCCTGCCAGTTAAGTATTTTTGCATGATTTTATTTTAAATCGTGTTTACCTCTAAATTGTTTGTGACGCTGTTTGTAAAACCGCATTACATTAATCCATCCGCATAAGATTAACAACTAACAGTAGTAGTTACTAACATTTTTATTTAAGTTACAATTAATAGCAACACTTCTAGATCGTCAAATTAACTAAAAAAATACATTTCGCACAATTCAAAATACGTATCGATTTATTCGTAAGATTAAAAGAAATAGAGAATTGTTGATAAAATAATATTATAATCCTTACTTATATCATAAACGAGAAAATTTGTGAGTATGGATGTACGATTGTCCATTTATTGCTCTTTCACGCCGGTAGAGGCTAACATATTTGAGCATGAAATTTGCGACATACATTTTCCCCGGAATTACAAGAGCATACTAGAAGTCCTCACAGACAAAATTACAGCCGGAATGCTTATAGGATGAAAAAGACTTAAATTTCTCCGGCCTTTATTAATCTAACCTGAGATTAAGTTTTTCTTATCTTTTCCTTTCCTATTAGTTTCTTTATAATAGATTGACTTAAATGTAGCATGAGAAAATTTATTATCATCATCAGTTTTTCTTGTAGGTTCTTTTCTGGTGGCTCGCGTAATGAACCTCCTATAAACTTAGCTATAAGACCCGTCTGACTCAATTACCTATTTGTTCAAATAACACTTATAATACCATAAGGTTGTCAGGGTCATCAGTTAGTTATTTGTGTACAATTGTTATAATCGAATCTATACTCATTGCCTAAAGGTTCCGGCAGTTTAGAATAGTACCCCTCTTGAACCAGGTATCGTAAGAGGTGGCTAAGGTACCAAAACCGATATATGGTGGAATATCCATTTGAAACAGTGTAGCTTAAATACACAGGGCGGGAAGGGCAGCAGTCTCCCCATTGCCAACACGCTTGCCTAGCACGGCAATTATAGACAGAGTTTCCTTTCGTGGAAAGACCTATGTCCAGCAGTGGACTTCCAATGGCTGGTATGGTGATGATGATACTCATATCTATGAGTATCATCATCCTTATGTTTATTGTTTTGACGATTTTAAATGCCTATGATAGGCCTAATGAAATAAAAAACATGTTTGAAAAGTGTTTCGCCCTATTTGTCTTTCGATATCCTGAATTTTTCAAACAAAAAATAGCTATGACGTCCTACGACTGGTTGTTGGATTAAAATATAATTTGTTATTGATGTTTTATTATGCTTTTTTTACATTTCGAGATAGGCTACGCATGCAACATACGTTATGTCCGCTCGTTAATAACCAGTTACTTTTAAACCTGTATTTAAATAATTTCTTGCTCCGAGAGATGGCGTCATCATCTTATACCTAATTTTTGTAAGCCCGTGGCTAGGGCCGTATAAGTTTGCGGGTCATTGCTATCGTAGAACCAAACTCAATTGACGTATTATATACACTATGATATAGCTGCATATATAAAAACATTTATACTAGAGGTAGAACTCGTGCAAAGGTTATCTGCATGTATTTTTTTTATTTCTTTATTTAACTTTATTGCACAAAATGTTACAAAATGTACAAATGGCGGACCTTATGCCAGATGGCATTATCTCCCAGTCAACCATTACACAAAACAGAAAAAAAAAATATATATATATATATATATAGTGGTGCAGGCAATATACATACAAAATAGATAAACGTGGTATACATATTTGTATAAATAAACGCAATAAATGCATATGATATAAAAATATATATATACATATATGTATATACATAAAAAAACATACATCAGAAATAGGGTTATAAAGTCAGAGAAGCAGCATCAGTAAATAAAGTACGGAGACAGCGTTTCAGGAAAAATTTGTTTGGGAATTGCTTAATATTCAACGTTTTTCTTCATATAGCTGTCACTGTAAAAGAGATTTTCAAAAAACTAGAGTAATGAGAAGGAGTTAAGAGTGAGAGAGTATTAGAAGAACGGAGATTACATTCGTGAGAGGAAGACAGGAATTAGATGCTGTCCTTTAAGTAAATTGGTGCGTATGGATCAAAAAGTATTGAAAACAGTATGGTTAGAATTCGAATTTTGCGACGTTCACGAATAAGAAGCCAGCCGAGAAGAGAACGGTAATGTATGTAACTTATTCTCATCTATTTCAACCGTCAAACATCAGTGCTGTGAAAAGCAGTTAAATTACTGGGTAATATGACATAATAATAATAATAATAAATAATAATAAATTCCCACAACATCTCATACATTGACCTGACTCCGTGGTAAGTCGCTTAAAGCACTTGTGTTACGAATGCCAGACAACAGAGGAATCACAAATATACTACTTAAATACATATATTTTACACCCATACACAGAGCAAACACAAATATCATCATATAAATATTTGCTCTGGGTGGGAATCGAACCCACGACCCCTGGTGCACAAGACAGGATCACTACCATCTGCGCCATCGGGCCCGTCTAATGTATATTTGACGGGCTCATTAGCGCATATGGTAGTGATCCTGTCTTGTGCACTAAAATTCTAGTCTCACTAGTCTCAATTCTAAATACTGCTGATAATACGAGTATAATCTTTTAAGATCTTTTTAATTAAATTATACTACAAGGTAAGAGCACAATCAAATCATTCTTTAAAAAAAATACCTGTTCCGTTGACGTATTTACGTGAAACTTATGTGAGACTTGGCCTTGTCCACAGCCACGCCCCATTTAATTTAAAGATGTGCCACCTCTGAAGGTAGTCGCGAACAGCAGGTTGAGAAACGATGGTCTAGGTCAATGTGAGCTTGCACTCGGTGACTTTTACCTTCAATCAAGGTGCAATTTATATAACACAATACCTACTGGAACTTGTTTTCGAACATATTATGATGACCCGCATAGCGCGGTAGTTTTTATATGAGGTAGACCTCATACGAAGGTCGTCTGCGTTGGTACCTCACTCCTATTTTTACAGCAAATATTCCGTTTTGAAGGGTGAGAGAGGCTGTAGTTTTACTGGGTAATGTGACATAATATCTTCGAGTCATAAGGTGACAACGCGCTAGTGATATCCTTGTAATATTAAGAGCGCAAACTGCAGTAAAGTTTACCATCACGTAGACTGTATGCTTGTTTGTCAATCTGGTATGAAAATAAAAACAAGTTCAGAGGGAATCTACGCGATTTCGGTTTTAGCACACAACTTTATTTTCGTTTCGTTCATTCGAAATCAGAACAATGTGTATGATGATGACATTGTGGAAATAATAAATTTATCAAATATCTGACACATTGCCCTGACTCCGGGATACGCCATCGCTTAATACATTTGGGTTACGGGTAACAGGCACACCCAAATCACCAGTCTGTCTGTCAATATCCAGGACCCAGACACAGAACACAAATAGTATTACATAGAAATGTTTATGCTAGGTGGAGATCAAACCCGGGATCCGGGAATCCTGGATCTTATCCAGTGCGCCAAGGGTCCTCCCTTGATAGGATAGGCGCACTAGATAGGATCTGCGCCATCAAACCAATCATTAATGCATTATAAATGACTGGTCCGATGACGTCCAAAAGACGTTTTCTTACTAACCCACTAATGTTTCCAAGTGATGTTTTTCTGTGTGTATGGATATTTGTTACTCTTTTATGCCAGAACGGAACATATCTTTACTAAATTTAGCAAAAAGGTTAGAATAAGTTTGAGGCTAGAATATGACAAAAGCTTCTTTTATTTGATCAAAAATACACGGGTATAAATTTGGACATCATTTTTTGTAAAGTAGTAATTTAGGGAACGACTTAAGCTGCTTTCTGTTGAGGCAAAAATAGGATACAACTAAATTGGTCCATTTTACTAAAGGTTAGTCAAGATTCTTCGAAAAGTATTTAAGGGGTCCAAGAATAGAATAAACTTTTCCGAGGAAAACATATATATATATATATATATATATATATATATATATCATATAAGGTAATCCCCGTTTGGACAGCTGAGCCTAGTTAAGAACTAGTTTTTAAGTAAGTGTATGCGACTTTTTAAAGTGCATCTTTATAGGTATTACTGACAAGTACGAGATCCTTTTGAATCCATTGTGGAATACCGTGGAAAACCGCAGATGGTGGTGTGTAAGCTAAGTTTGAACAATCTGCGATTGCCAGCGTGTTTGTCAACGTGGCAGTTGACATATTAAGATTTCAGTTTTGTGTACAAAATATCACAGAATTTCACAAAATGCACTAATGGCGGACTTAATGCCAGCTGACATTATCTCCCAGTCAACCTTTACACGAGACAGAAAAATATATATATAGTGGTGCAGACAATATATATATATATATATTTATAATGTTATAATAGATAAACGTTACATATATATACTAAACGTTACATACATATATGTATAATAAAAAAATATATAAAAAGTGTTGTAATCCAGAAGAGTCTAATGGCAGAACCCTACTCCTCCTTTGCAGGTTAATAATTTAAAAATTAAAGTCTAGTATATACGATATTATCTATAAAATTATTAATGATAAAGTGATAATCAAAAAAATATGGACTTATGGACAAAGTTATAAGTGAACTCTGAGTTAAATAACTTGTTGTTTCAATCAGAAGGTAACAAGCTATAGCACACACAAACAAAGTCACCACGTCATGGTCGACAAACTTAGTCTTTGGGAAAATTATCCAGCTCCTCATTCTACCTTCTCGTCTATTTCATTCTATTCTACAAGTCTACTGTACTTTTGTAACCTTCAAGAACTGTTTTTGAAAGTCAATGACCTCTTTTAACATCTACGTGTTCACTTCTCATAACAAATTTACTTGTTAAAGACCCTCAACCTCTGTTTCGACGTTTTAGATACGTGCAACGTCATACGTTCTTACGTATCATTTTAAAAAAGTAATCCAAATAGCAGTATTCGCATTGCTGTATTCCGGTTTGAAAGGTGAGAAAGGCATTTCAATTATTGGTAATGTGGAATGCCATCTTCAAGTCTAGGTCAGCAACGCTAGTGATATATTTGTGATATTGCAAGCGTCTATAGGCTGCGGTGACGCTTATGCGGTTCATATGCTTATTTGTCGACCTGATCTAATAAAAAAAATTACTAGCCTATTCATTTTTTTTATACCCCAAAAGTAGCAAACAACTTAAAACACCACGGCATCTTTCACGCCTTACCAACCCTAAAATACCTCTTTAACCCATTTCGAAGAACCCCATACCATAGTCGTCTTTTAATTTATACCACTTTGTCAACTGTCAACTGTCAACTAAACTTTTAACGACTTCTAATATTCCAAACTGGTTCAATAAATCATTTCATCGGAGTTACTAGGACTATGATAAATAACTTTTATATTGATGATTTCGAATTCCAATCACGACACTAAATATTTACTATTTATGATTTCGAAAATTAGTATCAAATTAGTTTTAGGAAATGAGAGGTTGTTGACCTTTGTGAATAAATGTCTAGTTGAAGGTTTGAAATTATCGCAAACATTACACATTAATAACTTACATAAAACATATTTTATATAAGTTATTAATGTTTTAAGGGCAATAAGTATAGTTATTGATTGGTAAGAAGAGGATATTAAGCATGTGTATTAATAGAAAATTAATTTGTCTTGAAGTACTTTACTAAGCAGCATCTCCACCGTGAAAGATGTGCTCTGCGATTGCCAACACGCTTGCCCAGAGCGACAATTATGGGCAATATTTCCCCTTTCTTGGAGAGACTTATGTCCAGCAGTGGACTTCCAATAGCTGTTATAATGATGATGATGAATTTGCTAAGGATTTTAATGGATTCAAAATTGAAAGAATTATGCACGCGCCAAAGTTACAACAAAAGTGACAGACCACAGTAGGAAAACTAGGGATGTGAATACAATCAATTAAAAGTAAGGATGTGAATGGTTGGCTGATGTTCGTTCGGCTTACAATAAGAATTTAACAAATTCGTCTTCTATAAACTACTATCGACCGCCTTGGCATCCTCCTGAATCAATCTATCTATAAAAAAATGCTTCATAATCCGTTGCGTTGTTTTAAAACTTTAAGGGAACATAAAGACAGAGAGACTAGTTTTTTACTTTGTAGTAATATCAAAAATATATCTATATTTTTGAAGAAAACTCTTAAAAGTGCACTTAGCGTATTTAAATACCGGACTTTGAATAACACGATTGTGAGACGGCTTAATGCTTGTGTATTTAAGTAATATTTATCCATTATTGCCACAAATATTGGGCCTAGTTTTAGAATAGTAAAATGTGTACTTTAAGCGTTACATTAAGGTTTTGAATTGCATCAATACTTTAAATTTCAAATTCAAGTTCGTTTCCAAAAAAAGAACATATATTTATAATTAAATTATCTATGCTATAAACACCTTTCGCGCCTTCATTCATAATCGAGAAATTTTGTATAAATATCGAGGGTTCAGAAAGATAACATACGAGTATGACTGTAAAAATTCATATTCTGTTTCCGCTTTGTAGTATATAACTTAAATCAATATTTTTTTTGTAAAATTAACAAAATTGAATATTGATATTATTTGTACGCCATGATGCTATTTTGTTTCTTTTATTTTTATTTTATTTATACTCATATTTTGACGGGCGCGATGGCGCAGATACCGCAGAAATAGTCAAGATAGGATATCTTTTAGCGTCAAAGATCGTGGTTTCGACCCCCACTCAGGATAAATATTTGTATGATTTGCATTTACAGAACAAATGGTTGGGATCTTAAATGTATTCATTTAAATATAATATTTGTTTATTCCTCTGTTGTCTGATGTCCGACAATTGCTTTAAGTGACTTTCTCGGAGTCAAGTCAATCTTATATGAGATGTTATTTTTGTCCGTTTATTTTTTACTAAATTAAAATAAAAAAAACATATATGGACCGATTTTTGTGTGTTTTAGTGGGACTTCGTATAGTTTACAGTTTACAGTCTCCAGTTAGCATATTGTCCAATATTTTGGACAAGACAATACATATAGAGACAGCTACTTCTTGTTAAATTCAAAAGTGAAAGGCTTTTTATCGAAATCCATGGTTTTATCGGTTTTCTAATCTAACAATCCTCTCATTCATTTATTTAAGCCGCTTTTGTCATCACAGAATAGTCTTATCCATATTTTCAACTAAAATTTTATCGACTCCTACTTTGAGCATATCTCACAGAAAAAACAAGATTTTTTTTCTAATTTTATCCTCACTTCTGCTTTTGTGACGTACGCTTTCATTTCGGCATGATAATGTTTTACCAAATTAAATGGTTTAAAATAAGTGGATGGAAATAAAACAAATCGTTTCACCAATTAATTGTAATGTATATTTAATGACATCTGCTGCTTTGACGTTAGTTCATTAGTCCAAATTTGGGGAGGTGACGTTAATCGCCGGGTCCAGGACTTGAGCCACTCGTTCTGTAGACAACAAAAATATACTTGTTAATAAAATAATAGAACTATTCATGAGAGATAGATCTCTTAAAAAGGTTGTTTGCATTGGTACCTCACTCACTCCTATTTCTACCGCCAAATAGCAGTGTTCGCATTGCTATGATTGCGCCAGATTAAAGGGTGAGAGATGCAAAAAAATCCTGAATGTGATAGCATCTTCAGTTTACAAGGTTGGCGATACGCTAGTGATAGTGTCTTTATGATGACACAAGTGTTTATAGATTGCGATCACGTGTATATCAGGCGAACCGTATACTTGTTTGCTGACTTCATGATATAAAATAAATTACATCTATCACGCCAACTGTTGGTGAAAAGTGTTAACATAATTTGAACTAATTAAATTGAATGTTTGTACAATTATAATATTTGTATTATTAAGTTGCAATATGTTTCTATCTATTTTTCCTCTTATTTATTTTGAATTACGCTCCGCTTATTGATACAGATCAATTTAATTCCGAGAATATATTTCTGTAAGAAAGGTAGGTACTAAGAAATTTAGTTTTCAAGACACGTCTTGAGCCGGCAAGTAGGCCAATTGAAGTACTATTTTCTATTTAGCTAAGGAATTGTATGTTCACATCAAGTCACGAGTACACGAATATAGAGTTTATTTTTTTAAATATACGACTTTTTATTCTGATTATGAAAAAGCTATATGCTATATTAAATTAAGAAATAGGTTTAAATTTTTTAGAGGAACTTGAGGTTTTGATTTACATTTATACACATAAAATACGCTATAATATATGAATACGCTATATATAAAAAATACGCTAGTATTCTTAAGAATATTTGCTTAGTTATTCAACCAGTATCAGATCAGTCAAAGTAAATTAGGCATTCATTAAATATAAATAACAGTGTTGCGCAGTGTCATAATTTATTATGCAAATTGTCGTAGCATCTATGTATAAATATCTATATATCATCACAAATATCATAACGTTTTTCATAATTTACAAAAAAGGTTTTAAGACAAAATTTCAATAAATCTTAGAAAAATCCATACTAACATTATTATTATGTTATGTAACCATTATTATTATGTTAAACTTCCACTGCTGTATGGGTAAACCGTTTGTGATGAAATTTGCTATGTGAATAGTTTTATCTCTTTAAAGAGACTTCAAAAGCCAGTAAAGTGACGTCCGCGCAGGCAAAGCTGCGGGTGATAGTTAGTAATCGTATAATCAAACTACAATATTAACATAACATGCAACTTTTTCCACGGAGAAAGCTCTGGTAGCTTAAGGTGTGACTCCGCAATACAAACTTTAATAACACGTGTAGAAATGCAGATCTAAATTAACAAAACAATAAGTTACGCCAAGAGCGTATCTTCTTTGTCTATATATTTATATAGACGCTACAAAATTGTTAACTGAAAAGTTCGTAATACATTTTTCCCAACTCATCTCATACATTGACCTGATTCTGTGATAAGCCGCATAATACGCTTGTGTTACGGATATCAGGTAACAGATGAATCACAAATATACTATTTAAAAACATATATTTAACACCCAGACGCAGAACAAGTGTAAATTTCACATAATAATTTTTCCTAGGTGGGGACCGAACTCATGACCGCTGGTGCATAAAACATAGTCACTACCATCAGCGCCACAGGGTCCGTTGAAATATATATACATATCTGTATAGATGTTAGTCATTATTTCACCAACCTATTGAATGAATTTTGAAAATATTGCCATCAGAGACATATAAGCTATAATTCATAAAGATATGTTTGCAGACGAAGTCAAACCGCTTGTAAATTATATTGAAGAGCCGTAATGTCTGAACAAACGACTTTTTACTGAATGTTACTAATACAAATAATTATTTTTAAATAGACTATGGATCTAAAAATCTTCTGTTACATCAATTTAATAAGATAAAAAATAATAACTTCTCGCGATATATTCAATATAAAATTAAATAAATCTGAAATCTTGTATTATTATCTTATAAAATTACTTGACGCTAAAATCATTCACTCTTCTATAATAAACCATATAGGACTCTAAGCGAAATGTGTTCAAGTTCAAGGTGATAATAATGCAGCCGGTGCTTTTAAATCTAGCGGAAAAAATGTCCTCATTCAAGCAAAATCATATCATGTGTATTACCACATAAATATAGTATTATTTTATATATCCACAACACAGCAACATTTTTCTTTATGTTATTTTTATGTTTTAGGTTCGCATAAACATTCCTTTGACGGAATCCTTGATAGGATCACAATCTATCGAGTAATAAAAATCCTCTGAGGGATATGCGTGTTCCAATGTTATAGACGCCTTTTGGAAATGACGCTTAACTTTATGAAGTATATTTTATTTATGCATGTTTAATGTAGCCTTATATATTAGATACGTCAGACGGTCTACTTAAAAGAGTATATCCAAGCTTGTCTTTAATTAACTAATAGGTTGTTACAACAAAATATGCTCTTGAAGGAAGCCTACAAAAGTAACAACCGCAAAAGACTAGTAATAATTTCGATACGTGCTCACGTATTCATAAAGGGATCTATACTAATAATTATTAATAATCCGACATCACGCGATTTATTTGGCTTCTACTTAATAATTGGATAAATATTCAAGTTTAACTACATATAAGTCTTTGGTTATTAGAGGTCCTAATTTTTTCGACATATGCTATACGACTATTTTCCTATTATAGTTCGATCGTTTTACTGTATTTTTGTTACCTTTCTGTAACTAAAAGACTGAACATATCTAACTAAAATGATGGGTGTAATTTGCTTGAATCATAGAGCTAATAACTTATTTTGATTCTAGAAAAATTGAAAATGGACGCGTGCCGAAAGCTAGTGAACATAAACACATATTCCTTGATTCCTCATATAATAAGTTGAATCTGCTGTTGCAATGTCAATTTCGGAAATCTAATATGAAATTGTCGAGGCGATGCCAAGGCCATGTGCGTTTTGAAATCATTCAAAAATAGACGGTTACCGCGTTTTGAATAGCAAATGTGATTATGAAAACCTTTTAATTATTATATAGAAAAGTGATTCAGCTTGTATCGTCTTACAGACTGTTAGTAAACGAAGACCTGGACAAACGTGATCACAAGAGTATATAATAGATAAAAAAGCCGGCAATTACCATATTAAACTTAGTGTGAAAGTAATATTAGCTATAACGTAATCAAACGAGAGAACGAAAATTAGCAATGAAATTTATCAATTACAGTAAATAGACAATAAAAAAAGAAAAGTGTTATAAAAAAGATAGGAAAACCAACCTGTTGTAGAGTGGACCTCGCATAAAATCATTAAAAAGAAAAGTGTTATAAAAAAGAAAGGAAAACCAACCTGTTGTAGAGTGGACCTCGCATAAAATCACTAGTAACCACACACATCACTGCTCCCTTCACCTCTTCCCATTGCCTCTGGGTTTGTATTGGAATGATGAAAACGATGATGATGACGACACAGAAGATGCACTGCTAGAGCTGCCATTGCCCTTAGACAGGCTTATCTTCTTTCTAAAACTGAGCCTCGTCTCGCCGATGAAGCGGTCTAGGGCCTGCCGCAGCGAGGAATGCTTTCTCTCAAACGGATTGGTGTACATGTTTGCGTTTCGCGTGATGCTTGTACGTCCGCTCGCGGTGAATGCTTGGCGCGTTCTGACATTGCGACGCACCTCCCACTCCTATTATACGAGGCGAGCTAACTGCGTCTGCGCAGGTCAATAATTTGTTGACCGACTCGCGTCACGCGTTATAACATAATAGTTCTGTGATTAAACTTAACTTTTTGACGTGTACGTTTGTTTTGATGATTAAACAAAACCTCAGAATCCTATTTGAACAAAAGGTCATTAGGAAATCGACACAATGTCATCTTAGTGTAAAAAAATGACCATTTGTCATTCTGAAACTGGTCAATCCACTAAAATGAATGTGACCTTTGATTTAAAATAAAAAGTAGATTAATACGCTTCAAGTTCATAGCGTGGACTTTGCATTGGTTTTAGGGTTTTTCAGTGGCGGACCTTTTTTGAATATAAATTGGATGATTAGTCTGAGCTGCTCATTAATTATTAAACAATATATTCTGTATTCATATTATTGTCACTTACAGACATCAAGTTAGTTTTATTGTATATACTAAACGGAGTGAGTACAATAGCTTTGCCCTTATGTGATGTTTTCCGTGGACTTGGTAATTAAAATGTATTTATTAATAAGCTAACACTACTTCGCAGTTATTTCGTTAACATTCACAATAACTGACGTTAGTAACATATTATTTCCATAAAACTTTAAGAAATACATCGCAGTCAGTTCATTTTTCATTAAATTGTTCTTAACAGCCCAAAGCAGCTTCAAAAGAAATTATATATAATAAATATATTATTTTTTATAATTGTTTCATCATCAGTTTGCGAATGAATGCTCAGCCTATTTTGTTGGCGTGGGATTTTTGACCATTCTTATATATAAATTCTCTAATTTTCCGAGAGGTACCCACAGAACTGAATACCTCCTTCTGTATCGGGTGCCATAAGACACGTCTCACATACGGCGTTTTACCTATCCAAAACACCATAGATAGCAAGAGGACAGATATAAGCAGCAGCATCCTCGTTACGATGTTAATCTCATCCATTTGCACCACGCCTGCCTATATCTAGGACTTATCATCAAAAATTAATTAATTCACTAGCCACTCAAATCACTGACATTGCATTTACTTATGCCATAATATCGAAAGGTAATTTTAATCATATCTATAATAAATTACGAATAGAAATGCTTAAATATTATTTTGTTGTGTTTCAAACTTGATCTTTATTCTATTAAAGGAATAATAAATATGTCATTAGTGAATGATCTTCGACGAAAGGACGGTTGGGTAAAATATTTATCTAGAAAATAAGTTTGCATAATAAGTCCTAGACCCCGCTTGTCTAGTGTGCTATTCTGGATAAAAAAAGTCGACAACCAAGATTATAAACCGTTTCTTCGAGGCCTACATCAGTGCAAGTCTCCGGTCTAGTCATATAGTCTACACTCATTGTTCGTTGACACGATACGCTATACTTGCCGGTGCATGGTCGATTATAGAGCGCTTTGGATCCATGGTCAGTTCTGCGTGCTATGTGACATGCTGGTTACCTATAGGCTGTATACCTGCTGATACCTGATCCGCGCAGAGAGACTGCAAGCATTTTCCTCCCTTCTAAGGTAAGTAAGATACCACGTTAAATTCTCATAAGCCATCTTTGGTGTATTATCTGACACACCAATGTAGACACTAAGGTATTCCAGATAAGTCATTGTTTCGTAGTTTTCTGTATGCTGCCCAACCAAGTTGAATTCGGCGATTGATCTCTTTCTTGAAGTTGGACTTACCTAGGTACATTGTTTGTCTAAGGTATGCGTACGAATCAACAACTTTAAGAAGCAAGTTTTCAACAACACTAGAATCACAATCACGTACTCATCAAAACTTCGTAACTTTGCCAGTGGTGCAACGATATCCGACTTAAATTGACTGTAAATCTTTGTTCTCTTGGTTGAATTTTGCTTTGCATAACCATTTCCAAAACAAATCTCAGATAATTTATCGAAGATTATTTATAGCTACATGCATTTTATATTTAAAGGAAATTTCAATAAGTCAATGTTTCGTAAAAATAGTTAAACCTTAAGATATCTTTATTATCACCATCATTACAGTCATTAGAAGTCCACTGCTGGTCATAGGCCTCCCTAAGGAAAGGGGGATTATTGCTCATAATTGCTGCGCTGCGCAAGCGTGTTGGCAATCGCAGAGCGCAACTTTCGCGACGGGGATGTTGCTGCCTGCTGGCAGATACCTGGTACAGGGGGAGGTTCTCTTTCATGTATAGTAATAATAAAAGTGAATTGTTTTAAATCTGCTTGTCCATTCCAAGATCACTGGGCTATTACTAATCTTACAACATGCATTAATATAAAGAAGTGTAAATAAAATACTGAATAAGATTTACATAACCAAGTACATAATTATATATACATATATTCACCATAAAATTTTATCCATCAAATAAATTAAAGGAAGCTTGATTTAAATTGACTGGCTTAAAACACATTCCTAAACAATACCCATTTAAAAATATTATCCACAATAACATGATTGTTTAGTCCAGTAACATATCTACTTGCGGCACTATTGATTCCTTATAATCTATAGACTGAGAGCAAAACATTCGGAACACCAAACTTCAGAGCAGCCAACTTTACTCGTACAAACTATACTAAAGACAGACAATACTTTAACGTAGTCAACGGACCGATTTCAAACGACGCATTTCAATTGATCAAATAACTGAGGTTCAATTAATGGCGGCCATTGGGAATGGGTTTGCACTTCAAATTGTCGGACTTCGGTATTAAATTGCTGTCTGTGCAAAGGAATTGTTGTGATTTATTTCATTTAACGGTTATTTTACTACTTTATTTTTTATAAGACCAAGTCGACAAACAGACATACAATCAGTGATAATAAGTGGCATCGCAACCTATAGACGCTTGTAGTATCACAAGGATGTCAATCGTTGTTAACCTTGTGGCTTGAAGATATTTCACAATACCCAGTAATTACACAGCCTCTTTCACCCATCAAACCGGAACACAGCAATGCGAACACTGCTTTGGCGGTATAAATATTAGAACATAATTGATGTTTGAATAGAAACTGAAGCATTTTGTGGCAGTCCGCATAACTTAATAGACAAGAAATTTGCTTAACTTTCTTAGTATGGAGACCACACGAGGTGTAACTCAAACTAAAAGTCTTCTGGTCTATTCTTCCTCTACAAAAAGTAACTAGTGTTATAGGTAAATAATACTCACCTATTTTTACCGTCAAATAGCAGTTCACATTGCTGTGTATCGATTTGGAGGGTGAGTGGTAGGGAAAATACTAGATAATATGATATAATATCTTCAAGTCACAAGGTTAGCAAACGGGCTAGTGATATCCTTGTGATATTACGAGCGTCTATAGGCTGCGTTAACGATAACTATATCGCGGACTGTATGCTTGTTTGTTGTTGACCTGGCCTAATAAAAAAACATTTGAATAGCATTTGAAAAAGAGTGCTAGATTACTTAGACAAGGTAGAAATAGAAATAATATTATGACCTGACTAGCTGCCTCTACTGACGCCCCCTTAATGGCACGTGCCATACCCATTACTTATAAATTTTCGTTTATTTGCGCTCTCTTTCAAAGCTCGTGGCATACCCGGCTCCAGGCGCGTCAGTTGGAACCTGACGCATTCGTTCGGCTCCGTGCGCATCGGTTTTAATCTGAGCTCATTCGTTTCCATCCTCATCCATCAAACGACCAGCGTCGCATTGCATCCAGCTGGACGTCGACGTATACCTCCAACTGACTCTGCACGACAAAACGCATCGTTTCCGTACTTGTCCTTTTTAAAATTTTGAGCCATGATCGCAGATGTTTTCTAAAATGATTAAAGTTGCCTCATCATTATCGTATCACCTATTGGAAGTCCACTACTGGACATATGCCTATCCGAGAAAGGGCGAATTTAGCCCATAATTGCCTCGCAACGAGGATTCTGCTGCTTATCCCCGCTGTGCATTTGACCTGCATTGTTTCGGATGGATATACCGCTATTTGTCGGTTCTGGTACCTCAGTTGCCTCTTACGACTCCTGGTATACGGAGAAATACTATTTTAGTTCACTGGTACCTCACGGCATCCCATTAAATATAATAACACGTACGGATGACTATGAAAATGTATGTAGCAGTAAAAAAGAAGAAATTGCAAGAAACAAAACGCTTATGTATTATTCAAATAAAAACTCGCATACAAATCCAGTTAGCTGTTATTTTATTTGTGCGTAGAATTTTACATATTTGGTTCAATAACTTAATCTAAGAGACTAGGGTATCACACAAACAAAGTGTATTTATAACGATAAAATGACCCATTGATCTTGTGATAGCATTTCTTTAGTCCAGTGACACAAAATGTTATTTTTGTTATTATAACACTTTCATTTAGGTCATGACAACAAGAAATAAAAATATATTTCGATTTTTATAATCTTAAAAGTATATCTAGAAATACCGACATAGAACATAACCTGACTTTGTACCGAATATTATTAGTACCGTGAGGTACCGGCAATGTAGAATATTACCTCCCCCTGTACCAGGTGTCGTAAAAGGCGACTAAGGTAACAGAACCGACAGATGGCGGTATATACATCCGAAACAATGCAGGGCGGGGATGGGCAGCAGCATCCCCTTTGCAAAAACTGCGCTCTGCAAGTGCCAACACACTTGCCCAGTGCGGCAATTATTGGCAAGAAAGGGGAAACCTTTCTTGGGAAGGCCTATGTCTAAGAGTGGACTTCCAATGGCTGTAATGATAAATATATTACAAGTAGTAGTGAAATCTTCGATGCAAGGCAACGGGGTTGCCAGTCAAATATGCCCTGCGTGGTAATTACGGACAAAAAATCCTAAAATGTTCTCTGAGGATGGTGTCTAGCAGGGGAAAATTTTTGGTAGAATGATCAATCTCAAAAAATTGTATCCCATATATCATCATTATATCAGCAGTTCAGTGTTGGACACATGTCTCGCCACGTGACAATTTTTTTCTAGGGAAAAAACAGTTACACTAATAATGTTCATATCATCATCACAGCGGCCGTTAAACGCCCGCACCTAGACATAGGCCTCTCCAAGAAAAGGTGAGTTTGCTCATATATTGACAGGCCCGATGGCGCAGATGGTAGTATGCGCCGTATTTTATCTTGTTCGCCGAGGGTCGTAGGTTCGATGCCCACCCAGAGATCGTGGGTGTGATTCCCAGAAATATTTATATGATGATATTAATGTTTGTTGTGTCTGGGTGTTAAATATGTGTATTTCAGTATAATAATTGTGATTTTTCTGTTGCCTGGCTTCCGTAACATATGTGCTTTAAGCGACTTACCACGAAGTCAGCTCAATGCTGCCCAGCTGTACATTCCCACCCTGTACCACTAAGTTACACTGTTACAGGTGGATAAACCGGCAAGGTTTCGGTACCTCAGTCGCCTCTTATAACAGCTGGTACAAGGGGAGGTACTATTCTACTCTGCCGGTATCCCACGGCAAATTAATTAATAACAATCTAGTATATTTACATAATCCAGTTAAACATTAAACCTAACATCATCAACATCATACCAGCCATTGGAAGTCCACTGCAGGGCATAACTGCTTGCCGCGCTGGGCAAGCATGAACATTATAATAAGAAAAAGAGAGAGAGTCGACTCTGTTGTCTCAAGTCCGTAGCATATATACTGTAAACGAATTATTCTGGTATCAGGTCATGCATACGATGTTTTATTATACTATTGTAAGCATTAAGTAAAAGCTGTTAATTCGGATTTACAAACACTGACATTTATTTTATTCATAGATATAGGAACATGGATAGAGTGACAAAACTGAAACTAACTAAAATCAATAGTATCTCACCTCCATGCGGAAAAATTATAAGTATATATTTATGTTTGTCTAATGATTTATTCATGTAAATATGTCAGTCATTTAAGCCAACAGCTTATTGATAGTATGACAACACCAAAGGCCTTGCTTGTTAAGGTAAAACATCATAACTCATTTAAATTCTCATCACTGTCATCGTTTACGTGAAATTACCAGCACTTACATATATCATGGCTGCGTCCCATTAAAGTGGGCAGGGACTATAGATCTCCTCTTGTTACAATCTTGTCAAACCTGTCTCGATCCTTTACTTGCATTAGTTCCTTTCCTTATTCCTTTACTTTTATACACACTCGTTTATTTATACTAATATTAAATCTGAAGATCTCAGGAACCGCTGGTTTAATTCGAAAAATTATTTTAGACATATATATATATATACATATGCGCTATACATATGCGGTATTAAAATACCGCTTTTACTTGGATAAGGTATGTTTTTCTAATTCGTCCTCTAGCAACTCCACCATTCCGCTCTATATATTTGTGCAGTCATTCTACTCTCATCCATCCAAACCATCTGAATATACCTTTCTCTATTGTGGTCACGACATCATTTTTATTCATCAACATTACTTATCTAAGCAAATATAATCACTATAGTCACTAACTAAGCATACTTTACGAGGTTATAAATCTCCGTGATCCCACTAAAGCCAGTACATTTTTTGCAACCTTACAAGGCATACGACACGCACGGTTCGGGCCGAGAACAGCTCCCATGGGAAGTCCTTCCACTCATCGATTGGGCCCGCGACTGGTTGGAGCGATAACAATAAATCTGCCCGAACTATTTATATCTCCGAACTAAATCTAGATTTAACACGAAATCTTGAAGACGGTTTTATATTTGAAACCTTATTTCTTAAGGTTTAGTAAATCTGCAATAATAATAAATTCACGCAACATCTCATATATTGATTTGACTCTGAGATAAGTTGCTTGAAGCACTTGTGTTACGGGCATCAGACAATAGAGTAATCACCAATAGAATACTTGAACAAATACAACATAGATACTTCACAAACACCAATAGTCATAAATGTTTATCCGGGTGGGCATCGAACCCTCGACTCTTGGAGCATAAATAAGAATGACCACCAACTGTGCTCTCCGTATCTGTAAAAGAATTAACACCCACACATTTATCATACTTGATTAGTATTAATAATTTACATGCATACCAGCCGCGGTGTGATACCGGCACCGCCGTACCGGTACCGGCAGAGTAGAACAGTACTCCCGCGTAACCACTATACCTGGTATCGTAAGAGGTGACTTAGGTAACAGAGCCGACAGATGGAGGCCTATGTCCAGCAGTGGACTTCCAATCGCTAATACGATGATGATGATATATTGTTCGATGGGTCCCGGAAAATTATAGTACCTCCCCTGTGCCAGGTGTCGTAAGAGGCAACTGAGGTACCAGAACCGAGAGATGGCGTATATCCAGCCAAAACAGCACGATGATGATTATATTTGTTAATATAAACGATGACTGCAGATATGCATAGGTCACATCTACGACGGAAAGTGACTGACTCAGCCCATAAAATGCACACATATTATGAAGTTAAAGTTTTATTACGCTTCGGTAAATACAAAAGAAAATCTCAACGATTTTTGTCACAGTCGGAGCGGGGAGTACCCCTGAAAACGCATTATTCGTCGCTATACGAACTCCGAAGTACACGAAAAATATTTACCAAAGGTGAGTAAATATTAACGGTTATCTTTTTTTTTGTTATTTATTAAAGGTTCACCAACAATTGTTACATTATTACACTAAATAACTATCATTCTTGTTAAATCTTGTGATCGCCCTGAGCGATAAGGTCGCCAATCGTAGTCGTAATAGTTTATGTTTTTGTTTTTTCTTTATGTAATGTTCTGTGTACAATAAAGAGTATAATATTGTTATTATTATTGACAAACACCTCATGCAAAATATTATAAAAAGGGTTAAAAAGAAAAGATATGTAAACATGTTATGACAATGCAAGAATGAATAAATATAAAATAATTAATTACTGTCAAAATGATAGTAAGATAAATAAAGATTTATCTAATGTATAAAAGTCTTGTCCTGCAGTCTGCGTATTTAATATTACAAGTTAATCATTAGGTCACATTCGGAGCGCGGAGTACCCGTGACATTCCCCGGCGGATTAGTAAGTTGAAGTAGCAGTGGGCAGGGCATTTGGTACGCAGAACCGATGGACGATAGAGTCGTAAGGTTTTGGAATAGAGACCAAGTATCCGAAAGACCAATATCGGACTAAAACCGCAGGATCGCGCTGGACCCAGGCCGCATACAACCGGTCCTATTGGATATTACTTATGGAGGCCTATATCCAGAAGTGGACGTCTTATGGCTGATATGATGATAATGAATAAATTACAGTTAAAATTAAAGTGGCCTTATATATCTTATGTATAGATAAATAATTATCGTGCATGCTTATGAAATATTCTAATATAATTATAATGACGTGTTTCCATTAAATAGCTATTTTATCTTATTTCTTTAAGGCAAAGAACATCAATAAATCGCTTACATTATTATACACCCTGCAAATGTTGACGATTGGTGAGCCAGCGTGGTATACGCAAAGGTTTAGCATGCAAATACAATGTCGAAATTATCTTTGAGCAGCTTAGCGTTACTACCAAACAACTTAAAATTCATGCAACGTGAATATTTATGAAATAAAAAGAAAACTTTATTACACCTAGTTTTGCCGGGTTGCATTTACCCAGCCGTGTTGAGCTGACATCGTTTAAGATAAGTGCAGCGTGTTACTGTGTCGAAAAACATTTCATGCAATACATTATATTATTAACAAATGTGTAATATACAATAAAAAAAATAATTGGCCGTGAGGTACCGGCAAAGTAGGACAGTACCTCTCCCTGTATTAGGTGTCGTAAAAGGTGACTAAGGAGCAGAACCGACAGATGGCGGTATATCCATCTGAAACAGTGTAGCTCAAATGCACAGGCGGGGGATAGACAGCAGCTTCCTCGTTGCTGAAGCTGCACTCTGCAATTGCCAATACGCTTGTCCAGCGAACACGCCCAAGGGAACAAGTCCCTTTCCTGGAGAGGCTAGTCCTTGTAGACTTCCAATTGTCATATGACGATGATGTTGATAAATGCGTAAAACATTATGTCGTGAGTTACTGACCGAGTAGAATTGCACCTCCCCTGTACCAGGTGTCATAGGGGACGACTGATGTACCGGAACCTACAGATAGCGGTATATCCATTCGAAACAGTATACCTAAAATTTTACAGAGTAGAAATAAGCAGCAGCATTCCAGTCGAGTAGTTATGAGCAAAGATAGGAAAGACAGGCATATATGAAGTGATGAAGGTACGCATATTAGTATACTTCTGAGAGGTCTAACTGGATCTGTATTATATTTGACGGGCCTGATTGCCATTTGATAGTGTCCGGTCCGACTGATAGGAGTATTACATTTGCAATTCCCCTATTGTCTGACATCAGTAACACAAATGCGTTATTACACGCTTTATTTTTTCACGCTATTAACTTGTTTATGTATAATTGTAACCGACACGGTCGTAGTCAATTTTGACCCGCTTTAAAGAGACAAACTTAATTGAATCTTTGTACACATATAAAGAATCGGTGCCAATACAATATTTCGATAACATTTTCTCATTATCCTGATAAGGATGCTCAGGATGACAAAAAGTTCCTTTGTATAAAGTTAGCAAAATGGCAAACCGCGATTTTTTCATAAAACTACTAGTATTATTTGTTTACACGTACACTTTGTCATAAAAAATATTTATTTACTTTTTAGTTTGGTTGATATTAAAAACGTGTTTTTAATTACAACTTTATCTTGGCAGGTAGATGTTAGAAAAAAATATATTTTGACGAGCCCGATAACGCAGATGGTAATGACCCTGGTCTCGTACGCTAAAAGTCGTGGCTTCAATCCCTACCAAGTATTTTTATGATGAATATTTGTATTTGTTCTGTGCCTGGATGTTTGTACTGAACGAGTAGAATAGTATATCCCTCTACTAGGTGTTGTAAGAGGCGACTAAGGTACCGGAACCGACAGATGGCGGTATTTCCATCCAAGACAGTGTATCTTAAATGCATAGGGTGGGGATGGGCGGTAACATCCCGCAGCATCTCCTAGCATCCCCCAGAATCCCCCAGCATCGCAAAATCTGCACTCTGCCATTGCCAACACCCTTGCCCGGTGCGGCAATTATGGGCTAAATTCTCCCTTTCTTGGGGAGGCCCATTACCATGTTTCCTGATATCCGTAACACATGTGTTTTAAGCAATTAATTTCGGAGTCAGGTCAGAATATATGAGATGTATTTTTTTTTAATTATTATAATTATAACTCGGTAAATCTACAGAAGTTGTCGTGAATAATAAAAGAAACGAGAGAATTCCAACAGATCTATTTGTCCAACCACTTGAAGTCGTAAAACGTTCAGTATTTTTTTATGTGATGCGCAATTTTCTTAATATTTTCCTTTCTAAAAACCTTGGCATTACAAAACACCACAAAAAAAATTGCAAAATCGGTCTAGCCGTTCACGCGTAATGGCACGACCAAGGAAAATACGAATTAATTTTATATCTACACTCATATTATGAAGAGGAGAAATGTTATTGTTTGTTCGTTTGTTACGGTTTTGTAGTTTTTGTACAAGACCTATTATAAAAATTAGTTTTTTTTAATAGATTATAGAGCCGCTCCTAAACTAGAACTATGAGAACTGGATATGTATTTTTGTACGTTTTTAACAAACAAGTCCTGATATTATTGAGCCGATTTTAAAAACTCATTCATGAATAGATATTTACATTATCAGCAAGTGATATAAGTAACATGTAGTATCCCCATATGCTTACGGAAAGTGGAATAGTTATATAAACTAGGAGAACTGAGCTTCTCCTTCTATATTTATAATAATACTAATAATAATACTATAATAGTTCTAAAAGGTTTTATACTAACTAATACTCCCACTTTTACCCCCTTAAAGGATGGTTTGTAAAAATATTTTACACGTGTTTTACGACTTTTAACGAAAAACTGAATTAAATTCGAATAACTTGAATAATGGCATAGTTTTATACCAATTTTCTCTAGCCTGTTTTGACCTCTGAGGGGTTGAATTTTAAAAGTATTAGTGCTCCTCTACATTATAAAAGGTATCCTTGTGCAACATTTTAAAGTTCTAACCCTTATAGTTTAGGCCCGCGTTGATATATATGTCAGTCAATCAGTTTCTCTTTTTATATTTATTGATAACAATGTATTTTAAATTTGAACCTCCCACAAAAGGACACGTTCAAAACAAAATCCAATATTGCCCCATCGGGCTGGAAGAAATGTAACATAAATTTTTACTACCGCTATTGAGTTTTAAGCTCAATTCATAAATATTGCGGCCATAAAGCGATGCTGATAATGATAAAGCTTTATCATCGTTTCATCCCGTGGAAATGATAAATTTTGTTTATATGATGTTATGTTTATCCCGATATGGTTTTTTTATGTTATATAAAAATATGCTGTGTTATTTTAAATGTTAAAGGCATTACCTTAGTAATGTCTTTAACATTTAAAATCAAATATCATTATAGAAAACTAGTTGTTGTTCGTACGTATGAAAATTTTTATACGTGGACAAAATAAGATATTTATTTATACTAAGCATCCATTTGGATGCTGCAGTTTTGTAACTATACCTGAAAACTTAACTTATTATAGGATAATATAGCTATGTCTAAACTATTCATATCCCGAAAATCATGTCAACCCTTTTATCTGTAATAAATAACCTATCCTACGGAATATAATATATTATTGAATAAAAATTTATTATTACAGTTTGTAATAATCATCTGCTGCCCTATCATGACTGATTAACGAACATTATGAAAACTAAGGTAGGTTTTTTTTATATATACAACGAAGTCAGCAAACAAGCATACGCTTGATGGTAAACTTGATCGCAACGTATAGACGCTCTTATCATCACAAACGTGTCACCAACCCTGTGAACTGAAGATACCATGTCCCTTTTCCTAGTAATTGCACTGCCTCTCTCACCCTTCATACTGGAACACAGAAATGTGAACACTGTTACTTGACCAAACTTACTATAGGTGATAGTGAGATAGCACTTCTTTAAGAGAGAACGTCTGCACCTAGGTTATATATATGTACCAAAAAGTTACAACATTTCGAACATATCAGTCGTAGAACGACCACAGTTATACGTCCCCATTTGATCCTTATCGTTGAGGGTTTAGCCAATAATTAAAACGCTGGGCGGGCGTGTTGGCAGTCTCAGAGCGTAGCTTCGCGACGAAGATATTGGAGCTCAACTCTACTGTTTGAGATACTGAGCATTTGACATACCCCAGTTAAAATAGATATACCGAAGGAAGTACTTTCAAGGTTCATCCAAGACTCGTAAAATCTAGCGTTGATCATTTAAAAACGCATTGAATTTTTTTTATATAAAAACAAGTGTTTAATGTGCTATGCTTATGGGTCTCACACTGGCATTTTTACATTGTTGAGAAAATCTTTTAAATGTTTATCAACAATGGATGACAGATAAACAACATGCGACTTACTGCATGAGGTCGACCTCATATAAAGGACGTCTGCATTGATACATCACTCTCATTGCTGTTTCTACCGCCAAACAGCAATGTTCGCATAACTGTTTCGGTGAAAGGTGAAAAGGACTGTGAAATTACTGGGTAATGTGATATATCCTAAAGATATAAGATTGACGATGCACAAATTATGTCATAGTGATATTACGTGCGTCTATAGGCTGCAGTGACACTTACTATCATGGGGACTGCATGCTTTTTTATCGACCTGATCAAAAAAAAAATCAATACTTCTTGATTCAACTCTTAATATCACCAAAATTAACATTTCTGTTTTAAAGCTTCCTCCAACTTAACTAGAGGGGGCTATAATAATATTTGATGACGAAGGACGATGCCGCATTATGTTATGTCTGTCCTAAACATTTATGTAATAAACATTTGTGTTTCTTCTGTGTCTGCTTATAAAAAGTTTACATACCGATTGAAATGTTACATACCGATATTATATTTCAATACATATATTGCAGATTACCTCTACTGTCTTGTATTCGTAACACAGGTGTGAATTCAGCAAATTAATATACGATCCGCTCGATGGTAAACGTGACCGCAGCCCTCAGTCATTACAAAGATACGACAAGCGTGTCACCAACCTTGTGAACTAAAGATACTCTGGCACATTTACCCAGTAATAAATTTGTATACCGGTATATTATATTTTAGATACATATATTGATTAATATATGTAACACAAGTAATTTAAGCTTCTTTTCTAGGAGCCAGGTTAATATCTGAGAATAATAATATAATAATAATAAAGTAATGTGAATTAATTTATTTAAGAATGTACGAAAGAGTAAATCATCACTACTCTTAGTAGCAAACAATTAATTTCTATAAAAGTACTGCTTTTTTTATTTTGACGATGGATTGCCAAGTTAAGTTATTAACGCGTGTCCCGAGAGAACCGCGTTTGATTGGTGCCTATCTGATCGGCTCACTGCCTCCGCAAAGAAAATAAGTCCATTCACAACTTTGTTTTGACAAGAAATTGAATGTTGATAAGTAAAAACAACAAACGAATGCTTGTTTGTTCTGAGATAAAACAGTTCATCCATTCTCCGCTTAAGCAACTAACATCGTGTAAATGCATTCTCTTTACAACACTTCAACAATAAAGAACTAAACCAATAAAACTCTTAAAGGACTATTTGGTGGCAAAGTGTATTTGCTTTAATATTCTTTTAATGCTATTTTAATAAATATACATGTATTTAAAATATTCCTCTGTCTATTATTAAAACTGAATATCTAGAAGCATGCTAAAATGTTAGCAATAAAATAAAAATGCAATATTATTATTTCTTTTTGTAAATAAATTCAAATTCTCATACGTTGACCTGAATCCGAGATAATTAGCGTAAAGCACAAGTATTACGGATATCAGACATCAGATGAATTACAAATATAATGGTCTGATAATGATAAATAAGACCCAGACACAGAACAAATACAAATATCCATTATAGAAGCATTTGCTTAAGGTGGGGATCGAAACCACGACCTTTGTCGCATAAGATAGGATCCACCATTATAAAATCAAATACAGTAGAGAAAAGCTAATGGCAATGTAAAAAAATATTTATATTCTAATATACTTTGTCTTTTGGATGCTTTAAAGGTGCAAGAAGGTTGATATGTTATCAAATACCTAGATATAAAAATGCCGCCATATACAATCTCATCATATCAGCCATTTAAAGTCCACTGTCGGACACAAGCCTCGTTTGAAAGTATGTAGTTATACAGTGATAAGTGAACGAATAAAAGATAGAAAAAAAATTATTTATTTAAACATAAATAGATTAAATTTAACATAATCGGATAACTCGGATGCATTTAACTAATCCAATTAATAACGAGCAGTATCAAGGTTACATTGTCTAGATTAGGAAGTCGAAGTGTGAGTGGGCAAGGCACGTTGTTTGCCAGACTAATGGCACACTAAGGGCTACTATATATATTAGACCAGGTCGACTAACAGTCCGCGTGATAGTAAGCGACTCTGCGGCCCACAGACGCTCATAATATCAGAAGGATGTCACTAGCACGTTGCCATCCTTGTGGCTTGAAGACTCTTTTACCCTTTAAACCGGAATATTGCTATTGGGCAGTAGAAATATATAAAATAGGTGAGAGTAAGGTACCAATACAGACGACCTTTGCATGAGGCCTTTTCATGAGGATGTAAAGGCCTTGGAGAGGCCTATATCCACAAGTGGATACCACGGCTGATATTTTAACGTGACATAACGCCGGAGAAGTTCTAAAATTTCGCCTTCTTCCACGGACACAAATAAAACAAGAAAAAAATCCGTACAGTATTACAAACTAGTAAACAAACCACAAAAAATAACTTAAATAGTTCTATGAATATAGTGCCTATAAATAGTTTCAATGGCATATTTTTTGTAGATCAATAATGAAGAGTATTTTGAGGATCCGTATACATGGTAGATCAGATATAGGTAGAGTTTTTTGTAGATCAGTAACTATATAACGTTTTAATCATTTATAACTTTGGTATCGCAGAAAAAAATTATCAATATCATCACAGCAGTCGTATAAAGTTAAAAAAATTCACTGCCAAATAGAGGCCTCTCTAACAAGGAGGGGATTTTGCTCATGCCGCGCAAGGCAAGCAAACCCTTTCGATCAGCCACGTCCAAATCGATCAGCCATTTTTAATATTAGCGACCAGTGAATATATCCCATCCTCGAATATATTTTCCTGGGATATAAAATTTATTTATTAAACTATCCAAATGCAAAATAAGTGTATGATTAAATCGTGACAAACGGTCATTTTTTTGTTTCATTCATAAAACATGCATTGGCCTCGCTCTGATAATTAGCTTAAAGCACTTGTGGTATGTATGGATGTCACATAACAAAAGTATTTTAAACATAATACTTAAATACAACCGTAGATTGCCAGCAAAGTGGAATAGTACGTCCCATGTACCAGGTGTCGTAAAAGACGACTAAGGTACTGGAACCGCCAGATGGCGACAGATCAATTCGAAACTGCGCGCAGTGATGCGGGCATGTTCCCCGTTTCTTTGCGAAGCCTATGTCAAACAGTAGATTTCCAATGGCTAATATGATGATGATGATGAATTAAATACATATTTAAACACAAATGTTCATCACATAAATGTTTGCGCACACGAATGATCGATCCCACGACCCTCAGCGCACAAGATAGGAACCATGGAATGCGCCATCGGGCCCCTAAAATTGTATTAATATGTATCGTATTAAGCAAGATACTACGCAATTTTCAAATGCTTGTGCGTATTTCCCACTTGTTTATATGACTCAAACATAAGTAGACAATGTTGATTGTATATTAGAATATTATTAATGTAATTAACAAGTATTATTGAACAGCCTTGAATCGCTATAGACAATCATTATACCAGCCATTAAAAGTCCACTGTTGGACACAGGCCTCCCCAAGAAAGGGGGTATGTTACCCATAATTGGAATTTTGCTCATATTTGCCGCGCTGGGCAAGAGTGTTATTGGCAATCACAGAGTGCAGCTTTCGCGACGGGGAAGCTACTGCCCATCACCGCCCTGTACACTTAAGCTGACTATTTTGCATGGATATACCGCCTCTTACGCTAGCTGGTACAGGGGGAGCTACTATTCTACTCTCCGGTACCTCACGGCTATAGATAAATATATAAAATTATTATTATCAAAATTGCTAGGTCCCATATAATAAATAATTCGTTCAGGAGCAACAGTGTAAGATTTTTTATTTATTAATGTTAGACGCCGGTATAAGTTCCAGTAATACCTACCTTGGTGTATGTTTGGTGTTACTGCAACGCTTATCGCCACCAGGTTTTCTTGCAGGTTCTTTTCTGATCCTTCGCACTGTGAATCTGCAAGAAGCTTAGTTATAAGACACGTCTGGTGCCGGCTGATTTTAAGTAGGACACTCAATGACCTATTTGTTTAAATGACTCTTACAACACCAAGATTGTCAGGGTCTTTGGCCATTTTTGTAAAATTGTTAGAAGCAAATCTATAATCATAGATTTTAATTGTTGTTTTGACAATTAGAAATATAATTTTAAGTGAACGCTTGCATCTGATGTTTGCCTAAAGCAATTTTTGAATAAATTATTTCGTTTTTATTTGAAATTAAGCATTATAGGCCTCCCTAAAAGAGGCTAATGGAACTGGTTGCATGGCATGGTCTAATTAGTTTTTATTATTTTCGATATAATTTTGGCACGCTGAGCAAAGAGTAGGCTAGTAAAAGTTATATATAATGTGCCCGATGGTGCAAATGGTAGTGGTTATATATCTTGTGCGCCACCCACCCTGGGCAACTATTGATACGATGAATATTTGTATTCGTTAAAATTACTCCGTCAAGTACGTTTGTGTAAATAAAAATATGTCTTATATATTTTTGTAATAAAAATTCTTTTTAATTGTAGTGTTTACAAATGCATGATTCTTAAATTTATTTTATAGGCCGATATCAATTTTTAGGTACTTTATTTGAGTAAACTATTAGTATACAAATTTATCTAGACCTCTCGGTAGTTTTATTTCTTTGTTAATTTATCGAAAAGATGCTACACAAAACAAGTTATTCAACAATTCTAAAATCTCCGTTCTATTTTAAAATTTGGCTCAAGTATCTGATATTTTCTAATATTTGAAGAATGTTTTGGACTAAATCGGTAGCTCATGCATAAAGTAAAAATTGAGGTTGATTGGACCAAACTAAACACATTCAATTAAATTGTCTACTTTCCACAATCGACGAAGTATATAGATAATAAGAGACTAACAAATGTAGAAGAAACAAAAGAGTATTCTAAGATAAAAGAAACAAATGAACATCAATAGTCTCTACTGACCCAAATGAGAAATAGGCGTAAATTAATTAATGTTCATGAGTTAATGAACCAAATTCAAATTGAGATATTCAAAAATAAACATCGCACCAGATGTATAGTAATCTATTGATACCTACTCGTATAACATATAACATACATTTCGGGGAACGCTGCCAATAATTCGCTAATTTCATCAATATCATCTCAACGAACATATAACAAATAACTTGTTCTAAATTGCGTACATCTTAAATAAACATGGGACACGAATCAAAATTTTATTTATAAGATATAACAAGCAATAAGATACGAATCAAAAACTTGAAAAATTTTACCAAAAAATTAAGTTCTTTGTCCTTTCTTCTAAAAATTTATTATTTGCATAATTGCATGTCTATATTTGGGTTTTGCCAATAGTATAAGCAACAAAGTATGCAAT
Source organism: Heortia vitessoides (assembly GCA_020976665.1). Classification (NCBI taxonomy): domain Eukaryota; kingdom Metazoa; phylum Arthropoda; class Insecta; order Lepidoptera; family Crambidae; genus Heortia; species Heortia vitessoides. The sequence continues at coordinate 15,976,788 of JACJUM010002878.1, forward strand.
AAAGCGTTTGAGTATTGAGAATTCTGTTCATTTATAATGGCCATTTGCATATTTCAACAAAAAACAACAGTTTTAGTTACACTGTTTTGATCTAGGAGTGCGGCACGTCAAAAAAGCATTTATATTAGAAAAGATTTTCTTTTTTAGTATTATATAAAATAATAATAGCTATATTTAAAACCAGAGACTATATCTTTAGTGTTTCAAAATAGACATAAGTTTTACATAGAGAGACACTATAGTTGTAAAACTACACTTTCAACAGATGTCCGTCATGGCTCCCTCCGTTTTTGAATTCATTTTTTTCCAAATTTAATTGTTTATTCGTATCAAAATTTAATTGATCTTATTTATTATTTTTTCCACCCTCAATCAATATTTATTTTTGTTAAAACTGTTAAAAAAGTTTTATTATCAATAACTAACACGTAAACTTTAGAAAGTGTAATAGATGTGCTGATGCAGTGCATATAAAACAGAGACAAGCCAGTAGTTTTTATGGAAAACAGTAACAACATCCATCTTTGTGATATTAGAAGTTTCCTAAGGCTGCGGAAACGCTTACTATTACGCTGACTGTAATGGCATGTTTGTATCAACAAACAATAGAACATCGTATCCAATGCTGCAATAATCTTCAGAACTAACAAACCTTACCTCTGTGCTCAAAAAAAAAACAAGGATTTCCTTTCGCGTATCATGCAGTAACGAACGCAACAAGAATACATAATACGAGTACTACTTACTTGTGAGAGCTTTTACTTGTTGTAGAAAAATCTATATCAGTCTTGCGTAAAGAAACACGATTTATTTTTTTTTATTTTTGTTTGTTCAACGTTTTGGTTAATTTCCGGAAATCGTTTTCGAGAGTGACAAAGATGCTGTGACATTAGTCGTTATATTTTAATACATTAAAATTCAAGTTTTGAAGAAAAACTAAAAAAATACCACTCAAAAGTACTCTATTATGAGTAGTGAATATGTATGTAAGAATCTTTTCATATATTTATGCTTTCACCATTCATAACAAAACTTTTTAAAGGTTTTTAAACGCTTTCAATCTTGTAGTTAAATTTTATATCAATGATTCGATTACCTTACTAATCGTTCTCAAAAATATCGGTGTAATGTCAAAATGTGTGACTGTAATTTACTACTTGAACAAATTTGAAATTTAAATTTTGAATGTTCGAATTTCCATCCGTGAAGATACTAATTGTGTTTTATAATGTGGCAGTATTATGATGTCAACCTTTTTTAATCAAATGAAACACGTGGTATTTTTCAAACACATAGATTTTTCTTTTTCGATTTTCTTTATAGCAATCTGTCACTTTTTAACATTCTGCAATATTTATTTTAATTAGTGATTGCAGTTTGTGGTCCAGATCCATTTCAATGGATAGAACAGAACCATTTCTATACTTTTTTAAGTCACGGGTATGAGGCCGGGGGCATTTTTCTTTTTAAACTTGAGAGTATAGATTCGGTTCGGTTTCATCAGGTCTACAGCATGTTCGTTGACATGCTTTAGGAGACGATCTTTGTATCTGGACATCACTTTCATAATTTTCCCTTGGGTTGTGGGCATTTCTAAATCATGGTGCTACCTCTCATTGGTCATATACCAGGGCTAATTAGGTATCATTCTTAAAATTGTATTCTGAAAATCTTTTAATTGAAATTAGCGTAATTTTTAATTTTAATAACCTCGTGATTCATCATTTGTATAAAACAACTTTCTTTCGCAATTACTTTAGAGGTAAACGAAACATCGATATCAAATATAAATACGAGATTTAAAGCGTGATTGCACTACTTATTAAAATATATAGATCATACACTAAAAACGAACGTACGTAGGTCTCACCAAACTTTTTCTAAGAATATTTAGAGTTTACTCATCTGCGACCTCCCGTTACCACGTGCTTAATTTTCCTTATATAAATCGGATGTAATTCTGCCAATTAAAGTAGAATAATGTCATTGATTGGATGATTGACGAGTCTTATATATATACAAGGGCAACACGTGGTTTATTAGTTATTAATACGCAAATAAACATAGTGATTGAATCTATTTCTAAGCACAAAGGTGTATATTTGTGGTCAGTATGTTTAATGTTATTTTTAGCATCGCAATTTAATGTTTTTTAATAAACTACACAAGTAGTTTATTTACTTTAAGACTTTATGCTACCAACTGACCCGACAGACGTCCTGTCTTAACATAACACCGATGTTTATCGTGATCAAAATATTAAGACTTTAACTTGAGATAGAAACTATCCTATCTATAAAGTTAGATCCAACTGTAATGTAGTGAGCAATTATTAACATATATGATTTCATGAGACTTTCTTTAAAGAAATCAAATGAGTAAGACTGAATGCTAAGAATTCTTTAAGTATATGTTATAGTTAAAACTAATGTTAAGATAAAAAACAAGTGTTTTTCTTAGTCAGAACTAGTTTTAAATGTATGTAATTTTAATAGAATTAACTAATTATCAGATAAACTTATTTCGTTAAGTATTTTTTTTGATGATAGTTAAAAATAGGCTTTATGAAAACTCAACTGACATAACTCTCATACACAGTAGGCGCGAATGACAGATTATACGAATCGTAGAGACAGGGCACCGTCATTCACGTGAGTTATCGTACCTATCACGATAGGTATCAAATTGAAAAAATAAGAATCTCAGAAAATGTTAATATGACATGACTTTCTCTTCTATGACTTGTGTGTAATGCATTAACTGCATTGCACACAATCGATTTATTATATATAATAAATCTATTGAATTTCTGAGAGATTGAGAGAAGAGTATATATATATTTAATAAATATTCGAATAACTTCAATAACTATGCAGTTATTGAAGTTATTCGAATGACATTTAGTTCGAAAGTTTTACATCAAAATTCATGAAACATGTGTAAAATATTTTTTCAAAAATATTTCCATTAGTTAGTATGAAAGTTCTAAAATTTAACGCGGGAGAAACCGAGGGGCGCTACTAGTATATAAATACAGCTTAATGAAATGGAAACTACATGGCGAAGTGCATATAGTACATATGTAATACAATAAATTTACGTTAGCGTAACATACAAAAACCTATTTTCCTTAGGTCAATAGGATCGTTTAGGTTTAGTAATATTTAGATTTAAGGGTGAGGTGAATTTAAGTTAATTTAGTTTAATTTCGTTCCCAAAATGATACGTCATACTAAACGAAATAGCGTAACGTGTTTTATTAGAACCGGTCTTATTGGTCGGTAAAAATATGTTCGAATATATTCATCAAAATCAAAATTTTCCTAAAATTCGCATTGGTATATTTACTTAACAGCCAACGTGACGTCAATACTAATTTTAGCAGCCTCATCACAACACTAAGTCACAAAAAGTTTAATAATAAATGTATATATTATTAATCTCGGTACTTTGAAGGTCATCGTAATATATCTCTGTTCCATATAACTTCAAATAGTTTGCCTTGAGGTACCAGCACTAGAATGGGACCTACATCTGTACCAAGTGTCGTAAAAGGCGACTAAAGTACCGGAACCGACTGATGGTGGTATATCCATCAGAACCAGCGCAGCTTAAATACTATGGTGAGTGGATGGGCAGCAGCATCCTTGTTGTGAAGTTGCGCTCTGCAATTACCATCATGCCTGCCCAGCGCGGCAATTATAAAAAAGTCCACCTATCTTGATATGATATTATTTCAATTTTAATTATCGATGGTTATAAGATAGGGAATAATAATAACACTACAATAAATAATTCACATTACATCATATGTTGATGACTTCAAAATAAGTTATTTAAGACCTGACCTATTGAAGAGAATTTCAGGATAGTTCTACTTGTGGAAATTTGAAAAACGCTCGCAATCATTATAACGTGCACAAACAAACATCAAATCAATCACAACAGATCCAACCAAATTACTTTTATATAATCACATTTTATTGACTATGTTTATATAATCAGATTTTATTGCACGTGTATTTATCATAAGCGCGCTAATGTTTATGACCTATATTATGTAAATGACATATAACCTGACAGGTGAACGAATCAACTGCGCAATTATCCTGTAATCTGAAAATAGCCTTAAGATATTTTTATAGCATATTTATACTAGCCAGCTTATTTTCTAAGAAAGACGACTGTTTTATGTAAACATGGCAAGGGGTATAAGGAAATAAGAAAATATATTTAAAAACGAAGGATTTCTTTTATAGAGGCTCTCCGAATTTCAAAGGAGTTTGATTATTCTCATTGGCAAAGTGGTTACGTCCAAGCAGCAGATAATATTTCTGTGGGTTGCATGTTATATGTATTCTTAACTATGTTATATGTATGAGGTAGTTGTAATTTAACAGGAGATAGAATTGATGTTTATTCAAATTTATACTACACTTCACTTCACACATACATTTCATTTCACTTTAGACTAGACAGCTTAGATTTTTATAATAATGTAAAAATACGTGACACAAAGACTGAAAACTTAAGCTCAAGCTAGATATACGCTATGTAATTGTTGGGAAATCCTAAGTTCCTTGTCCGATTCTTTCAGAATATAGAATATTCTTAAGGAACCTCAAAGGAGCTTAATTATGGAATCCGAAATTAATCTATCAAAACATGTTTTCAAACGAAAATCAAGAACAAATTATTATGAAGCCTAGATTTCTATTTACGCCTGAAATTAATAGCTTAGTCTGATCGTGATTTGCTCTTTTAGTTAGCAATATATAGAAATATTATTTAGTAGTACTTATTTTTAAAGCAAAGGCTACGAACGTGTATATAAGTTTGGATCTTTTCTTAATTACTTGTAATAGCACGAGTTTTTTTGTTTCATTTGAACTATATACATTCAGACAATCAATACAATTGAGTTAGTAGGTAAAGGTAGATAAATACGAAAACTGGTCTTCACATATCATCTGCATTCAAAACATATTTAATGTATTAATTGAATGGCATGAAGTAGAAAACTATAGAAGGATAATGAAAGTAAATCAGGTGAAGTACTATGAAAGTAAATTCAAGGCAAAAGTTCCGTACCAATTTCTAATATCTAGTACCAAACAAACAGATTGATATGTCGTATCATTGTGGGGTTTCTTCTAAACTACGAAGCCTGGTAAAATAATAAGAAATAAGTACTCGTAGCTTTTTATTTCGCAATCATAAAATTCATAGAATTTCGTTTCGCATGAAATATTTCATATTATATTTGGGTATTATTATTTTTAACTCAAATATTATTGTTTTCACGCCGATAATGGAAATTCATAGAAACACAATTCGATTTATTATTTAATATGCCTATCAAACTGTAAAATTATCTTTTAACGAGTTAAAAGTTTGGTAGATCGCTATAAGAAATGTAAGTAAAGTTGGACCTGCGACCTCACCGGAAAACTAATCGAGGACAATACTAATATTTCAAACAATATTTATTTTTATTTTAATTTAATGATTTTCTCACTTTTAACAGAGCGGCCTGACACAAACATTTTACTAATATGACATAAATAAGTATAGGATCAAAATCCCACACTTACTTGTTTAGAGGTTAAATACGTTCTTTACTTAACACAACAAAGAGGGATTTAGAACATGAGTCGAACTTCAATATACGTTAACATCTACAGACGTCGTGCCGTATAGAATAACTAGTTTTATATACAAAGAAATGTATATATGGCTTTAATATATAATCTTTTGGAAACCACAATGTATGCTATTTTACTTTATACACTAAAAAAAAAGACAAATGGAGACGTTGACGTTGCAGAGGCTAAAAGCGTAATTCTGATGTAAGTCGCAAAAATCCTTGAATATTCCCATGAGTCAATCAATAAGCCGTTGCGACACATCCAAACTTCCAAGTTTGTATTAAATAACAACACACAATGTCACACCACCGCCAAAGTCATGTACTATAAGCACATTGTGCACCAAGGCTTCGGAAAAATGTAAAATATTACATTTTCAACAATGCTTTGTAGTAAAAGGCTAAAGCGAGCTTATGTGCTCTGCTCTTGCGTTATTTTACAGACAGCTGGACTTACAAAGACATCTCCGAACACGCTACGGAATACGAACTCTTCTTATCTACAATGGAGTTCACTACTTGTTTTGTTTATGGAGTTCACAAATATACTGGTACCAACCCCTAGTATTGGAGCAAGCACCGGATGCGGTAGGTTTGATCGATGCAACGAACCTCATTACCAAGTAACAAGTGGTACTGCGTTGACTTCAGGCTACCTCTTGTCTAGAGAGGTACTGGAGCTGTAAAGTCGCCCACCACTCGTAGTCGTTCGAGATACCGAATAAGCTGATCCCTATTTTTCCGATAAGTTGTCGCTGACCATAATTACTTTCACTCTAATTTTTGGATATAAAATTAAAACTATGCATTCTAGTGATTTTAAACAAATATGTAAGGCTAATTTGAGACACCTACATATTTCTTACATTCACCCAACATCTCATACAACAACCTGACTGCACCAAGTTAGCTTAAAGCACTTGTGTTATTCATATCAGACAACAGAAAAAGCTCAAGTATAACACTGAAATACATACGTTGCCATCCAAAAACAGAATAAACATAAATGTAGCATACAAATGTATCTCCTAGGTGGAGATCGGACCCTTGCACAAATAAGATAAGCCGACAAGAACTATGCCGGAAGCGCCATCGAGTTTGTCTGTCTAACATTAAATTTAGCAATTATTTAAGCCATTGAAAGTCCACTGCTAGACATAGGCTTCTTCAAGAAAGGAACAATTGCTCATTATTGCCGCGCTGGGCAATGAGTTGGTGTTAGCAATCGCAAATCGCAGCTTTCGCGACTGGGATACTGCTGCCTATCCCCGTCCTGTTTTAAGAGTTAAACTTGTCTAATAATGATAAGATTAGATTAGAAGAAGACAAAAAATTAAATGTATATCACGGCCGTAAAACGTCCACTGCTGGACATAGGCCTCTCCAAGAAAGGGGTAATTTGCCCATAATTATCACGCTGGGCAATTGCAGAGAGTAGCTTGGCGGCGAGGATGTGGTGTGCTGCTTCGGTATGATAAAACGCCATCTCTCCGTTCCGGAACCTTAGCGGCGATCTTACGACACCTTGTACTATACTATTCCGGAAGAGGACCTAGTACTTCATGAGGCCTCACAACCATTTGTCGATTAACTGCGTCGTGACTCCTAGCATTATTCTTTTTCGATCGGATGACATCATTTTAAGATGACAGAGTGGCATATTATTTACTCGCTGTGTATGATTTAGATTATTTGAGAGATGATTAAAATCGGAAGCTTTAGTATCCCTTAAACTTATTTAATATATATTTTCTTATTATTATGTATATAATTAATATCATGTTAACAATATTATGTTTGTACATAACAGACAATGAAATAAACAATTATTAAAGGTTGGCTAAAGAAGCCAAAGCAACAACAAAAACTTCTGTTGGAATCAAAATCTATAGACATGCAAATATATTTTCGTATTATTGTTACGCTTTCACGGCTTAACCTGTGTAATATTTTTGATAAAATTTTGCGTGTAGATGGTTTGAACCATATTGATGGACTTAAATTAGTTTCCATCCTGGAAATGTTCCTAAAGGACCTCTAACGAGGACCTCCAGGGACATTCCGTGAAGGTACTCCTTAAAAAAAACAAACAAGCCTAAGCTGAGATATTTCTTTATTACATAATAACAACATAAATAACGACTCATAAAATAAATATATCAAGTCTTTGGTTATTCAATTCCCAGAACAAATAATAAATGCTTGTGTAACATACGTACAATTTATCACTTCACTCTCCAATTATAGGATCATAATTTTTACCAATCATTATAAATGTATAGTTTAGATTTCAAACAAAATAATAATATTAAAGATTACCAAACATGAATGCGTTTTTAATTTATTAAATTTCTCTTTTTTTATAGTTTTGGTATCGGCAGAGTAAAATAGTACCTCCACCTGCACCAGGTGTCGTAAGAGATAGCATATAGATAGATAGACGGATAGCATTACATCTTTAATTAACAAGGTTGGTAACGCACTAATGATATCCTTGTGATAAAACAAGCCTCTATAAATTGCGGTGACGTTAACTTTTACGCAGACAGGATTCTTGTTAGTCGACTTAGTTTCAATCAACAGTCGTCAGACTTAGTCATAAAACAAATGACGCCACGGCTTATAGTGACTTGAAAATCGTAGTGCGTATGTGAATCGTGAATATAAAATCAAGTGTATGCATGCAAGCGAGATCAATTAGTCTAGTTTATCAGTCCAATGCGGCCAGGTTTCGATGATACTCTGGAGCTTGTCTCCCGGGCTGAGGGTCGAAATTAGCTGCCTGTGTCCCATTAAAGCGTAATCCTCGGCCAGCTTTTTACCGTCCGCACATTGCAGCAAAAGTTTCGCAGCAGTTTGAGCTTCCATTGAAGGTTCTTTATCTATAAATAAAATATGAATATAAGATAAACAGAAATATTGTAATATCAGACCACAAGTAAAAAAAAATGTAGTCAACTTCATGCCAACATATGGCACTGAAAAGATTTCAAAAATTATTCGCTATTTTGTATAAAAACCAAACAAAATACTAAAAAATTTTGCTTGTTCTATCAAAATTGAAATTAGATGGAGTGGAGATGGGCAGCAGCATCCTCGTCGCGAAGTTGTGTTCTACGATTGCCACCACGCCTGCCGAGCGCGGCAAATATGGGCAAAGATCCCCCTATGTTGGAGAAGTCAACGTCCAAGAGTAGGCTTTCTATGGCTGATATGCTGATGATCATATTAGTTACTCATAAATTGTCTAATATCGGTAACACGACTACTTTAACTTAATTCGGAGTCAGGTTTTGTACAAAATGTTGTGTGAATTACATACATACATCACGCTTGTGTCCCATCGGGGTAGTCAGAGACTATGGATCTCCACTTATTACTATCTTGGCATACCTCTCTCGTTTATTTTTGGTACTTGGGATGTGGAAGTACCTGTGTAATGAATGAATAATAAAATAATACCCGTCGCAAAGCTACCCAGAGCATTAAATATCCCTTCCTTAGGAAGCCTATGTCCCGGTCATCCTTCAGCTAATATGATGCTGGTGACTGGTCCCGTATTTTTTTAATGAAAAACTTACCCATAAAGTTACCGAAGAATGCGATACCGACTGATGCTCTGTTATATCCTACAGTATGTGCACCGACCAGATGCCAGCCAGCACCTTCGTAAACCTTCCCATTGCCGCCAACAACAAACCTGTAACAACAAAATTCAACCTTAATTGACAAATCATAGAAAGACAGCGATGCGTGGCGAAACCCACCTTGCCTCCTTTCTCAGCAATTTCACATGAGGTAGAGAGGACAAGAAAAAAACATCATAATACATCTTATAGTTAACACTGTGGCAAGTCTCTTAAAGCACTTGTGTTAGGGATATCAGACAACACAATAATCATTAATATAATACTTAAATACATATTACAATACCAAAAACAAATACAAATATTTATTATCATATAAATATATGTCTTGGGTGGGAATCGAACCTATAAACCTTCGCAAGAGATACCATCTGGGTCATCGGTCCCGTCATTAATATAATGTCTACGTCAATAATATTAATATTTTAATTAAACAGTACTTATAGTTTAGTAAGCTTCATTAAGAAAATTTAATAAATATATTAATAAGCGAATACCTTCTGCCTATAATACAAAACTTATTTTGAAATTTGGTGCCCAAATGAATTTTGACGATATTCCAAAACTATTTATTTATGCAAATAGCACTAAAAGATTTAAAAATAAATACCCAACAATGTGATTAATTAAGCATCGAAGATTGCGTCTCTTTTGCATCAAATGTGTATCAAATGTGTAAATAATTAAATACACTGAGTAAGGTGTAGAGTTTATGAAGTTAGTTCTTGTAGAGTAAGAAGCTTGGCTCTACATACAGACCGTCAAATAACTTGACAGTGTGTGTCATATGCTCTCATCATGATATTCTTTCATTAAAAATAATAATACGACCTCTCACAACATCTAAGTGACATATATTGCCCCGACTTCAATATATGTCACTTAAAGCACGTTTGAGTCATCAGACAACAAAAGAATCACAAATATAATTATCATCATACCAGCCATTAAAAGGCCACTGTTGGACATAGGCCTCCCCAAGAAAGGGGGTATGTTGCCCATAATTGCTGCGCTGGTCAAGCGTGTTGGCAATCGGAGTGCGCAGCTTTCGCGACGGGGAAGCTGCTGCCCATCCTGCCCTGCCCATTAGAACTGACTTTTTTGCATGGATATACCGCCTTCTGTCGGTTCTGGTACCTTAGTCGAATGTTACGACATCTGGTACAGGGGGAGATGCTATTCTACTCTGCCGGTACCTCACGGCTACAAATATATAATTATGATTTTATTTTTTATATTTGGTTTTTACTTGATTTGTTGTAATTCATTTGTTCTTACATTCATTCACTTTAGTCGGATAAATTAATATATTTCTTTTTGTATTATGTTTTCTATTCTTTTTGCTACATGTTACTTACTACCCTTTGTATTTGATGAAAGTGTCGCTGATATTATTTTGTTTAATTTTGTATTAATATTTTGTTTTATTTTGAGTTAAATGATAAGTACTCTAAATACTAAAACGAATTCTAAGTATTTTTAGAAGAAAGGTCATTTGCATTGTTTGCATTGCTGTGTTCCGGTTTAATGGGTGTTCGCAATTTGCTAGTGATATCCTTGTCATATTGGGAGCGTCTACAGGCTGCGGTGACGTTTAACATCACGCAGGCAGTGTTTTTGAGAAAAATAGTACATAACTCGCCTTAAAAGCCATAAAATGGCTAGTCTAAAAACGCAAGAATAACCTTCGAAATATCGATAATTATATATACTTGTTAGGAAACAGAGCTAGGAAGCAATCAAGCATTACAATCTATAAACAATCTCTTTGAATATGTAGTTGTTATTATAATATTAAAATTATTGTTAAAGTGATAGAAAGAACACTTTTTTATTATAAGTTTATATAGAATATTCGGTTTCATAACACACAGTTTTATAGTAGATAAATTTTCGAGACATTAGTCTCCTGGTGGGCGTTACGATTTCACTGTGATAGGTAAAAACTACCCCCGTGAGGTTCGCTCGCTTCGTGGCCAATCCATTGCGGGCCTGGCTTTTCGCTGATGACGTTTGCTCTATAGGGTTGACACTTTAGGCTTGTTGATAAGCAAACTTGTGTACATATTCGAAAATGTATACTGATGCGTGTATTCAAAATCTTACAACAATCGCAATCTCGCTGAGATCTAGAGGTTACTTGTTTAGTTGTGTGAATGAAATAGTTATATCGCAAGGAGATAACACACAACTAGTGTTGGAAAATGTTATTTATATTAATGTTAATAATATTTAGGAGCTGCTTCTAGTATTTTCAGACACGTAGTTTCCGTTTTCGGAAGGATAATAAATGTAACCTGTAACCTATGTTACTCCTTATAATATCAGTTATCTGCCCGTGAAATTAACGTTAAAATAGGTAGTAGCATCTCTGTATTAGCAATAATTAATAGGTTGTGCTCTGCGGCTGTCACCTTAACAACCCAACGTAGCAAATATTGTAGTGACAGCTACAAAACAATTAGAGTGAAATACCGTCGATGATCGTGCAATACCGCGTAAGTAACAGTTGCAAATAAAGTTGAAAATTTAATTAGAAAAGATAGAAAATTGACCTCACTAACTTAAGCTGCATACGCGGTAATGAAGTATCCTCGACGACATGGTCCAACAGTTGGTATTTTCCAGCTGTTCAGACTACAAGATAAACTGGAGTTAGTCAAGAGCCAAGCCGAATTCTTTAATATATATTATAAATAATTCGAGCCAAATCGCATTAAGAGCAAGCCACGCTATAAGCATATCATCCGTTGTATATCCAGTTGGCTTTAGACCTCCCTGAGAAGAGGGATTATTGCCCTTAATTTCCGCGCTGGGCAAGCATTGTGGCAATCGCAGAGCATAGCTTCGATAGATGCTAATGCCCATCACCACCCTGTACTCTCTTCTTGCCTGGTATCTAAGAGGAGATATTATTCTACTCCAGATTTATCGGGGATGTAAAATTCTTGGATATATATATCAAGAGTGCGAATAGGAATGATATATCAAGTGAATATTCAATTCAACGTAAACCCTAACTCGTTCTGTAACCGCCAATTTAGCTGCGGAGTTAATTACAGCAAACGTGCCCGGACCGCTTGGGAATTTCGATGGGGAAAAGCCACTTCCCTACTCTTTCTCAGTAACAGAATGAGAAACATTTCTCTTTTCTGTAATAACTTTGATGTAATAATTAGAACGTTACATAAATGTATACATAGATTTTAAAAATTCTCTGGTTTCCGAAAATCGTAATCAATTTTGCTCAGTAAAATACCTGAAGAGTAATTTTATATGTATATTATATTATAGTGTTAAATAAAATTTTTATGATAATATTTGCCTAAAATTTACTTGCTTTAATTCAAAGGTTTGTTAGCGTTGACGCGGGTAGGCGTTTTATTAACATGAATTACTCGAAGTTAATAGAAGCTTCAGCAACACCTGTTTTTCTTGCAGTTGCAATTCCCACAACATTTCATACATTGACCATATTCTTTGATAAGTAGCTTAAAGCATGTGTGTTACTGATGTCAGATAACAGAGGAATCACAAACATGCTACCAAAAGACATATATTTAATACATAGACACAGAACAAACATAAATATTATCCTATAAATATTTGTCCTGAGTGGGGATCGAACCCGCGACCTTTGGCGCACAATACAGGATCACTACCTTCTGCGCCATCGGGCCCGTCAAATTGAGTCCTTCTTTCTGGTGGCTTATTATATAGACCTGCAGTAAACTTAGTTTTAGGACCCGTGTGGTACCGGCAGACTAGTTTAAGGTAGTTCTTATTTTCATATATTAGATGACTCTCATGGTGTAGTCATCAAGATCATCTGTATTAAGAGTATAGTTGAATTTAGTACTTGCTATTATGAAAATATTACTGTTCCTCTATTTTTGCCACAACTTAATCTTTCACAGCGATCTATATCGTGTGATATAGATTAGATACCGATCGATAGTAGTTTGAAAGTCTAAGTAACACTATCATTTAGTCTCTCAAACTACCATATATACATAATATCAATATATAATAAAAATATAAGAAATTAGAGCACTTCGTAAGTGGTCTTATTTATATCATTTATCTAACTTGCATTCTTCTTCTGCCACACATAAAACTGTTGTTGGATTTTGGTGTAAGTTTGAGATTTTACATTTATTTATCATTATTAATTTTTATTCCGCATTATTGCCACCATTTGCATAAGAATTTTCTGAAAAACTTGATTGCGGATAGCTAATAGGCACTGATCAGAAATTAATGTTAGCAAAGAAATAGACAGAAATAAACTATACTCACGAATAACCGATGTCATCAAATCCTATTTGAATATGGTGTGCTCGCATAGTTCTCATGATGGACGAACATGAAGCATCCGTAGTGCATTCTGATGTCACAGTATGTTGGATGATTGCCAGTTTTACAGGACCCGCCAGGGCTTCTTTGCGTCTGATGGGCTCGCCACTCCACTCTTCGAACGGTACTATTGTGAGACCATCGCAGGCTGCGCTCTCCGCTGTAAGTTTAATGTTTATGCTTGCATTATACATAAGAAGTAATAGCTGCCTAAAGAAGGAAATATATGTCTACCCAAAATTAAATATTTGCTTATTTATTTAACTTTTTGCACCTCAAAATGCATGCCTCATGCCTAGTGGCATTATTTACAACACAACCATCGGACAAAATAAAAAACGAAATAAGGCGATGCAATGTTCACAAATTAAATAATAATATTAATTATCGTTATAAATGTGAAATCAAAAACGATTTAATGTTGAGATAGTTACAAATTCATAAGTCACCAATTAAAGAAAACGAGAAATGTGTATAATTGATAAATTTAATTGATGATCGATTGCTCAAATCAGATAAACTGATTTTATCTACGGAACAAACAAGATCTATGAATAAGAGAAACATCGGAGCACGTACGCTGAGAAAATAAAAGACATTACAAAGTTCACACAACTTATACATTGACTTACTTTTAAGGTAAGTGACTTAAAGCACTTGTTTTATGGACATCAGACTATAGAGAAGCTTAAATATAACAACTAAACAACACACACACAATGTCATCAAATAAACATTTGTCCTGATTAAAGATAGAATCAATCAATGCGCTATCGCACCCATCCCGAATGTATGTAGCTCCACAATGAATCATTTACCAGTGTCAATGTTCTGTTACTTATTTAATACGTACCGCTTACAGAAACCACGAGAAATATTGCAGCGGACAACGCCAACATAAACTTATTATAGTAAAACATTTTACACGACATTATTCATCCGAGTCTCAATCAAGAATGTAACTGGAAAACATCTAACCCCCTTTTTATATGTATAATCGCGCTGAAAGGACTTCCCCTACATGTATAGATTATTTGACATATCACAGTGCGTTCGCAACACATTTGAACAGGTACTATAACGTAATTAATGAAGACAACCGAATTGATATACCTTCATAAATATCAATGAGAGAATTTTAATTAAGTGTTTATATTTAGAGGAAAATCGAGTTTGGTCTAGGCATTGTTGTATTTATCAAAAGACATAACAAAAAAATACATCTACACAAATCCTAAAATCATAGACTGTTGGACATAGGCCTTCCCAATTTAGGGAGATTTTTGCCCATATTTTCTCGCTGAGCGGACATGGTGGCACTTGCAAAAGGTGACTTCGCGACGAGGATGCTGCTGCCCATTCTCACCCTGTAGTATTAAAGCTGATATACCGCCATCTCTTGGTTTTGGTACCCTAGTCGCCTATTATAGTTTTTATTTTATATTGGTTTGCTAATTAAAATGTGTAAACAGAATTTGCTACAACTTTGTGACTTAAGCATAGCGGGTTTTCCAACGAATTTTCCCTGCGGTGGCGCTAGAATTGACGTAAACCTTCAGCAATCGGTAAGTCTGAAAAATTTGTCCAAATCTCTCGTCGACTTTTTTTATTACCATATAAATTTTTTTATAGAGAAACCGGATAATTATTTCATACACGATAAAAATTATGAAGCGATTTCTGAGGATTTACTAACTTTTGTTTATTTTTTTTTTCATAATATCGATAGCGAATGATCCTATATATAGATATACACGTCTTACTTTAGAATAAATGCACTAAATTGGTTATTTATTTTACTTTGGTTATATTTTGTCAGGAATTGGTTTATATAGAAACAACGAGACTGAGAAAAAAAATAGTAATTAATGTTTTATGCAGATAAGGGGATCTATAGTTAAAATTTTTATTTTTTCCGATTATTGACAAAGTAGGCGGGCCGCTAGTTTAGTGTATTAGTTGCAGGTAAGTATATTCCAGAACTTCTCTTCCCAAAACTTATTCTCGTGAGATCTCGCTGTTTAATTTTCTCTTAAGTAATAGAAGAATTTTTTGCACAATTTATCTGTGAGACAGCGACGTAGACATCGTCCCTGTATATTTAGAATTCTTCAGGAAATACATATAAACACTTCGCGGACAAAGTCTAGTTAGCTAAAAGGTTATATGTCATTTTGTTTAATTAAAAATATTGGCGAGACTATCAATAATGTTGTATCCAGAATAGGGGAATAGGAAAAACCAGCGACGCGACGCAGGCGGGAACTCGTGGAGTATAGATTACTAGTAATGTCTTTCTTGTCGTAGTCCCATTAGAATTTATTTCGGTGGATACTTTATCATTTTATAAAGGTAAGTTTTTTTTATTTATTAAACCAGGTCGACGACACCCAAGCGTACAGTCCGCGTGATAGTAAGCGTCACCGCAGTCGGTAGACGATCGTACTAACACAAAGAAATCACAAGCGCGTTGCCGACCTTGTGACTTAACGATATTTTGTCGCATTACCCAGTAATTTAATTTTTATTTCCTTCAAACCGGAACAGAGCAATGTGAACAGTGCTGTTTGGCGGTAGAAATAGCTAAGAGTGAGAACCAACGCAGACGACCTTTGACATGAGGTAGAGTTGATAGCTCTACCTCATGTTCTCAGCATTCATCCGAATCAGTGATTATGTATTTACCATTAAAAGTCTGGACATAGGCCTCTCAAAAAAAGGGGGAATTTTGCCTATATTGCCGCGCGTGCTAGCGTGTTAGCAACCGCTGAGCGTCCATCCCCAGCCTGTACATTTGAGCTACACTGTCTCAGGTGGATATACCGCCATCTGTCGGTTTTGGTAACTTAGTCGCCTCTTAAGACACCTGGTACAGAACGTATTATTACTCTTCTATTACTACTCTGCACTACACTATTCTATTCTATTTGCAGGTACTCACGGCTATAGGATTGTATAGGTTTATATAACTTACTAACAGCACTCCGCGATTTCACTTGCGTAGTTCCGTTTCCCCCTAAGAATATGGGTATAAAATGTTGATAATGTAACTTACTGTTAGTAGAAGTGTTTTTCAAATCAATCTAGTAGTTTCCATTATAATTGTTTCTATAGCATGTTCTCTAAATTCTGATATATATATACATATAGCCTTGTTTGCTTCATATTCTAATTATCATTATCATCATTATATCACCAATAGGACGTCCACTGTTAGACTTAGACCTCCCCAAAAAGAGAAAATTATGCTCCAAATTATCGCGCTGGGAAAGCGTGTTGGCAATCGCAGAGCGTAGCTTTCGCAAGGAGGATGTTGCTGCCCATCCGCTATTTAATTCCGGATGGATATCCGGTACCTATTGGTTACCTAATTCGCATCTTACAACACCTAATACAAAGGGAGGTACTATTCTACTCTACCCATTCAGTAGCTTTTGAGCCTAATTGTACAAATAAAGTATAATTATTTTTTTGATATAGTATAGATATTCCGTAAATTAATATTCACTTGTAAGTATCTAACGAAGTGCATGATCAAGACCAGGATTTTAATAACATTTTTATACTAATAGAATGAAAAATAGGTTTGCAGGCCGCGTACTAATGGACGGAGGTGACGGTCGCCATGACTAAATAATTGACGATTGTTGTTCTTTCCTTGTGAACTAAAAATACTATTGTAACACATTATGCAATAGTTTTATTACCGCACTCAACCTTTAAACAACAATGAGAAATAGGTAATCCCCGCGCAGACAAACGAACCTGGATTACAACGATATACAAAAACGTTATTTAGGCTATATTTTTACTGTGGTAACATAGTTTAATATTAGATCCTTACATAGAATTTTTTTTTATTGTACGGGAGGAATATAAAGTCAATTTATTTTATAAAATATTTTCAAATAACCAAAGTATACACCGTTGCTATCTATGCACTTTTTCCATCTCATAGGTAGTTCATTGATCCATTTACTAAAAAAACCGTGAAGGTAAGAATCAATAAACTCTTTAAAAGTGGTTTGGACTTCCGCATCAGAGTTGAATTTGTAAGAAGTTGTTGAAGCAAGGTCCGGGGAGTACAGTGGATGTTGCAGACATTCTAATCATGCTCATCTAACTTAGTTGTTGTTTGTTGTGCAGTTTGTGGTCTTGCGTTGATTTGAAGCAGCAGTTGCCTAGAGCGATGGACCAATCTCGGTTGTTTTGCAGCTAGTTTTTCCTTCATAACTTGCAGTTGCTGACAATAGATATCTGCTGTATTCTTTTAGCCAGCTGAAGCTGAAGTGAACAAACCCAGCGCTAGTTCACTCATAAGTAACTCTTTCAGAGTCTATTTTCATTTAGGGCAGGAATTATCTGGATTTCCTAGGTTCATCCATCGTGACGAGCGCTTCTGGTTATCATACAGTATCTAGATTTCATCACAAGTAATGTCTCGATTTAAAATACTTTTATTATTGTGTCGGTTAAGCACAGCAACGCATGTTAATAAAAAAAATAAAAATAATCACTGGCACATGGCTGATATTACAAGAATAACTTAGGCATTAACGCGGGCACACTTGGTATAAATAAATTACATAGAGTCTTAAGAATCACTTCTGATAGTAATGTAATCTAATCAATCCGCGGGATAACAAGTAGCCTATAGACGCTAGCCGAGAATAATGGTACCTTCATCTGTATCAGGTGTCGTAAGAGGCAACTAAGATACCAGTACCGATAGACGGCGGTATATCCACCCTTAACAGTTTAGCTTAAATGTATAGGGCAGATATGTGCAGCAGCTTCCCGTCGCAAAAGCTGCGACCTGCGTTTGCCAACACGCTTGCCCAGCGCGGCAATTATAGGCAACATACCCCTTTTCTTGGGGAGGCCTATGTCCAACAGTGAACTTTTAGCTGGTATGATTTGTGAATTCTTACCGCGGAGTTAGATCAATGTATGAGATGATGTGGGAATTCATTATTCTTATATCTATGACACTGTAATAAATACAGTTTCCAAGCTAGTTCTTTAGAACATGGCCTACTGAATCTTCAGCATACTTAATAAAATTATGCCAATCAGTTATCGCCTCATTCCAACAACACTATTAAGGAAAACTTATGTAACAATATGTCATTGAGATAAATATATTATGTGATCATAGTGTCAACCCGAGGGGAAGAACAGATTCCCATTACAAAATAGTTACCCTATTTCATTAAATAATAACGCACGAGTAGGGACGTAACTCTCTGGGGAACTGACACATCGGAATTCCGTACACAATAGACCGTACGACTGGTTTTTGTTGAACTTGCATTTATCATTGCGAAGGAAAAGGTCAGACTCATTTGGCTATGTAAATTTGGCACCCCACTTTTAAAAACACTAAACAATTCAGTAAAACTTTGTATTAAATTCCAAATAAAAAAAAATTCAAAAAGACAGGTTGCCAAAAATACCTTAACTGGTATGTCGTTGAAAAAAAACTAGTAATGGGTTGTAGTAAATTTTTTTCATTTTCAAGTAAAAAAAATATATTAAATAATTATTTCAATCATAAAGATTTTTTTAAACACTGTTTTCTTCATAATTTATTCTAGTCTTTAAACACTGAACATTACTAAAACAAGTACATGGGGGTTTGTAGTGAAACAATTGGCTCTGTTAATGACAATAATTGTTTTTTTTGTATAATCTAGTTTTTTTTACTAGAATCAATAAACATCTGATCACCACAAAAAATATTAATTTTCAAAAGTCAGGTGCCATGTTCGCATAGCCGAATTATCATCATTATCAAATAAACCGTAGGACGTCTACTGCTGCATATAGGCCTTCAAGATATTTCCAATAGGACCAGTGTGCGATTAACAATTTGCTGTAGTCAAATAGATAGACGCATCTTATGAGTAGACTTTTTTGTCCTAATGAGAACCTAATGCAGGACGTAAGACGTCACTAATTAATGAGCAACCTATTGCCCGATTTATATGTGTACCCTGATCGCGGGACAAGTGCGAGATAGCTGGCGATCACCAGAGGGCGACTCTGAAGCTCGACTTAGAACCTAGCCTTCGAAGGGAACATTCAAGTGTTTACAAAAAGAGGAGAACTGATGTGTTTTATTGGCATAATTAATTTGAAGTTCGTTGAAATTCGAGACATAATACGTAAACATCTGTCTTGCTTACGATCAAAGATAAATTCGAAGTTCTTATGTGGTTGGGCATGTATGTATACACTGGTTGCGGGATCAGTGCGGGATAGATGGCGATCACCACACTATCGTAGAGGATAGTAAATGTTTGCTAAAAGATGAGAACTGAGTAAGGCGGCTGGACTTAGGTACCTGTGCGGTTGGTTATCGCCCGAAGAGGCAGGGTTCGCCGGCGAACACGGTTTATTGCTTTACGAAAATAATAATAATATCTTTATTCAACAAAAATAATTTTAAACTAAAATACATTTTGATGCTTAAGTAACTAAACTAGGTGTATCTTTATACTTATACTCTGTAATTAATGTGCGGGTAGGTATAAATAGGTTTGAATGATGTGTGTGTATGGACCACACACACACATAATTTACACAATATGATACAAGGTTATATATGTTTTGTTTATTTATACAAATATGTATGTAACGTTTATCTATTTTGTATATATGTTGTCTGCACCACTATATTATTTTTTCTGTTTCGTGTAATGTTTGACTAGGAGAAACTGCCAAATGGCATTAAGTCCGCCATTTGTACATTTTGTAATATTTAGTGCAATAAAGTTCAATAAATAAATAAATAAATATATCTCTAGAGCTCATAGAATATGAAGTTATACTATATTTATAATATAATATAAAAAATATAGTCCAGTCTAGTCTAATTCATCTATCTAGCAATTCCGCTGTGTGTGAAGTGTTTGTAATTGTGGAATTTCAGTGAGAGAGCGACAGAGAGTGGCATTCACCTGTTCTGTGTGGGGAATATATCCATGACCCTCGAAAAATAGGATCACTACCATCTGCGCTTTCGGACCAGTCAATGTTTCTGGTTATAGCTAAATAATAATTAATCATATATGGAGTTTTTAATACGCAATTTAGATATATAGGAATTCCCCTAGTACGGCTGCCGTTGATATTTGCGTATCAAAATCGGGTGTTTCGATAATCCTTAATATCAGACTAGATACTATCAAAAACATCAAGATAATATTATAGAACAGTAGATTGATAGTCTAAATGTCAGATGCTATCAATGTTATGACTCAGTAATCTATATTACTGAGTCATCAACTTTCTGCGAAATTTCAAATTTTGCGAAAATGTAGCTTCAACACTAAATGCAATTTTTGCGAGAGCTTTATTTTTGGGATGCGACTATGCCTTGGACTATATTTAACGTGAAATGGTCTACACTTATTTTTTTATCAATTATGGATATAGGTGATAGTTTAGAGAGTAAAACACCAAACTATATCTTCGGCAACATATTTTTTTTATCTAGCGCTTTTGGAAGTACCAGCTAGGTATATAGAATATATATTAGTACCTCCTCCACCATCAGATGTCGTAGCCTTCAAAAGTCGAATAAGTTACGGAAAATGATAGATGGGAGTATATCCAACCGAAACAGCGTAGCTCAAATGCAATAAGACGAAGCTACGTTCTGCGATTTACCTCCTTTTTGGAGAGGCCTATTACTAGAAGTAGATGTTGTCTGGGTGCTGTGATGATTATCGAAGCAATTTAATGACATATTATATAAAACATATATGAGTTGGATCTTAATGCATATGAGTATCTTTCCTTATTTACAATTTTTCACATTTGATACAAGATGAGTCCTTATTTCGTGATCAGAACTGTGTGATCTCACATTGATTTATAGTCCGCATTTTGGTATCTCATAGCTTGGCTAGCAGATATATAATTAATAAAAAAATACCTACAGGCAGGTTGTCACAAGTGACATAGCTGAGTCTAGCTTTTAATAAATACCTCATTTTAATAAATTTAAAGCTGTGCTCATTCGGAAGGCTAGGTTTAATATACTTCTATATGACCATGACATTGCTCTTTGGTAATAGAAACTAGTGAGAGTGAGGTACCAACTCAGACGAATTGTGTATGAAGTCTACTTAGTAAAAAGTAAGTAAATTGCTTTATTCAAAATTGCACCTTATTTAAATAACGTTAACGTAATATGTTTTAAAAACATAGACATCGCTTGTGTTGAGGGCATATTATCTTACCGCTTTGTTCACTCCGAGGCGTCTGCACTAAAAAGGTTTCAAGTTTCCTTTTAGCACTAGTCTCATAAGATTAATATGAAAAATTGGTTTACTGAATACGACCACTATGACGTTGATGTGGCAAATAATGTGTTCAGACATTTCATTAAGTAGATGCGGTGAAATCACTCGTGATTTATTGTTTTTGTGCATTTAATTAATTTAAATTCATCAATATTAGTAGACTATTTTAGATTTGGAACAAATGCCTTTATATATTTGTTACTTTAAATGATTTGATGACAAGCTATTTTTCATCATCCTTTTAATAGCTTAATTTTGGCGCAAGCCGTGACAACCTTTAAATTATACGAACGGTTTAATATGTAGATATATATGTATTAATTTTTTCGACCTTTTCTAATAAATAAAACCTACCCTATATACCAACGCGACGTAATAAAAACTACGTTTGCAAACCGTTTTCTATAGAACAACTTTTTCGAAACGGCATCACTTCGTCATTAGCTTAGCTCTTACTTATTACTCTGCGAATAAAGCTCAAAATATTTATTACCCTTCACCATTTCGTAAATACAAGGATCTCAAGAACTGGTAGTTACATTTAAATTATAAGCAAACTGAAGATATCCTGCGCTTATGTGAATACTAGCACAGCTGCCGACGATCACTTCTTACATAATTGTATTTTATATTCATATATATTGATTACCTATGTCTGGATTAAGGAGTAAATATTATTATTATTATATATTTTGATTTTTATTTAATTTTAAGATTAACAATGAAAATGAGTTCTTCAATTTTGTTTAAATATTTAATTGTACTGTATTTTTGTATGTCACTGAACTCTTCCTAATGTCGAGACCGATGAGAGATTTTTTTTATATGCGTTTAGGTGGCACCTAGTTGCAGCAGTAGGTTGTTTATCTAAACATGCAAGTAAACGGCTTGATCGATTTGAATAAATTTTTATGAATGCATTCAAGTGGGGATCCTTGATTTAAATTCACAAATCAGCCCGGTAGATGGCGATGCAGCCGGTGTCTTACATATATATATATATATATATATATATATATATTTATATGTAATAAAAATATCGTGTCACGGTGTTTGCCCGGGAGGAACTTTTGTACTCCTGAATCAATGTAAATATATTTTTGCTTAGTGCGTAGTTCAACCGACTTATACAATCATCATTATGTCAGCGATAGAAAGTCTACTGCTAGACATAGGCCTCCCCAGGATAAGGGGATTTTTGCACGAAATTGCCGCGCTGGGCAGGCGTGGTGGCAATTGCAGAGCGTAAGTTGTTGGCGAGGATGCTTCAGTTTGATATACCGCCGTCTGTCGCTTCCGGAACCTTGGTGGCGTTCTCTTGCGACACCTTGTACAGAGGAAGGAACTATCCTACTCCACTGGTTCCCACGGCTTGACACCAACTTCAATAGCATAGTTTATGTCTCAATTTATAGTCGCAGTATTTTTTTATAATAAACAGGTATATAGTTTGTCAGACATAGGTGTAGTGTATTATGTATCTTTAAATCCCTATTTTCCACAAAGCAAATCCAGCTTTGATAGCACTTTGTTAAAAAAGATGGCACATAATTTGGCGAAGAATTGCATTCAAAGTCTAGACAGTATAATATGTTTATTGTTAACGTGCTGTTTGCTCGTTTAATAAAATCAAAATGGAGGATAGCAAACACAGAACTCGTATCAACAACAGAGAACGATCGAAATAGTACGTTTTCAACGCTCAATAATTTTAATTTGATTAGGATTCCTCAATGTATATTTTCACAAAGAGGAAAACTGGACATGTAGACAACATGAGAGCAATGTTTTTTCAATGAAAATACACGCGAGTTTTCTTTAATTAGTTAGTAATAATAAAGAGTACCTAGCCGTAGAAGTAGTAAGCCATGGGGTACCGGTAGAGTAGAATAGTATCTCCCCTGTAACAGATGTCGTAAAGGCGACTTAGGACTAGAACTGACAGATGGCGGTATCCGAAATAATGCAACTCAAATGCACAGGGCGAAGACGGGCAGCAGCATCCCAGTCGGGAAAGCTGCGCTCTGCGATTGCCAACACACTTGCCCAGCGCGGTAATTATGAGCAAAATTTCCCCTTTCCCCTCTGAGGAGGCCGGCCTCCTGAGGATGACCAGCAGTGGACTTTCAAAGGCTGGTATGATGATATGTATATACAAAAAACCATTACGTGTAACCCGACAGACGTTTTCATGTCAAAAATATTGCGTTATTTATAGTCACAATCAATAAGTAAATATTAAATGCGACTCTAAATAATAACCTTCATCATCATATCAATTTGAAGTATACTGCTGGATATAAGCTTACTCAAGAAAACGGGTATTTTGCTAATTCTGGTACCTTAGTCGTCTCTTAAGACACCTGGTACAGGGGTAGGTATTGTGCTATACCGGTACCACGCGGCCACAGTAGTAAGCTAAAATAGATAAAAATCGGTTCAGTATTCCGTTTAGTTCATACCGGACAAATTAATACGACATTTTTGTATTTTTGTAAATATATACCACTTTCCCCCTTTCTCCGGTCCAAACTCTTTGAAGAAACAAAATACAATCAGTGGGTATTTAACTGGTGATACGATGATTAATGATTTTAAGGCACTTCCGTAACAAATTGTTAACAGAACGACAGATTATTCTAAATGAAAGCGTTTTCCTTCGAATTTAGGGCTGAAATATCAAATTAATCTTCAAAATCCGGGAATTTGTTTAACTTTGAATTGCTTTTGCTTTCAGAGTTCTGTACCTCAAGAGGAAAAATATAGAACCCATTCTGTTTTTCGTCTTCAATACGTGTAGATAAATCAAACTGAAATTAAAGACTCATACTCAAACCTACAGCCTCTTTGAACTGTAAAAGCAATTATTATTTTAATTCAAATTGGTAAATAGATACTACAGTTTTTCTCGCAAAAAACGCATGTTTTAATAGTATAAAAATACTTAGGATTGATTAATAATGTAATTAAGCAAGGTCTATATCGTCGTATACTGTAGATACAAGGAAAAATAAAATATTGAATTATAAATTCACCCATCGTCTCATACATTGACTTGACTCCAAGATATATCGCTTATACACTTGTGTTACGGATGTCAGACAAAAGAAGAATCACAAAAATATCATATAAATACATATTTTACTCCTAGACACGGAACAAACATAAATATAATCAATATACAAGATAGGAACTACACTACGGTATGCGCCATCGGGCCCGACAAATCAAATATATCACGTCATACATAGCCCGTATCATTATCATACATAATTGATGTAGATCTCTGTGGAATTTTCCTATTATTTTTTATTAAAACCAACACTCTTAATAAAACATAACGATGTACAAAACCCGTTTAAAATAGGTAAACAACAAGAACATTAATTTTCACTATTGTTAGAATCTTCTTAAAACATCGCGATCATCAAAAAATTTAAAAAATATGATATTATCATCTTAGCGGCCTTAAAGCGTCCGCTGCTGAACATAGGCCTCCGCAAGAAAAGGGGGATTTGCCCATAACAGCCGCGCTGGGCAAGAGTGGTGGCAATCCCAGAGCAAGGCTTTGAGATTGGAATGCTGCTGCTTATACCCGCCCTGTTGTATTTGAGCTACACCGCTTTGGATGGATATACCGCCATCTGTCGGTTCTGGTACCTCAGTCGCCTTTTACGACACCTGGTACAGGGGGAGATACTATTCTGCTCTGCCGGTACCATACGGCCGTGTAAAAAATGTCAGACAATATTTAATTATTGCAATTATTATACTAAATATTAATTACCTTTGTTACTTTTCTACATTCTCTGAATTAATTAAGTGCCCTCTCGTCATACATTTACAATATCTATAGACTGGATGTAATCATCTAATTAAATACAGAATCCCTACTACCCAAATTGTTAAGCATCACCTCTTCTTTTATGAGATTAATTGGGAATTTAATTGATTACTGATTTCTAGTAATCGGACTTACGCTCCAATTGTCCCGTAATTGGTTACAGATTATCAGGGCCAGCCAAGTCTTATTAATTAGTCTAATTAATCTTTTATGGTGGAACAATGGCTGAAAACATAAAACTTTCAAATAGAGGTACGCAGAAGCGAAAATGTGGTAAATTAATTACACTATATTGTTGGGCTTCGATAGCAATATTTCTTAGTACTATCCGGAAGTCATATGAAGAAGCAGTGTACCCCCGTATCGCCAAGCAACATATATGGGAATAACGACAGCCTCATCCTTAAACAAATTTCATGCTATCAACAATTTTATTATAGCTAGTAGTCTTTATAATTATATTTTTATGTAAAATAAATACAGTGGGTCTTTTGAATCCATATCGTCATCATCATATTAGCAATTGGAAGTCCAATACTGGAAATAGAACTCCTCAAGTGAAGGGGAATTTTTCCCATAATTGCCACGCTGGGCAAGCGTGTTGGCAATCGCAGAGTGCAGCTATTGCGACGGCGATGCTGCTGCCTATCCTCGCCCTGTTTTATTTAAGTTGCGCTGTTTCTATCGGTTATACCGCCATCTATCGGCCCCAGTAGCTTAGTTTCCTCTTACAACACCTGGTACAGAGGGGGGTACTATTCTACTCCTCAGCACAGAGCAAATATTTATATGATGAATATTTGTATTTTTTTTGTGTCTGGGTGCTATTTACGTATATCTATATTATTGTTTTTGTCTAATAGCTATTAATACAAGTGTTTTAAGCAAATTATCTCCGATTCAGGTCAACGTATGAGATGTTGAGTGAATTTATTTATATTTTTAATTTACTCTACTCTTTTTGTATGACCTCGTTCTACCCACGCGTCTTATTAGAAGTCGCTTAGTTAGTCTTTTTTCCAGCAGTGTATATTTCATAAGGTGATAATAAATTAAATATTAATAATTAAATCTCTGCGTGTCCTTGATTGCCTGGCATTTTGATATTTTATGTTACGTTGTCATAAAACTTATGTATGAGATGATGAGAATTTTTAGAATTCGGATAAAATAATCCGGAGTTCTTAAAATTCATAATATGATTTATTATAATTCACTTCACACCGAATTTTAAAAAATTACGAATTGTGAAAATTCCGAATAACTCTTTTTTTGGCGCTACAGAAAGTGCAGTCCTTATGCAGCTGGCTTCCGAGGCTTACTGGTCCCCTTCGGCGACCAGCTTCAGCCGCTCCAGTTCGCCCGGGCGCTAAAGCTTCGTCAATGACGGCAAAGACTATGTTCTTAAGGGCCTCCGGTTTTTAATTACACTCTCGTAAAGGGCAGACAAGTACCACGGCAGTAGGACCACGGTGATGCGGGTTTCAGCTTACTCTTTATATCAAGGAAAAAATTACGATTGCATAACTTAAGTCTATGTAAATAGTTATACTTTTAAACTCTTCTAATATAAAAATAATAATGTTCATTATTCTATTATTAAAATCTAACGTTAATTTAATTAATCTATCATTGAAAAAAAAAATTAACAGCCAAATTCGGAATATCGTTTAACAGGCTAATAACAGTAGGGATTTTTAAGTATTCGTGCTAATTCAATAATAAAATTTAAAAATACGTATTTATGACTTTTAGCAAAGATTAATAGTGTTTTTTAATTTTTAAATTCGGAATCTTAGGGTGACCCCGAATAAGATATGTAAAGACTGAGATAATAAGCAATTTGGATATTCTGTCTCTACTTTTATTTATATTTATGCATTCATTTTTCATAATAAAACCACTTTTTAACCGCTTTTAAACGCTTTATATCTCGTAAGGAAATCGCAACGTCGACATAAAATGTAAATACGCTATATAAAGCGTTTGAAAGCCCATGAAAAGTTGTTTTATTTTATTTTTTTATTAATATAAATTCTGTGTATAGAACAAACAAATAAATAAACTACGAAACATCTTCTCGTCCACCATACCTTCGTGTCTCAATTCAATTGATTTCCTTTATAGTTACAGTGCGAAGTGTGTGGTGTTTTTTCATATAGGTAAATTTATGCACATTAACGTCGAATTACTAGCTAATGATAAGAATTCATGAGATCCTCATTGAAAGGTCATCTGCATTCCTCTCTGTGAAATTACTGGTTAATGTGACATTATATCTTCAAGTTCCAAGGTTGGTAACGCTCTAGTGATGTCCTTGTGATACTACGAACGTCTATAGTCTGCGGTAACGCTTACTAACACGCGATCTGTATACTTGATTGTCGACTAGATCTATGAAAAAATAAAGATATAATTCCCTTAAAAAAAGGAAGACAAAAGCAAAACTTTACCCAATAACTTATTAACATTTATTATACATTATAATTTAAGTATTAAAAAATATAATATACTAGCAGTGCCCCACGGTTTCATCCCCGTTTGCACCTCCCTTTAACCCCCTTAGGGATGTTTTACGAAAAAATGTTTTTCACGAATAACATAACTTTCAATGAAAAACTTTAATACTAAATTTCATTTGAATGACTTCTTTAGGAACTATAAAAAATCCTTCCTTTGTGCTCCCCTATTTTATAAAAGAAACCTTTGTGCAAAAAAAATTTAATTCTTATCATTTAGGCCCTGCGTTGATATTTCAGCCAGTCAGTCAGCTTCTCCTTTTATATATAAAATAAATATTAAACATTACATACATCTCGAGAGGAAGCTATAAAAATGAAAAAAGGACACAGGTTTAAATTTGCGAAAAAATCAACTCGTTGTGAACGTCGCATAAATAAAAAGGTGAAGGCTCCGATACAATTAATATTCATATTATATCTGGTGACCCTGCCCCGGCCGCTCCTGACCGGCCTACGCCAAGGAAATGATAATGGAAGTAAACATACAAACATAGTTTGCTCAGATTGTATATTATATAGATTGCACACTCATTATAAAATGTGTTTACAGGACGCACTCACACAGACACAATAGAATATAATTATATTGTTCGATAGAATAAATTCGACTCGGTTTAAGATAGAAGAGTAGAATGAATCGCTGAATGCATGGGAAATGAAACAAAATTATAAACATGTGGGATCCAAGATTGTAGAAGCCGTGGGGATGGTTCTCCTTCTAACTCTACTGGAGTAGAGGTGAATAGAATAATACAGAACACTGTACCATTGAGCATAAGAGACGACTGCGGTACTATAACCGGCTGATGGTAGTGTATATTTTATAAACAGCATATCTCAAATACAACAGGGCGAGGATGGGCAACATCGATTGCAAACGCTTGCCCCGCACGGCAATTATATTAAAAAAATCTTTTTGGGAGATATGCAACACCATCCATTGTTGAACGAATGATTATTATCATTAAATGGAATGGTTATAGAGCCGAATGTGAGCATTTAGCATATTTGCATTGACAGGCCCAATGGCGCAGTAGTGATCCTGTCTTCCACGGCCGTGGATTCGACCCCCGCCCGGAACAAATTTTTTTGTTTGTTCTGTGTCTTGGTGTTATATATATGCATTTAATAAGTATATTTGTGATTCCTTTATTGTCTGATGCTCGTAACACAAGTGGTTTAAGCAACTTATTACGGAATCAGGGTAATGTATGATATGTTGTGGAATAATTTTCAGAAACAAATTGTTATTATCACTGACCATTTTAAGTAAAATCCTTTTTCTTCAATCAAATCAAATCTATGGCTGAAAGTTCAATACCTAAACACAAATCCTTCGTCACAGCCTGGGAATCAGTTTTACTTCAGATTGCTTTTGTTTTTTATTTTTTCATTGGTTGTATCTTCAAAATTTTGTAATACTTACATCGTAGTGCTTATCCTGTATAGTGGAAAATAAGTATGTAGGTACTTACCACAATATATTACACTTTTTAGGTGATGTATCCAATGCGTCCACCATTTGCGTCGGAATCTATAAAACTTTGGATGGATGGTAATTATATTCATTTTAAGTTTCTAACTATTACTATTAAGAAAGAATTCGGTAATTTTCATTTGGTGCCATGCTTGTTGTAACTTCTTAATAATAGGCCATAAATTACCAAGACTACTTTGATAATTTTAAGAAAAATTACTGAATCAGCTATTTTTACTGCCTTTTAAGAAGCAGAAGACAGGAAACCTTTTTTAATACAGACACTTTTTAAGCATGAAATAAGATGGGAAAGGAAAATGTTAATTGTGGGACACTATAATTTCCGAACATGACAATTAAGTGTACACATCAACATAATTTCTTTACATTATAAGGCATTCATTTTGTAAACACCTTGTATAATGTCAATCAATACCATGTTGATCTTGAGTTGACAAGTTCAACGAGAAGAATGACTTTTTTTTTTGAAAATTAATTAATCAGATACAAGAAATCTGGACATTTCCACCTTACGCAATATTTGTTTACTATCTACCTTAATTAAGTTTTTTTCGTAAACCACAGTGAAGTGCGTGTTCTTAGGTATATTATATATAAGGCCGAGTTTTTTTAACGCGTAACTTGCCTTTTCTGCAAAGTTTTCAATTCTTAATGCAACCAACTGCTCGGACAATGGCTCCTCAAACTGTTTAATAGAAGTAGACCTTATACAAAGGTCGTCTGCATTGGTACTTCACTCTCATCTATTTCTACCGCCACAGTGTTCGCACTACTGTGTTCTGGTTTGAAGGGAGAGAAAGTCAGTAAAATTACTGACTCTCTCACCTATTGGACTGTTGGATTGTTTGTTGACCTGGTATAATAAAAATAATAATAACATAATGTAAAGAGGTAAAATGTATCGACTTTCATGCATGTTGTGCTGTAATCATGAAATCTTTTATTTTTTAATTAAAGTATCCTGTAAATACCTACAGTAATAAACCTTCGCTTTATAAATAAAACTGGCAAACCTAATTGACATTCATCTGTGCTCTTGATCCTCATAAAGCTAATAGACACATGAATGGAGGTCATGATATAGTATGGTCAATTATTCAACGTCAATTGAGATTAAATTGCTGTACGCCTTTGAATTAATTTTAGACCCAAGGGAAGATTATTAAGATAATAATAAATATACATACCGAACGAGTGTTTCTAGCAAATGTACAGTCGTTAACTTTAAATATAAAGGTATCAAAGAAACAGTAAATCGTAAATTGTTGAACGTCATAAATTATGTTACTGGTAACACTTGAAAGTAATCGAATAGAAAGTTGTGGAAAATTAGGACATGTCATGGGAGCTCGTATTTTACATACAAAATATAGGACGTCTGTACAAATGTACCACGCTTAAAATGCTCGGCGCAAGATGACTTTGTTAACTAGATAGTTTCGAGTAAAGCAATTAATGTTAAGCAATTATGTCCTTTAAGTGGTCAAATAAAGAAACAGTGTCACGTGCCTCAATCCCAACGGAACTCTAACTATTGTGTAAACTATGTATTTGTTTTGAAACAACAAATGTATCTTAGACAAATGATATATAAATAGACTACATGGACGGAGTCACGTAATCCATCCATGCCATCCATCCATGAGTTGAAACAAATACATTTTCAGGTGAACAGAACAGGCCCGATGTTGACGAGCACGAAGCCGGAGATGTTATATGCCTATTTTGTGCTGTAGGTTTGATCCCCACTTAAGACAATCGTTTATATGATGAATATTTGTGTTTCGTTCTCTCTGATGTCTGTAACATAAGTGATTTAAACAAAATACCTCAGAATCAGGTCAATGTCTGAGAAGTGGTATCATCACACCAGCCGAAGAAAGTGGACATAGGCCTTCCCAAGAAAGGGGGATTTAGCCCATACTTGCCGCGCTGTGCAGGCGTAGTGGTAATCGCATTGCCACGGGGATGCTACTGCCCACCCCCACTATATCTTATCTGAACTGTGCTGTTTTAGATGGATATTCCGCCATCAGTCGGTTCCGGGCCTTAGTCACCTCTTACGACGCCTAGTTTAGAGAGAAGTACTACTCTACTCCGCCGGTAGGTACTCTACGGGCGGAGAAGAGTACCTACCGTACTACTATGAACTTTCAGGTGAGTATATAGCCTCTCGGTTTCGGTACCACTGTCAACTATTACGATACGTGGTAGGTACTAAGTAATAAGCCATATAAAAATAACAGCTAAAACGAGTCATTTAAATCCCAAACATTTTTATTGTTTATAAAATCCTATATACTAAGTTATAAGAGGATTACCTAGGTATATATTGCATAAATTTATAAGGGTATAGTAATATGGAGCGTTCATTTTTATTATGTAACATTTTTCACCACCGTCTTATTTATTTTCTGTTTCGTGAAATAGTTGGCTGGGAGATACATAACATTAAGTTCGTCATTGATAAATTTTGTGATATTTTGTGCAATAAAGTTATGTAAATAAATAAGGCATAAAAATTTGAATGATTTTAAAATAATGCATAGTAAATTACATAATAAATTAAAATAAAATAAATTCCTAAGTTACAAATACATTTGAGAATATGCCTTAATATTATCTCAACGCGGAACAATAACAAAGCTCGGCAAAAGGATATTTGATACTTTTCATGCCCATTAAACACACGAGTCTCCTCAAAGAAGCTCTTCAGGCACGATTAACTTATGGGGACAACCCGAAACCGAGGGTTGGAGGGTTGACAATAAATAACATTGAGGAATATGACACGCTAAGACTAAGCGAAATACTCAATTTCGATCGATAATTGTCTACCGTAATTAGGAAACTTATCATTAAATATGCCTATATCCTACTAGAATTATAAAGAAAACAATTTATAATAATTTTTAATAGTATCATGGACTAGAGATAATAAAATAGTGTTATCATTATACCTATTCTTAAATTCAGAAATTTACTACAAAACTTTCTATGAATAAAACTTTAAAATTATTACCATGTATATATTTATTATTAAAGTGGATGCTAAAGAAGCAAAAAATTAATATCAGGTTCGATGTAAATGACAATCTATATTCTTTGCTTACACCAAAGAGATGCAGCCGTAAATTTATTTATTTAGGTACAATTATTATAGTATAGTTTGTTATTTATTATTAAGTAAGTTCTAATTCCTTTTGTATACTTTTGAAATAAAGCATAATAATAATAGTATGCAATACACCCATATTCAAGAGGAATTATTTTTGTAAATTTTAATTACTTCTAAACGTATAAAGCTTTCAATGTCAAAGCGACAGCAAATGTCAAAACAAAAACGTGTGGTGTTTGCGACAAGCACGTGAAATTCTAATAGAATGTGGTAATTTAGTCATTTCTACGCCAAATATGTTGAAACCCAAAGTTCTGGGAGATGATCTCCCGGGTTTCGAAGCACCTACAGAAGACGTACCACAAAATGAATCGCAATCTGCGAAGAAGAAAAAGAAAGGATCTGGCGGTTTTCAGTCTATGGGATTAAGTTTTCCTATCATAAAAGGAATAACAAAACGAGGATATAAGCAACCTACCCCTATTCAAAGAAAGGTAATGGAAAAGAGGTTGCCTAAATGTTTTTAAGGTTATGTTTATGTGATCAAATGATAATACACTGACAGTAACTCTAGCAAAAATAATTGTTACTAACATCTATATTTCTCTTTTTTGTGACAACATTCTAACATTTTATTCTTTTATCATATGCCTGCACTCTTATGTTATTAAAATCAGTGAAATTGAACAAAATTTTACTGTAAAATAATTTACATGTCCAAGGTATCAGTATGGACCCTAAGTCCTGAGTCTAGAAAATGTACTCTAGTAGATGTACTACATTTTATATATAAAATCGAGTACTTAAAGTACATATAAAAATTAATAGGAATGGTTTAATTTAAAATTATAATTATATTCCAGACTATACCGCTTGCTTTAGATGGTAAAGATGTGGTGGCCATGGCTCGTACTGGGTCTGGTAAAACTGCATGTTTTGTGCTGCCCATCCTGGAGAAGCTAGTCTCTCCGACTACCAAACCAATGCCAGGGAAAAACTTTCGAGCCCTCATATTATCACCTACCAGAGAACTTGCCTTACAGGTAAATAGTATTCAATACCTATAATTGATGTATTCACTATCAACAGAATATATATTAGGGAGATATGAAGTGAAAAGAATGATTTCCACTTAAGATATATATTTAGTTAAAGCTATTAAGATATATTTTCTCTATCAAAGTTCTTAATATAAATTCACACCACATCTCATACATTGATTTGAGTCTGAGTTAAGTAATAGAGGAATCACAAATATAATAACAAAATACATATTTAACATCCAGACACAGAATAAAAATATCATCATTTAAAAATATTTGAGAATCAAACCATTTCGGGGTATAAATTAGCAACACTATCAAACACTGTATTGGAATTTTATCTAAATGTCAACATATATCATTGTTTTCAGACCCTCAAATTTGTTAGAGAGCTGGGCAAATTTACAGGACTTACATCAGCTGCTATTTTAGGTGGGGAGTCTATTGAGCAACAGTTTAGTGTGATGTCTGGCACTGCCCCTGACATTGTTGTGGCCACTCCAGGACGATTCCTGCATATCTGCATTGAAATGAGCTTGAAACTTGACAATATCAGTATGTATTCATTGATTATGCCTCCTCTCCCATGAAATAGTGGTGTGATTCTTAACTCTACTCAATCATTGAACTTTTGCAGTCTGACAGTTAGCCAATTTATATGATAGAAATCTATAACCTTATTAATTGGATGAATTGGTTGTAGATTTTTTTTGTGATAACAAAGGCATCCAATATTCAATACTTTATGATGATTATATTGAAAAAAAAATTAATTTGTTACTTGTGCTTTAATTTTTTGTCTTAACTGAAACTGTCTCTATAAATTAAATACAAAAACAAATATTTAGAATAAATATATTTTATTTCTATTTCTAGAACTTATTGTCTTTGATGAAGCTGACCGTCTATTCGAACTTGGTTTCGGTGAACAGTTGCGAGAAATAGTCGCAAGATTACCTTCGAGCCGACAAACTTTGTTATTCTCCGCAACATTGCCAAAAATGCTAGTGGAGTTCGCCAGAGCAGGTCTTTCTGACCCTATCTTGATAAGGTTGGACGTAGACTGGAAGCTTCCATCAACACTGTGGCTTGGATGGATATCTGTGAGAGCAGAGTTGAAAACTGCTGCATTGTTGCTACTTCTTGACAAAGTTTTGACGAAGACAACACCTCAAGCTGTGGTTTTTGCAGCTACTAAACATCATGTGGAATATCTCCATTTGGTAAGTTACTTTTATATTGTGGTATTCTTCTATTACATGTTTAAAAATGAAAATGTCATTATTTATATTTTGATCTAGTTGCAGTTTGTCCACCTACAAGGTGACAGACAATGAGACTTAAAAACAATAAACAGGTAATTGGCAAATAAAATCATAAAACTTGTCCACATATTTTTAGTTTATTTCTTAAACCGCATTGTTGACATCATAGTTTTTTTTTTATGATAAGGCATATATAAAGCTACCAATATTGATACATTTTCTCTATTCAAAGATGCAAATATTGCAATGAAAAGGCCATTCTTCTCACTAGTGTATCTGTAATAAAAGAGAGTTATTAATTCTAGATCCTCCAACAAGCCGGCATCTCTTCTACGTACGCATACTCTGGCCTCGACCCCTCGGCCCGTAAAATCGCTCTTGGCCGCTTCACCAACAATAAATGTTCGGTCCTCATAGTGACCGATGTCGCCGCGCGCGGGTTAGACCTGCCCGCTCTTGACACAGTCATCAATTACAATTTCCCGGCCAAACCTAAGCTGTTCGTTCATAGAGTCGGTGAGTGATATTATGCTAGAATACTAAATTATTACCAAAGTAGGCCCATTATAAGCACTTTTAAATCTACAAAGAAATTATAATAATAATCAAATAAGTAATAGTAATAACATTAATATCTCCGAATGGGAAGTAATTTTGCATATTGATATATAATACAGACAACCTTGATGACCCAAAGAATCATAAAAATTATCTAACACATATAAATATCTGTTTTGTGTAATGGTTGACTGGGAGATAATGCCATGTGGGATTAAGTCCGCCATAGTATCCTTCCTGTGCAAGGCGAACGCTGAACATGATTGGTTTTCTCCTTATATTAAATATCTTGTTTGTCCTGTTAGGTAGGAGCGCCCGAGCGGGGCGAGCGGGGCGCGCATTCTCTCTCGTAGCAGCCGAAGACGTGGCCCACCTGCTAGACCTGCAACTGTTCCTCGGGGCAGACCTCATCATGCCTTCTCAGGTACACCTTCATTTTACTGTCACATGGCTCCAGGTGTTTATGGTAACTTTTGGGTTTCTGGTTTTTATAATTCTTACATTGGATTCGAAAGCTTGTTTATCACATTTGTCTAGCGTACCATTATTGTATTATATTTTCTAATATGACGCATTCACGCGTATAAAACTACTTTCAGATTTTTCTAGGTGAACAATATTGTATGTACTATGTACATAACCTACATAAATATATACATATCGTATTCAATCAAATTTTGTCATTCTTGAGAAAGGTAGCCGCAAGGGTAATAACGTATTAAGTTATATAAACCACGTTTTAACGTTTAGAGAATAGTTTTATTATGGGTACATTAAAAACTGTATCCCGTTGCTGTGAAAATTTTAATTCCGATATGGGGTCTCAAACTGAACTTACAAACCGTCTATAAAAATTTCTCGATTCATTTCACCTCGTACAAACCTGGTTCTGATGACGACAAACACAAAAATTCTAAGTCGTTCTGGAGTTGTGTGTGTCAAAACATCGCTATTGATATTAATCTATAACAGCGAGCCATTGAGTTGAAAAATGACAGAAATGGGTAGGTAGATCTGTTGTTTTCCGTACATACATTTCGACGATTCTTTTTTTATTTATCAAAAATACTCGTATTTGAAAATTTGCCGTTTTTGAAGTTATCGAATAAACTTTAGTGTTAAGGTTCTATATTCAAAGTCATGAAAAATCATCCCTTAAGGGGGTAAAAGGGGGCTGCAAAGTTAGTATGAAAGTTCTAAGACTTAATGCGAGTAAAATCGCGGGGCGCTGCTAGTATCATATAATTTACTATATACATATCATATACAATCTGGAATATAAACGTTTTACCTGGAAATTTTGTGATTTTGATATTATAAACCCTTTCATTTGGATATACATTTATGTAGAAACTAAAGTTATATTTACTGAACTAAAATACTTAGCTATCGCGAAAAAATAACACCTCAAGTTATTCTTCTTACAGGTGGTAGAGAAAGGTAACACGTGTCCGAGCGGCGTGTGGGGTGCCATGCCCACCAGCGCGCTAGAACTTCGCCACCAGGACGTGGTGGCGTGGGAGAGGGACCTCTCTGAGATTGTGAGTGGACATTTTCTTTCAAACGACAAATTTCCATTTTCGCCCGTTTGTGCCACATTTTTGATTGATGCTCCGCTCCTATAAGCAGTAGTATGGTGTTATATCCCTAATTTCCTCCATATTCTATCAGCTATCTACCAGTGAAAATCCCATCAAAATGAGCGCAGCCGTTTCGAAGATTCATTCAAAAAGAAAAAATAAAATACGCATTCAGTAAAAAGCAGTTATTTTAATATAAACAACAAACACTTCAATTTTATTTATGTGTTGATGTTGTATTTAATACTCGGACCCAGATATCTCTAACACCACTTTAATTCTTATCTTGAAGTCGTATAGTCATAAAAATAATGTTTACACAACTTCTCATACATTGACCTG
Source organism: Heortia vitessoides (assembly GCA_020976665.1). NCBI lineage: Eukaryota > Metazoa > Arthropoda > Insecta > Lepidoptera > Crambidae > Heortia > Heortia vitessoides. Next base: position 16,014,520 of record JACJUM010002878.1, read on the forward strand.
AATCCGAGCTAAGTGGCTTAAAGTACTTGTG